>CM044010.1:45919334-45939334 GCA_024085815.1 Flaveria linearis | reverse complement strand
TGTTAAACACCCGAATCTTGGTCATGATGTTGGGAAACTGAGACATAAGGTTGAAATTTCAGTAAGTTAGGACTTGGAGTACTTAGAAAAATAAGCTTAGATGATTGGGAAGTCTAGCAAGATATCCTAAGGCTAGCACGCACTAGATTAGTGACCCGGAACATGGAAAAAACCAAAGAAAGCGGGCCATAACATGAACAACTCAAGATATAAGGATTTTCAGGCCTTAGAATAATTATTTTAGAAATAGAAATCGAATTTAGTGAATTTTTGGGTTAATATGTAATTTTTATGAATTAATCAACGAAAGTAGAATTACCCGATAATTAGAAATTGTGTTTTAAGTATCACCAAGTGGAATCTGTGATCTTTGGCTTCTAATAGACTCAAACAGACTATGAAAAGCTTAAAAATATAATAGGAATCAAAAATGGTAAAGAGACAAACTTTGGGGTAGAAAATGTCAATTTTGAAACTTGAGGGGCCAAAAGTGGAAATTCTGCATTTTTGCAGAATTTCAGCAACTTTATGACCAGAAACTAATATGAGGCTCATTCATATGATAATAGACTTATAAGAACCATAAAACTTGAAGTGCACACGCTAAAACCTTAACTTTCCTAAAAAGGAAACTTTTGACACGAACTTCTAAGAAACAAAGGCATGAACGCCCTCACTATAATTGACACCAAATTATGTTCCTAGTAATTTAGGAATCTATAGCTTATTGCTTGAATTATGATTATAGGGTGCTAAGCCTTGAAAACTATCTGTGATTGTGGAACCTGGCTCTGATACCAATCTGTCACACCCCGGGCCCAAGGAGGGTGGGACGTCACAGACTAGCAACAATGTGGCAGCGGAAGCAGGCCATCATAAGAGCACACAAGTAGAGATAATCACATGGCATTATAATAATTAAAATGAAATCAGGGACTAAATGGCTTAGCCTGGTTACATCCATTGTTTCATGTCAAAGGTACAGAATTAAAATATCATTCATTACAAATTATTCAGATGTTCTAAGCAGAGCTTATAATGCCATGAGGTCAGGGTACTAGGTCGTCCAAGCATCTTCCAAAACAAGCTAGGCTTCCATCAAATGTTACCTGAAACATGCTCAAAAATAAATAGTGTCAACTAAAAAGTTGGTGAGTTCAAGTGGTTTTGTTTTAGGAAATAAAAGAGACCCATAAGGTTCATATATTAAAATATTATATATAGTATAGATGTTGTGGGATCACAACCAACCCTGCACTCAGTCCCGGCTTACCTCTTCTAAAGTTATGTTGTACCGGTTAACCCCGCAGGGAGAATCTGAGCCCCATAGCAGTGGACCGTACCTGCCAATAAGGTCCACATTTGTTTCTTACAAAACCTGTCGCATACCACAACGACCCTTTCGGATCTCCAGTGGGGGTACCTCCCTGTAGCGGGAGCCACTGTGTGTGGGGGATTCCCCAAATAGATCTATCCATATAAACAAGCGGTTCACAAAGAATTAATGATTGTGATTCATGTATCAGCAGGTATCAACAAAGTCCACAACATAAGCATCATATAGTATCACAAAATAATAGTTTCAGTTTTAAAATAAAATTAGAGCATGCTTCATCCCCAAAAACCAAAATAAAAAGGGGACACGAGAACTCACTTTATCAACAGTCAGGTTCCACAGTCATAGATAGTTTTCAAGGCTTAGCACCCTATAATCATAATTCAAGCAATAAGCTATAGATTCCTAAATTATTAGTGTCACACCCCGGGCCCAAGGAGGGTGGGACGTCACAGACTAGCAAGAGATGTGGCAGCGGAAACAAACCATCATAAGAGCACACAAGTAGAGATAATCACATGGCATTATAATAACTAAAATGAAATCTGAGACTAAACGGCTTAGCCCGGTTACATCAATTGTATCATGTTAAAAGTACATAATTAAAGTATCATTCACTACAAATTGTTCAAAGTTCTAAGCAAAATCCATAATGCCATGAGGTCAGGGTACTAGGTCGTCCAAGCATCTTCCAAAACAAGCTAGGCTTCCATCAAATGTTACCTGAAACATGCTCAAAAAGAATTGTTTGTCAACTAAAAAGTTGGTGAGTTCGAGTGGTTTTAGTTTCAGAAATAAAAGTTAAAGGGACTTATAAAGCCCGCAAGTTTATAGTTTATGTATCTATAAAGTTGTTGTGGGTCACAATCAACCCTACACTCAGCCTCGGCTTGCCTCTTCTAAAGTTGTGTTGAACCGGTTAACCCAAAGGGGAGAACTGAGCCTCATAGCAGTGGGCCCACCTGCCGGATGGTCCGCCTTTGTATCCTTTATAACTTGTTCACATGCCACATACGACGGGTACCTCCCTGTAACGGGAGCCACTATGTGTGGGGATTCCCCAAATAGATCTATCCATATAAAGCAAGCGGTTCACGATAGAATTAATGATTGTGATTCATGTATCAGCAGGCATCATAAAAAGAAAATCCACAACATAATTTGTATCACAGATAATAGTTTCAATTAAAATAGAGCATGCTTCATCCCCAAAACCAAAATAAAAAGGGGACACGAGAACTAACCTTGATATCAGCCAGGTTGCACAAACAGATAGTTTCAAGTCCTAGCACCCTATAATCATAGTTCAAGTATTAAGCCGTAGATTCCTAACATAATTTTGTGTCATTTTATAGTGAGGGTGCGCGTGACTTCGTTTCTTAAAGGATTTTGCGTCAAGAGTTTCATCTTTAGGAAAGTTAGGGTTTTGGTGTGTTTTCATCAAGTTACATGGTTCTTATGAATTTATTATCATATGAATGAGCCTAATATTAGTTTCTGGTCACAAGGTTGCTGAAATTCTGCAAAAATGCAGAATTTACACTTTTGGCCCCTCAAGTTTCAAAATTGACATTTTCTACCCCAACGTTTGTCTCTTTACCATTTTTGACCCCTGATAAATTCTTAAGCTTTTTAATGTCTATTAGAACCTGTTTGAACTCCAAAATATCAGATTCTACTTGGTGATATTTAAAACACAATTTCTAGTTATCGGGTAATTCTACTTTTGTTGATTAATTCATAAAAATTACATATTAACCCAATAATTCACCAAATTCGATTTCTATTTCTAAAATAATGATTCTAAGGCCTGAAAATCCTTAAATCTTAAGTTGTACATGTTTTGGCTCGTTTTATAGGATATTTCTTCCATATTTCGGGTCACCGAACTAGTGCATAATAGCTATCGCATATCTTACTAAACTTTCCAACCATTTAGGCTTGTTTTTCCCAAGTATTCTAAGTCCTAGACTCACTCAAATCTATCCTCAAGTCTCGGTTTTTACAAGGATACTACTACCATCGGGTGTTTTTACACTATTTGCATTAGTGTAACTATTATACAGAAAATATATATATATATATATATGTATTTGGGCGTTTGTTTCATTGTTCCAGACAAATTAATAGCTTCGGTTATAGATTTGTGCAAGTTAAGTGTCGCTAGAAAGCATAAACGAGGGTTTACAAGGTCAAATCCTTGTATAACTACCTCTAGACTCACGGGTTATGAGATAATACCTTGTGTGGAGTGTGAGTCCCACGAAGACGAGGTTCAAGCAAAGAACTTTCTGTTTGAACAAAGAGAGTAGTGTTTGAAACAAGTTGACTATGAATATGTCGAGATTTAGTTGGTGGAAGTTAGATAATACTTACTTTTGTGATACAAGAACAAGCGAGGAGACTAGAAATGAGCAGTTGGACCTCGAACACGGTGGAAATCCTTCGGTTCTTCGAGATGTTATTCGAAAATGAAGGATGAAAAATGTGTGTGTTTGTATTTTTTAGTTGAGAGAAAGAAAGAGAGAGTGTAGAGAGAGTCCGAGAGATAGAGAGTGAAATGTCGAGAGAAAGAGATATAAAAATATAAACGGGTTTGCATGTATAGAAAGATGATCAAAAGTGGAGTGTTGAAGTGGATTTCGCAGTCTTAATTTGGTTGGTGGATTGTGGGCGGCATGCAGATTGTTTTATTTATTTTATTTGTATTGGTATTCTATTATTATTATTGTTTTTATTGTTAAACCGTGGGCGTGCATGGGCACACCACGTTCGAATATGTCTAAGTGTTGGGACATAATTGCTTCTAATATTCATTTGGATAATAGTTTCTTACATGAAATTATGTTTCCACATTGTAAATATCCATAATGGATGTAAAATAAGCGTGGAAAACTAATCAGGAGTTAAATATATACACGAAAATTTTGGAAAAATTCTAGGCGTATTACCACTGGGCGTATAACCACTGTTTGGGCGTATAACCACTATTTGGACGTAAGACATTGTGCAGGCGTATGACAACTGTTCAGACTCATGACAACTGTGCGGTCGTATTAGTGCTGCTGAAACGACCAGGACTTAGTCGCGGGGGCATTTTTCCAGGCTTATAAGTACTATTCAGGCTCATGAGTCCTGTTCAGGCGTATTAGTACTTAGTCAATTTCCGGCAAACTCCTAGACACATGAGCACTGTTCAGGCTCACGAGCACTGTTCAGGCTCACGAGCACTGTTCATGCGTATAACTTAGAAAAATTTTCCACATCTTTTGTAAGAGTCGAGGAGGGGTTGTTACATTCTCCCACCGTCTCCGAACGGTTGGGTTTGAAGAGGTATGGATATTCCCTTCTCATCTAATCTTCCCGCTCCCAAGTAAACTCAGGTCCTCGTTTCGAGTTCCATCGTACCTTCACCTTGGGTATGCGACTTCGCCTAAGTTTCTGAACCAATCGGCCCGTAATCTCTATGGGTTCCTTAACAAAATTCAATTTGTCATTTATTTTTGCTTCATTCAGTGGCAACTCCAAGGTTTTATCAACCAGACACCTTCAAATTTGACACATGGAAAGTGTTATGTATGTAGCTCAGCTCCTCAGGTAGTTTGAGCTGGTATGCCACCAGACCAACTCTTGCCAGTATTTCAAATGGTCCAATATACCTTGGGCTTAGCTTGCCCTTCTTGCCAAATCTCACAGCTCCTTTCCATGGCGCGACCTTCAACATTACCTTATCACCTACTTGAAATTCAAGAGGTTTTCCTCTCCTGTCAGCATACTTCTTTTGACGGTCTCGGGCTGTTTTCAGTCGTTCCTTAATCTTGGCTATCTTCTCAGTAGTCTCCATCACAATGTCGGGTCCCATCACTTGGCTATCACCTATCTCATTCCAACTTAATGGCGACCGACATTTCCTGCCGTACAAGGCTTCATACGGGGCAGCTTTTATGCTAGCGTGGTAACTATTATTATAGGAGAATTCCACTAGTGGAAGCTGGCGATCCCAGCTTCCACCAAAGTCAATCACACACGCTCTCAGCATGTCTTCCAAGGTCTGAATAGTTCTTTCACTCTGCCCGTCGGTTTGAGGGTGATATGCCGTGCTTATGTCAAGACGAGTCCCTAAAGCTTGTTGGAGAGATCTCCAGAATCGTGACGTGAAACGACTATCATGATCAGAGATGATCGAGAGCGGCACTCCATGCCGAGTCACTATTTCGTCAATGTATATTCGGGCTAACTTTGACATCTCATAGTCTTCTCGAATCGGTAAGAAATGGGCTGATTTGGTAAGCCTGTCCATAACTACCCAAATAGTATCGTGACCGTGAGACGTTCTTGGTAGTTTTGTGACAAAATCCATGGTAATGTTATCCCATTTCCATTCCGGAATTTTGGGCTGCTGTAAAGTTCCTGATGGTTTCTGGTTTTCAGCCTTTACCATTGCGCAGGTTAAACATTTGCTCACATAGGTGGTGATAGATTTCTTTAGTCCAGGCCACCAGAAAAGTGCCTTTAAGTCCTGATACATCTTATCACTCCCCGGGTGAATCGAATATCTAGACTTGTGAGCTTCATCTAAGACTATAGTCCTAACCCCGCCATGATTACGTATCCACGTCCTTCCTTCGCATTTGTATAGTCCATCATTGTCCATTTCCAAACGCTTCTCCATCCCTGTTAACATTTCTCCTGTCAGGTTATTCTCATTGAAGGCTTGCCTTTGTGCTTCCTTAATCCTAGCAACGAGGCTAGTGTACACGCTCATCCTTAGAGCACGAACGCGAAGAGGTTTCTCCCGTTCCTTTCTACTCAAGGCATCAGCTACCACATTTGCCTTGCCAGGATGGTAGCGGATTTCATATTCGTAATCGCTTAATAACTCTACCCATCTTCTTTGGCGCATGTTCAACATTTTCTGGTTGAGGATATGCTGCAGGCTTTTATGATCGGTATAGATGACACACTTAGTACCACAAAGGTAGTGTCTCCATATTTTGAGCGCAAACACCACAACACCTAGTTCCAAATCATGCGTCGTATAATTCCTTTCGTGCTCGTTCAGCAATCTGGATGCATACGCGATCACCTTCTCCCGCTGCATTAACACGCAGCCAAACCCTTGACGCGAGGCGTCACAATAGACTACGAAGTCATCGGTTCCCTCGGGTAGGGTAAGGATAGGCGCACTACATAGTTTCTCCTTTAGTAGCTTAAAGGCTTCATCTTGTTCCCGTCCCCATTCATAGGTCACATCCTTCTTGGTTAACGTGGTTAGAGGCTGTACTGTTCGAGAGAAATCCTTGATAAACCTCCTATAGTAGCCAGCCAAACCAAGAAATTGCCTGATGTCGGTAGGAGTTTCGGGGACTTTCCAGTTCTTAATAGCCTCTATCTTTGATGGATCCACCTAGATTCCATCCTTGTTCACTATGTGACCGAGAAACTGAATTTCACGCATCCAAAACTCACATTTGGAGAACTTTGCGTATAATTGCTCATTCTTGAGTAGATCAAGAATTATCCGAAGGTGTTTCTCATGTTCTTCCTTGCTCCGAGAGTAGATCAAAATATCGTCGATAAAAACGATCACGAACTTGTCTAAGTACGGACGGCACAGACGGTTCATGAGATCCATGAACGCTGCGGGTGCGTTAGTCAACCCAAAAGGCATGACTAGGTATTCGTAGTGACCATATCGGGTTCTAAAAGCTGTTTTCGGGACGTCCTCTTCCTTTATCTTTAGTTGGTGGTACCCCGATCGCAGGTCGATTTTTAAGAAGTAGTTTGCTCCCTGCAATTGACCGAATAGGTCGTCAATTCTAGGAAGAGGGTACCGGTTCTTTACGGTAAGCTTGTTCAGTTCTATATAGTCGATACACATTCGTAGTGTTCCGTCCTTCTTTTTAACAAATAGTACCGGCGCACCCCAAGGCGAGTCACTGGGTCGTATGAACCCTTTGTCAAGCAATTCTTGGATTTGTAGCATCAGCTCTTTCATTTCAGGCGGAGCGAGTCGGTAAGGAGCTTTGGCCACCGGTGCGGCGCCAGGTATTAGGTCAATCTGAAATTCGACTTGTCGGGCTGGAGGGAGTCCTGGTAAGTCTTCTTGAAGTACGTCCATGTATTCAGACACGACAGGTATGTCTTCAATCTTCTTTTCCCCTTTGGCCTTTATCACTTATATTATAAAGGCTTCGCGTCCTTTCTTAAGGCTTTGAGTAGCCTTCAGGTGGGATATCATAGGACACAGCGGGTGGTTTCTTTCCCCATGGACTACTAGCATCTCTCCGCTGGCTATGGGTATCTTAAGCAAGCGCTCATCACATATAATTTCAGCCCTATTTTTAGCCAGCCAATCCATTCCTACAACTACATCGAATCCTCCTAACTTAATAGGCATCAAATCTATATCAAAGGAATTACCCTCTAGAATCAACTTACAATCTTTGATGATTTCGTTAGTTTCTATTATATTATTGTCAGCTAGTTCTACGGTGTATGTTTCAGTCAAGGTGCAAGCAGTCAAATCAATCAAAGACCTAAAAGTAGTCGAAATAAAACTGGCGGTTGCTCCAGTATCAAATAGCACAGTAGCAGGATGATTGTTTACGAGAAACGTACCGTTCACCACGTCGGGTTCTTTACGGGCACCATTTGGATCCATCACAAACGCTCTTCCCGTGGGCTTGTTGGGTCGAGTGTCTTTCTCCTTTGCTAGCTTGGGGCATTTGTTCCTCATATGCCCTGGGTCTCCGCACTCATAGCATTGCTTTCCAGGCTTAAAGGTGCAATCCTTAATCAGATGACCATATCTTTTGCACCGAAAACATGGCATGGGATTACACTCCCCCTGGTGATGAACCTTGCATTTAGTGCAGAAGGGGCTTGTGCCCTGGTACAACCTCCTAGTCTTCCTGCCATGGTCATTTCGCTTTGCCGCTCCTTTAGGTCGCTTGCTTGAACCAATACTGCTGCCGACCACCTTTTTGGTATCAAACCACTTCCTCCTTTCTTCCACTGCCTTCTTCTTATCCTTAGTTTCCTCGAGCTCAATCCATCCATCTCTCACTAGGTCGTCAGTCAGACTACTGGTAACGTCGACTGCCGCCTGCAGAGTAGTAGGCCTGGAAGACCTAACCATGCCCCTTACCCTTGGGTGTAACCCCCCAGATGAAACGGGCTACGCCCTTGGACTCGGGCATCACTAAGTGTGGTACCAATCGGGACAATGCCAGGAATCGGTTGATGTACTCGGTGTAGTTCGGGCCTTTCATTTCCAGATTCAGAAATTCAGCCTCCAGTCTCTCTAGCTGGTTGATCGGGCAGTACTTGCCGGTGATTAGCTCCCGGAATTCAGACCAGTTCATCCTACCAATAGCATTTCGACCTCGAGGCTGAATGATGGTTTTCCACCATTCAAGTGCTGGTCCCTTGAGAGATTGAGAGGCAAATCTCACCATGTGCTCTAGCTTGCATTCACTTATATCCAACACAGCTTCAATTTCGTCCAACCATCTATAAGTTTCAATTGCACCCTCGGTGCCATAGAAGTCCTTTGGTTTGTAAGCCATGAACGTTTTGTAAGAGCATCCATTTCTGATAGCTTCGGCTTCCTCACGGTTGCCTTCATCGTTGTGGGTTCCGTTAATCTCGTTAGTATTTCCCCGATCAGCGTTGATCTGGGCGATGATCGTCGGGATTGCGTTGGCGATCTGCTGTGCCACCAGATTGGCGATCCTCTCATCATTCTCCTAGTGGGCGTCCCCCCTAGGTGCTGTTCCTGGTGGAGTAGGTGGTTGGTTCCTACCTCGGGTAACACCTCTCCTTCCTGTACGAATTCCTCGTCGTGGCGGCATTCTAATAGTATCATAGATAAGTTTGTTTTGTATCTCATAAGTTTTTGTTTCTAGCATCACATTGTATCTCATAGTTCCTACTATACACTTCAATCAAGCACTTATGTTTCATTCAATGTATACAAAGATAACTACCAATAAGTATATATATCAATCATGCAACACCAGGATTCTCATATTTTCAAATAGTATTGTCCTGCAAAAGTTAGTATCATCAATTAATTGCTTCATAGATAATCCCAAAAATAAGTCAATCATACATAATAGATAGCGTCATTGTTTCACAAATTGGAAGGTTCCATCACCCCCATAAATAATAATAGTTTCTTAAATAGATAGATTGTTTCTCAGATAGTTTTGGCAGCCTACTGCCATGCATCCTAAATACCAGCTACATCACCCCTGCCATTTCTTCTTCAACCAGCTGAACCATCCCGAGCTTTTCTTCTTTTGCTCTTGCTCCAGGCGCTGGACATTGTGACTCGCCATTATTGCTTGAATTGGGCAGATTGGGAGGTCCGCGTGGCATGCTGTAAAGTCAGCTCATGACGCTGGATAGTCCTCAGTATCTCACTCAAGGTAGGGTCTGATGGACCAAAGTCAATAGCCTGCCGGCTAGACTGGGAGTGCTGGTCACCAGCGAACACGCTAGGGCCATCATGCATGCTATGCCTGGATGTTATCCAGTACTCATCATAAGGTAGACGTCTAGGTGGTGCGAGCATAGAGGGTGCTGGTGTCGGGGTCCTATCATGAGGAGGTGGAGGAGGAGGCATCCTAAATGAAACAGAAGGACCTGGCCTAGTACTCTTCCTAGGTCGAGTAACTACACGGGTACCCCCGTTCCTAGTGGGTGGAATAGGAGAGAGAGTGGGAGCTACTACATGTGGCGAGTTGGAGCGTGTTCGGCTCCTAGCAGGTGATGTAGGTGACGACTCCTCAGATGACTCAGTGTCGTCAGAAGTCCCGGATAGCCACCCTGGATGTCCGCACCTCCGTAAGTATGCCTCGTACTCGGTTTGTGGCTTCCTCCTCAGTGTCCCAACAGGAGCTGTCTCATCAACTGGATGTGCGGGTGCCTTACCTCTTTCAGCCATGATATGGTTATCCTGTAAAAACAGTCATGAGTAATTTTGTTTCTCATAGCTCATGATCATAGTAATAGTACTAGTAATAGCAGTGATAGCAGTTGTTTCTCATAAAGTTAGTATCTATTAGTATTTGCATCAGTAAGCAGTAGTATCTCATTGAAGTTGTATCCCTTAAATTAGTATCAGTGAGAAGTAGTATCTCATAGGAGTTCAATTAAAATTTAACCTTGACTGGGCTAAAATTATTCCTCAAGTCAATCTAATCCAAAGGTCACACTTAGGCTTTGTGCTGGAATTTACGCATCCGATAAATTCATGATTACATTGATCAAGTGTAATCATCAATTTATCCAACCCGCTTACCCCAACACTTACCCAAGCAAGGACAGTCCTACAGTCTCAAGGTTGTAGCCTAGGGTCTACTAAGGTATTCCCGATTTCTCTACAACCTGTGACTCTGATACCAATCTGTCACACCCCGGGCCCAAGGAGGGTGGGACGTCACAGACTAGCAAGAGATGTGGCAGCGGAAACAAACCATCATAAGAGCACACAAGTAGAGATAATCACATGGCATTATAATAACTAAAATGAAATCCGAGACTAAACGGCTTAGCTCGGTTACATCAATTGTTTCATGTCAAAAGTACATAATTAAAGTATCATTCATTACAAATTGTTCAAAGTTTTAAGCAAAATCCATAATGCCATGAGGTCAGGGTACTAGGTCGTCCAAGCATCTTCCAAAACAAGCTAGGCTTCCATCAAATGTTACCTGAAACAAGCTAAAAAAGAATTGTGTGTCAACTAAAAAGTTGGTGAGTTCAAGTGGTTTTAGTTTCAGAAATAAAAGTTAAAGGGGCTCATAAAGACCACAATTTTATAGTTTTTGTATCTATAAAGTTGTTGTGGGTCACAATCAACCCTGCACTCAGCCTCGGCTTGCCTCTTCTAAAGTTGTGTTGAACCGGCTAACCCAAAGGGGAGAACTGAGCCTCATAGCAGTGGGCCCACCTGTCGGATGGTCCGCCTTTGTATCCTTTATAACTTGTTCACATGCCACATACGACGGGTACCTCCCTGTAACGGGAGCCACTGTGTGTGGGGGATTCCCCAAATAGATCTATCCATATAAAGCAAGCGGTTCACGATAGAATTAATGATTGTGATTCATGTATCAGCAGGCATCATAAAAAGAAAATCCACAACATAATTTGTATCACAGATAAAGTTTCAATTAAAATAGAGCATGCTTCATCCCCAAAACCAAAGTAAAAAGGGGACACGAGAACTAACCTTGATATCAGCCAGGTTGCACAAACAGAAAGTTTCAAGTCCTAGCACCCTATAATCATAGTTCAAGTAATAAGCCGTAGATTCCTAACATAATTTTGTGTCATTTTATAGTGAGGGTGCGCGTGACTTCGTTTCTTAAAGGATTTTGCGTCAAGAGTTTCATCTTTAGGAAAGTTAGGGTTTTGGTGTGTTTTCATCAAGTTACATGGTTCTTATGAATTTATTATCATATGAATGAGCCTAATATTACTTTTTGGTCACAAGGTTGCTGAAATTCTGCAAAAATGCAGAATTTACACTTTTGGCCCCTCAAGTTTCAAAATTGACATTTTCTACCCCAAAGTTTGTCTCTTTACCATTTTTGACCCCTGATAAATTCTTAAGCTTTTTAATGTCTATTAGAACCTGTTTGAACTCCAAAATATCAGATTCTACTTGGTGATATTTAAAACACAATTTCTAGTTATCAGGTAATTCTACTTTTGTTGATTAATTCATAAAAATTACATATTAACCCAATAATTCACCAAATTTGATTTCTATTTCTAAAATAATGACTCTAAGGCCTGAAAATCCTTAAATCTTAAGTTGTACATGTTTTGGCTCATTTTATAGGATATTTCTTCCATATTTCGGGTCACCGAACTAGTGCATAATAGCTATCGCATATCTTACTAAACTTTCCAATCATTTAGGCTTGTTTTTCCCAAGTATTCTAAGTCCTAGACTCACTGAAATCTATCCTCAAGTGTCGGTTTTTGAAAGGATACTACTACCATCGGGTGTTTTTACACTATTTGCATTAGTGTAACTATTATGTTTACATTCCAAATTACATCTATGTCATTTATAATCTTAAATCAAGAAAATATATATATATATATATATATATATATATATATGTGTGTATTTGGGCATTTGTTTCATTGTTCCAGACAGATTAATAGCTTTGGTTATAGATTTGTGCAATTTAAGTGTTGCTAGAAAGCATAAACGAGGGTTTACAAGGTCAAATCCTTGTATAACTACCTCTAGACTCACGGGTTATGAGATAATACCTTGTGTGGAGTGTGAGTCCCATGAAGACGAGGTTCAAGCAAAGAACTTTCTGTTTGAACAAAGAGAGTAGTGTTTGAAACAAGTTGACTATGAATATGTCAAGATTTAGTTGGTGGAAGTTAGATAATACTTACTTTTGTGATACAAGAACAAGCGAGGAGACTAGAAATAAGCAGTTGGACCTCGAACACGGTGGAAATCCTTCGGTTCTTCGAGATGTTATTCAAATATGAAGGATGAAAAATGTGTGTGTTTGTACTTTCAGTTGAGAGAAAGAAAGAGAGAGTGTAGAGAGAGTCCGAGAGATAGAGAGTGAAATGTCGAGAGAAAGAGATATAAAAATATAAACGGGTTTGCATGTATAGAAAGATGAGCAAAAGTGGAGTGTTGAAGTGGATTTCGCAGTCTTAATTTGGTTGGTGGATTGTGGGCGACATGCAGATTGTTTTATTTATTTATTTGTATTGGTATTCTATTATTATTATTGTTATTATTGTTAAACCGTGGGTGTGCATGGGCACACCACGTTCGAATATGTCTAAGTGTTGGGACATAATTGCTTCTAATATTCATTCGGATAATAGTTTCTTACACGAAATTATGTTTCCACATTGTAAAATATCCATAATGGATGTAAAATAAGCGTGGAAAAACTAATCAGGAGTTAAATATACACGAAAATTTTGGAAAAATTCTAGGCGTATTACCACTGTTTGGGCGTATAACCACTGTTGGGCGTAAGACACTGTGCAGGCGTATGACAACTGTTCAGACTCATGACAACTGTATGGTCGTATTAGTGCTGCTGTAACGACCAGGACTTAGTCGCGGGGGAATTTTTCCAGACTTATAAATACTGTTCAGGCTCATGAGTCCTGTTCAGGCGTATTAGTACTTAGTCATTTTCCGGCAAACTCCTAGACACATGAGCACTGTTCAGGCTCACGAGCACTGTTCATGCGTATAACTTAGAAAAATTTTCCACAACTTTTATAAGGGTCGAGGAGGGGTTGTTACAATTAGGAACATAATTTGGTGTCAATTATAGTGAGGGCGTTCATGCCTTTGTTTCTTAGAAGTTCGTGTCAAAAGTTTCCTTTTTAGGAAAGTTAAGGTTTTAGCGTGTGCACTTCAATTTTTATGGTTCTTATAAGTCTATTAGCATATGAATGAGCCTCATATTAGTTTCTGGTCATAAAGTTGCTGAAATTCTACAAAAATGCAGAATTTACACTTTTGGCCCTTAAGTTTCAAAATTGACATTTTCTACCCCAAAGTTTGTCTCTTTACCATTTTTGACCCTATTATATTTTTAAGCTTTTCATAGCCTGTTTGAGTCTATTAGAAGCCAAAATCTCAGATTCCACTTGGTGATACTTAAAACACAATTTCTAGTTATCAGGTAATTCTACTTTCGTTGATTAATTCATAAAATTACTTATTAACCCAAAAATTCATTAAATTCGATTTCTATTTCTAAAATAATTATTCTAAGGCCTGAAAATCCTTATATCTTGAGTTGTTCATGTTATGGCCCGCTTTCTTTGGTTATTTCCATGTTCCGGGTCACTAATCTAGTGCATGCTAGCCTTAGGATATCTTGCTAGACTTCCCAATCATCCAAGCTTATTTTTCTAAGTACTCCAAGTCCTAACTTACTGAAATTTCAACTTATGTCTCGGTTTCCCAACATCATGACCAAGATTCGGGTGTTTAACACATTTTGCACTAATCTAGGTATTATATGATATTTCGATCATTGTTATATCTTTCGTGACTTCAATCCCTACGTATTTTGCATGTTTGTTTTATTGTTTTGGGCGGATTTACAAGGTTTAATCATAAAGACATACGGCTGGGTGTTGTTTCAACATATTATATGAAGATATACAAGGTTAAATCCTTGTATATCGACCTTAGGTTTGTGGGTTTAAAAAGTGGTACCTCGTTCGAAGTTGGAGTTCCAAAAAGGATGAGATTCGAGCAAGGATCTTTCTGTTGGATCAGTGAGAGTGGTGTTTACATTAAGATATGAAATAGTTTATTAGTTTAATCAATAGAAGTACATATTACTTACGTATGAGAGGGTTTAGAAGGTTGGAACTGAGCACAAGATCTTCGAAATCAGCTGGATATGTTGTAGTTCTTCGGATTGTTGAGATGAACAAGAATATTGTGTGTGTGTGCGCTCTCGGTTGTGAGAAAATAAGAAGGAGTGTAGAGAGAATCCGAGAGGTAGAGAAAAGAGATATGGAGGTGTAAAATAAAACTAATCGGGGTTTGCATGTATTGAAAGGGGTGAAATGGTGGAGTGTTGGGATGGGATTCGCAGACTTAATCCGGTTGGTGGATTGTGGGTGGCATGCAGATTATTATTTCTTTATTTATTTTATTGGTATTCTACTACTACTATTATTATTATTATTGTTATTATGTTAAGCCATGGGTGTGCATGGGCACACCACATTCGAATATGTCTAAGTATTGAAAACATATATATATATATATATATTATATATATGTCCGAAATTGCCTCAAATAATCGTGCAATAGATAGTTTCTATACAGGAATAAGTTTCCACATTGTTAAATATTCTTAATAGATATAAAATAAGTGTGAAAAAATAATCAGGAGTTAAATATATACACGAAAATACAGAATAATTCTAGGCGTATAACAATTGTTTGGACGTATAACCACTGTTCGGGCGTAAGACACTGTGCAGGCGTAAGACAACTGTTCAGGCTCATTACAACTGTGCGGTCGTATTAGTGCTGCTGAAACGACCAGGACTTGGTCACGGGGGCATTTTTCCAGGCTTATAAGTACTGTTCAAGCTCATGAGTCCTATTCAGGCGTATTAGTACTTAGCCATTTTTCCAGCAAACACCTAGACACATGAGCACTGTTCAGGCTCATGAGCACTGTTCATGCGTATGACTTAGAGAAAAAAAAAATTTCCTCATCTTTTGTAAGGGCCGAGGAGGGGTTGTTACATTCTCCCACCGTTTAGAGAATTTCGTCCCGAAAATTTTGTTTTTGTTGAGTCTCTGAACGGTTGGGTTTTAAAGAGGTATGGGTATTCCCTTCTCATCTCATCTTCCCGCTCCCATGTAAACTCAGGTCCTCGTTTAGAGTTCCATCGTACCTTCACCTTGGGTATGCGACTTCGCCTAAGTTTCTGAACCAATCGATCAGAGATCTCTATGGGCTCCTCAACAAAGTTCAATTTGTCATTTATTCTTGCTTCCTTCAATGGCAATTCTAAGGTTTTGTCAACCATATATTTCTTCAAATTTGACACATGAAAAGTGTTATGTATGTTGCTCAGCTCCTCAGGTAGTTTGAGCTGGTATGCCACCAGACCAACTCTTGCCAGTATTTCAAATGGTCCAATATACCTTGGGCTTAGCTTGCCCTTCTTGCCAAATCACAGCTCCTTTCCATGGCGCGACCTTCAACATTACCTTATCACCTACTTGAAATTCAAGAGGTTTTTGTCTCCTGTCAGCATACTTCTTTTGATGGTCTCGGGTTGTTTTCAGTCGTTCCTTAATCTTGGCTATCTTCTCAGTAGTCTGCATCACAACATCGGGCCCCATCACTGACTATCACCTATCTCATTCCAACTCAATGGCAACCGATATTTTCTGCCGTATAAGGCTTCATACGGGGCAGCTTTTATGCTGCCGTGGTAACTATTATTATAGGAGAATTCCACCAGTGGAAGGTGGCGATCCCAGCTTCCACCAAAGTCGATCACGCACGCTCTCAGCATGTCTTCCAAGGTCTGTATAGTTCTTTCACTCTGCCCGTCGGTTTGAGGGTGATATGCCGTGCTTATGTCAAGACGAGTCCCTAAAGCTTGTTGGAGAGACCTCCAGAATCATGAAGTGAAACGACTATCACGATCAGAGATGATCGAGAGCGGCACTCCATGCCGAGTCACTATTTCGTCGATGTATATCCCGGCTAACTTTGACATCTCATAGTCTTCTCGAATTGGTAAGAAATGGGCTGATTTGGTAAGCCTGTCCACAACTACCCAAATAGCATCGTGACCGCGAGACGTTCTTGGTAACTTCATGACAAAATCCATTGTGATGTTATCCAATTTCCATTCCAGGATTTCGGGTTGCTGTAAGCTTCCTGATGGTCTTTGGTTTTCAGCCTTTACCATTGCGCAGGTTAAACATTTGCTCACATAGGTGGCGATAGCTTTCTTTAATCCAGGCCACCAGAAGTGTGCCTTTAAGTCCTGATACATCTTATCACTCCCTGGGTGAATCGAGTATCTAGACTTGTGAGCTTCATCTAGTACTATAGTCCTAACCCCGCCATGATTAGGTATCCACGTCCTTCCTTCGCATTTGTATAGCCCATCATTGTCTATTTCCAAACGCCTTTCCATCCCTGTTAACATCTCACCCATCAGGTTATTCTTATTAAAGGCTTGCCTTTGTGCTTCCCTGATCCTAGCAATGAGGCTAGTGTATACGCTCATCCTTAGAGCACGAACGCGAAGAGGTTTCTCCCGTTCCTTTCTACTCAAGGCATCAGCTACCACATTTGCCTTGCCAGGATGGTAGCGGATCTCATATTCGTAATCGCTTAGTAACTCTACCCATCTTCTTTGGCGCATGTTCAACATTTTCTGGTTGAGAATGTGTTGCAGGCTTTTGTGATCGGTGTAGATGACACACTTAGTACCATAAAGGTAGTGTCTCCATATTTTAAGCGCAAATACCCGGCACCCAGTTTCAAATCATGTGTCGTATAATTCATTTCGTGCTCGTTCAGCAATCTGGATGCATACGCGATCACTTTCTTCCGCTGCATTAACACGCAGCCAAACCCTTGACGCGAGGCGTCACAATAGACTACGAAGTCCTCGGTTCCCTCGGGTAGGGTAAGGATAGGCGCGCTACATAGTTTTTCCTTTAACAGATTAAAGGCTTCATCCTGTTCCTGTCCCCATTCATAGGTCACATCCTTCTTGGTTAACGTGGTTAGAGGCTGTACTGTTCGAGAGAAATCCTTGATAAACCTCCTATAGTAGCCAGCCAAACCAAGAAATTGCCTGATCTCGATAGGAGTTTTGGGGACTTTCTAGTTCTTAATAGCCTCTATCTTTGATGGATCCACCTGGATTCCATCCTTGTTCACTATGTGACCGAGAAACTGAATTTCACGCATCCAAAACTCACATTTGGAGAACTTTGCGCATAATTGCTCATTCTTGAGTAGATCAAGAATTATCCGAAGATGCTTCTCATGTTCTTCCTTGCTCCGAGAGTAGATCAAAATATCATCGATAAAGACGATCACGAACTTGTCTAAGTACGGGCGGCACACACGGTTCACGAGATCCATGAATGCTGCTGGTGCGTTAGTCAACCCAAAAGGCATGACCAGGTATTCATAGTGACCATATCGGGTTCTGAAAGCTGTTTTCGGAACGTCCTCTTCCTATATTTTTAGTTGGTGATACCCCGATCGCAGGTCTATTTTAGAGAAGTAATTTGCTCCCTGCAATTGATCGAATAGGTCGCCAATTCTGGGAAGAGGGTACCGGTTCTTTACGGTAAGCTTGTTCAGTTCCCTATAGTCGATACACATTCGTAGTGTTCCATCCTTCTTCTTAACGAATAACACCGGAGCACCCCAAGGCGAGACGCTGGGTCGTATGAACCCTTTGTCAAGCAACTCTTGGATTTGCAACATCAGCTCCTTCATTTCGGGCGGAGCGAGTCGGTAAGGAACTTTGGCCACCGGTGCGGCGCCAGGTAATAGGTCAATCTGAAATTCAACTTGTCGGGCTGGAGGAAGTCCTGGTAAGTCTTCTGGAAATACTTCCAAGTATTCAGACACCATAGGTATGTCTTCAATCTTCTTTCCTCTTTGGCCTTCATCACATATAATATAAAGGCTTCGTGTCCTTCTTAAGGCTTCTGGTAGCCTTCAGGTGGGATATCATAGGACACAGTGGGTGACTCCTTTCCCCATGGACTACTAACATCTCCCCGCTGGCTATGGGTATCTTCAGCAAACGCTCATCACAGATAATTTCAGCCCTATTTTTAGCCAGCCATTCCATTCCTACAACTACATCGAACCCTCCTAACTTAATAGGTATCAAATCTATATCAAAGGAATTACCCTCTAGAATCAACTTACAATCTTTGATGATTTCGTTAGTTTCTATTATATTACCGTCAGCTAGTTCTACAGTGTATGTTTCAGTCAAGGTGCAAGCAGTCAAATCAATCAAAGACCTAAAAGTAGTAGAAAAAAAACTGGCGGTCGCTCCAGTATCAAATAGCACAGTAGCAGGATGATTATTTACGAGAAACGTACCGTTCACCACGTCGGGCTCCTTACGGGCACCATTTGGATCCATACGAACGCTCTTCCCTTGGGCTTGTTGGGTTGAGTGTCCTTGTCTCTTGCTAGCTTGGGGCATTTGATCCTCATATGACGCGGGTCTCCACACTCAAACATTGCTTTCCAGGCTCATAGGTACAATCTTTAATCAGGTGACCATATCTCTTGCATCGAAAACAAGGCATGGGATTACACTCCCCCTGGTGATGAACCTTGCATTTAGTGCAGAAGGGGCTTGTGCCTTGGTACAATCTCCTAGTCTTTCCACCTTGGTCACCTCGCTTTGCCTCTTCTCTGGGTCGCTTGCTCGAACCACTACTGCTGCCAACCACCTTCCTAGTGTCGAACCACTTCCTCTTTTCATCCACAGTCTTCCTCTTGTCCCCAGTTCTTTCATGTTCCGTCCACCCAGCTCTCACTAGGTCATCAGTCAGGCTACTGGTAACGTCGACTGCAGCCTGTAGAGAAGTAGGCCTGGAAGACCTAACCATGCCCCTCACCCTTGGGTGTAACCCCCAAATGAAACGGGCTACGCCCTTAGATTTGGGCATTACCAAGTGTGGTACCAGTCGGGACAATGCAAGGAATCGATTAATGTACTCAGTGTAGTTCGGGCCTTTCATCTCCAGATTTAAAAATTCAGCCTCGAGTCTCTCCAGCTGGTAATCGGGCAGTACTTGCCGATGATTAGTTCCCTGAATTCCGCCCAGTTCATCTGCCAACAACATCTCGGCCTCGAGTGGGATGATGGTTCTCCACCATTCATGTGCCGGTCCTTTGAGAGATTGGGAGGCAAATCTCACCATATGTTCCAGTTACACTCGCTTATGTCAAACACAGCTTCGATTTCATCCAGCCACCTATAGTTTCAATTGCACCTCGGTGCCATAGAAGTCCTTTGGCTTGCAAGCCATGAATGTTTTGTAAGACACCCATTCTGATAGCTTCGGCTTCCTCACGGTTGCCTTCATCGTTGT
>CM044010.1:45899474-45914474 GCA_024085815.1 Flaveria linearis | reverse complement strand
AATAATAGAAAGTTCCACATATGCAAATACAAAATTTACAGATCAAATCCAATCACTAGAATAACGAAGTCCCATGGCACAAGTATGACATTCATGCTTTGCCCTTTTCAAGGAGCTTCGTGAGAGGATCCGCAATGTTTTGATCCGTGTGAACTTTGCGAATACATATCTTTTCCTTATCAACTTCATCTCGTATGTAGTTGAATCTCCGCTCATTGTGCCTAATCTTTTGATGTGCACGGGGTTCCTTGATTTGAACAATCACACCCTCGTCATCACAAAGATTTCTAAGGAGTCTTGAATGGTAGAGACCATCCTTAGATTGGTGATAAACCTTTTTATCCATGCAGCTTCCAAAGCTGCTTAATGAGGCGGCTATGTATTCGAATTCTGTAGTGGACAATGCTACCCTATTCATAATGGAGACATACCCCGATTGTGATCGAGGATCATCTCGATCAGTTTGGAAACTAGCGTCCGTGTAACCCTTTACAACTAGTTCCTCTTCAACAATCCGTATATTAGAAACTTATCCTTGGTCCTCCTAAGGTTTCCAATATACTTTCAACAGCCATCCAATGGCTGTTACTTGGATTCTGCTGATATCTACTTGTCATGCTTAATGCGCATGACATGTCCAGTCTAGTGCATATCATCGCATACATGATGGATCCTATAGCAGACGCATATGGGATGTCCTTCATGCGATCTTGCTCCTCCTTTGAGCTTGGACATTGAGATGCACTTAATATTGTCCCTCTTTGAATAGGTACTATACCTTTCTTAGAGTTTACCATCTTAAACCTTTTTAAGATTTTATCAATCTATGCATTTTGGTTTAACCCTATCAACCGCCTCGATCTATCCCTATAGATCTTTATTTCCAAAATGTAGACGGCTTCACGGAGATCCCTTTTGGAAAAACAATTTCCAAGTGTAGTATGTCATCAACATACAATACTAAGAACGTAATTACATTCCCACTAGCCCCTTGATACACATAATCCTCGTCAGCGTTCTTGATGAAACCCAATTTTTTTTCATCAAAACGTTGATTCCAACTTCTCGATACTTGTCTCAATCCATAGACTGATATCTTTAACTTGCATACTTTATCAGGATGATTTGAATCGACAAAACCTTCAGGCTGAACCATATGGACAGTCTCTTCGATATGTCCATTAAGAAAAGCGGTTTTGACATCCATTTGCCAAATCTCATTATCATAATGAGCAGTTATGGCAAACAATATCCTGATAGACTTTAGCATTGCCATTGGCGAGAAGGTTTCATCATAATCAACCCTTTGACTTAGAGTGAAACCTTTTGCTACAAGTCTTGCTTTGTAAGTATTCAAGCTTCCATGCATGTCAGTTTTCTTCTTGAAAACCCACTTGCATCCAACCGGTTTGGAGTTAAGTGAAGAGTCAACCAATTCCCAAACTTGGTTGTCATACATGGATTGCATCTCTACGTTCATGGCTCCTAGCCACATGTCACAATCCGAATTGGACATTGCATCATGGTATGTAGTTGGCTCTTCGGAGTCAACAACGTAGCATCCATCTATGAAAAATCCACATCTTTCATGTGGAATGCTAACTTTACCAGATCTGCGAACGTTTTGTGTGTATTGATCAACCTCTTGATTATGATCAACAACCTCTTGTTGATTGCTAGTGTCAACCAAACGTGTATCGGCTTGTGGATCTGATCCTCATCAAATTCCACTGTTCTATGCGTCATTCCTTCCATAAGGACTTGGCTTCCAAGAACTCTGCATTTTGAGCAATGAATACCTTTTGCTCTGTGGATCAAAGAAGTGGTATCCTATACAGTCCTTTTGGATATCCAACAAATATACACTTAGTGAATCGACTTTCAGTTGGTTTGGGTGTTAATTGTCACACCCCCCGCTAAAGCGGAAACACGAGGAATGCGAGCTAGACGGGATCGTCATAACACATGGTATATGATAGAGTAGCAATAAAATATGATGACAAGCGTGTCATGACGACACCCGAACACAAATGGAGACTTGTGTCGTGTATAATCAAGTTCACGACAGCATAGTCATAAGCACAACACAATGATCACAAAAACATTGATTACAACTTGTAATGTAATGTTCCCACAACCTGGGAACAAATGTACAAAAGATCAGATTCATGTTCAAGCTTTACAAAAGTATTAATCACAAATGCATCCTAGGGTCTCCTCTACAAGGCAGCACTCCTAGATCTTCAATTCTCATTGTTACCTGAAAAATATGCTCAAAATGGTCAACAATAATGTTGGTGAGCTTCGCAGGTTTAAATTGTAAACTTGTAATGGATGCTGTATATTGTTTGTAGAGGAATACCGTGCATACAGTTATAAGTAAGCAAAATCACATACCATGAGTTTTATACAACCAAACCTAACGACGTACACAAAGAATTTGTCAGAATATATTCACCCCAGGCCCGATCCTGGCAGTATGGATGGTACTCACAAGTAACCATCTCGTCAAGGGTGGGGGTGTCAACCCAGTAGTACTACTAATACCTATCTGTTGGTTCCAACACCGGAATTAATGGTTGTAAGACAGTCCACACAGTAACATCATGTATGTATCAGATAAGTACTCACAAGACAGTATCACGTTGATTCCAAGTATAAAAATTGTATGTATAGTGTACAGCATTGAAAATGTGTGAGCACACTCTTCCCCCATGTTTGTAAAAGATTGAAACAATGTATAAGCGTAAAAGGGGCCACGAAACTCACTTGTTAAGTGGTAAGTATGTCTGATGAAACTTCCCAACTTGTATGTATGTATGAACAGTCAATCACCTATTGATATTCATGTTAAGAATTAATCTTGTGGACTATTGTTAATAATATTGTTTAATTGAGTCGGGTCGTTTCGGTTCGGTCGTGAGTAGTACACACAAGCAGTCACACACATCTTAGACTAGATTGTTTTAAATAGTACGTGTATGTTAATGGCGTTGATTTTAATCTTTGTGATCAAGCTATGACACTTAATTATATTTTATTATCGTCGTGAGATCTCCGAGGAGGGGATCCACACACGCACTCACCATTAAGTCATACAGTGGGACCGGACGCACGACTGACACCCCATTCACGCGAGTGGACTTTCATTCGTACGAATTAGCTACTTTCGTACAATTGATCCTCCTTTCGTGTGACTAAGCCTTCAGTCGTACCACGCAATACCAATCGCACGACCCAACAGCCAACCACGCGACTTGAAGTCCCTCCGCGCGAATCAGCTTAATTCGCGCGAGAAAACCCCCTTTCGCGCGACAGGCGTCTGACCGTGCGATTTCACACACTCGCACACAATCCACATTCGCATAGTCCAGTCACGCGACAACCCCTGTCGCGTGACAACTCCAATCGCGTGGCATCCTTATCGCGTGACAACCTCTGTTTCGCACCCACCGACAGTCGCGCGACACAACCGCGCGACTTGCCTATTCGCTCATATCTCAAGTCGCGCCCACATGCAGTCGCACACCCCTTTCGCGTGCGACAACCCCATTCGCGCCATCGGGAGTTGCGACGGCAGTGAGTTTCAGGTCGGCCTTCGGCTGCCCGATCGCGAGTGTTACCCAACCAGAACCTCCAGAACTCATATTCCAACGTATCTAGGCAAGAAACACACTCAGAAACAAGACATGCAAGTCCACACGACCTCTTGTGCTCGGATGAACCCGAGCACCCGAAAACCCTCGAATGCAACTGTAAAATCGAGTTATACACGAGGTAGTGAGGTTATCTACCTGCTAGGAACTAGTATTCACGATGGTGCTCGAGATTTGAAGACGAAAACGTGAGAAACGGGTTGGTTTTTGGTGTAGTCTAGAGAGAGAGAGTAGAGAGAAAGATGAGGTAGTGAGAGAGTGAAAAGGATGAAAATGGCTGGGTGGTGGGTATTTATACCCAGCCTTGTTTCTCAAAGTTTCAAGTTTAGTCCCCGCACTTTGCCCCGAGTTCCTAAATTTTGTTTCGGTTGAAAGCGTTATAATTTAGTCTTGTTTTATTGATGATAAAATGTTTATTTATGTTATTTGTAAGTTAAAAATGATTTTATTCGTGAAAATTATTTTATTATAAAATGACGCGTTTAGTGTTAACGGGGCAATTCTTGGAGAATGTCTTAAGATACTACACATATAAGGCAATCAAGTAAAGCAAATATGGTTTTCACGTAATTGGCTTGTCAACATAAGGAATGTCTGTAAATAAAGGCTAAGTAAAACACGTTAAATGACGGACCTTTGGTGACGGATGTCACAGTATCCCCCAGTTGAGGGAATTTCGTCCCGAAATTCAACTGGTGCTAGGCCCTAGAACGTCATCCGCGAATAAATGTGGATATTTGAGTCTCATCTGATCTTCACGTTCCCATGTAAACTCTGGCCCTCGTTTGGAATCCCATCTCACACGGACGATAGGTATCTTGCTGCGCCTTAGCTTTTTGACCTTTCGGTCCATGACCTCAATAGGTTCTTCGACAAAATGAAGCTTTTCGTCGATCTTGATTTCCTCAATTGGTACGTGTAAGGACTCGTCCGCCAAACACTTTTTGAGGTTCGACACGTGAAAAGTATCATGCACACCGCTAAGTTCTTGTGGCAACCTCAATCGGTAAGCCACCGGACCGATTCTTTCTGTAATCTCGAATGGTCCTACGTATCGAGGGGCTAACTTCCCTTTCTTACCAAATCGTACGATCCCTTTCCAAGGAGAGACCTTAAGTAAGACATGATCTCCAACATTGAATTCTAGAGGCTTCCGACGGTTGTCGGCATAGCTCTTTTGGCGATCTCTAGCTGCTTTAAGTCGGTCTTTGATTTGGAAGATCTTATCAGTGGTTTCTTGGATGATCTCTGGGCCCGTAAACTGGCTTTCACCAACTTCAGCCCAACAAACTGGTGATCTACATTTCCGGCCATACAATGCTTCGAATGGTGCACATCCAATGCTGGTATGGTAACTGTTGTTATAGGAAAACTCGATCAGTGGTAGATGAGTATCCCAACTGCCACCAAAATCAATGACGCATGCCCTCAGCATGTCCTCAAGTGTCTGTATTGTTCGCTCGCTTTGGCCGTCTGTCTGGGGGTGATAGGCTGTACTCATGTCTAACCGAGTGCCCATCGCTTTCTGTAACGTCTGCCAAAAGCGAGAAGTAAATCGACTGTCTCGGTCGGATATGATTGACACCGGCACCCCGTGCCGTGTCACGACCTCTTTGATGTACAACCTTGCCAGCTTATCCATCTTGTAGTCTTCTCGGATAGGCAAGAAGTGAGTGGATTTCGTCATTCGATCCACCACGACCCATATCGAGTCGTGCCCGCTTGGTGTTCTCGGGAGTTTGGTAATGAAATCCATAGTGATGTTCTCCCATTTCCACTCGGGAATTTCAGGTTGTTGCAATAATCCCGATGGTTTCTGGTGTTCAGCCTTGACTTTTGAACAAGTCAAGCATTTGCTCACGTATACAGCAACATCTTTCTTCATACCTGGCCACCAGTATAGTTCTTTCAGATCGTGGTACATCTTGTCTGCACCAGGATGAACAGAGTATCGAGTCTTGTGTGCTTCATCCAAGACTAGTGTACGTACACCTCCCCACTTGGGGACCCATATACGATCTATGAAGTAATGGACGCCGTCATCCTTGCGTGTCATTTGTTTATCCAACCCTCGGAACTCTTCTCCCGCAAGGTTCTCTTCTTTCAACGCCTCGTTTTGTGCTAATTGAATCTGAGCCTTTAAATTGGTTTGAATAGTCAAACCTAGCGCTCGAGCACGTAATGGTTTCACACGTTCCTTGCGGCTTAATGCATCAGCCACCACGTTAGCTTTCCCCGGATGATACCGGATTTCACAATCGTAGTCGCTAAGCAGCTCTACCCAGCGTCGCTGCCGCATGTTAAGTTCTTTCTGGTTCATGATGTGTTGAAGGCTCTTATGATCTGTATAGATGATGCATTTGGTTCCGTATAGATAATGCCTCCATATCTTGAGTGCAAATACTACGGCACCCAACTCCAAGTCGTGAGTTGTGTAGTTCTTTTCATGCACCTTGAGTTGTCGCGAAGCGTAGGCAATCACTTTATCTTTCTGCATTAGCACACAGCCCAAACCTTGATGTGAAGCATCACAGTACACCACAAAATCATCAGTTCCGTCTGGAAGGGACAATATTGGTGCGTTGCACAACTTCTCTTTTAGTGTTTGGAACGCCTGTTCTTGTGCTTTCCCCCAATCGAACTTCTTGTCTTTCTGAGTCAGCAAGGTTAACGGTTGGGCAATCTTGGAGAAATTGGCAATGAAGCGACGATAGTATCCGGCCAACCCCAAGAATTGCCGTATCTCTGAGGGTGTTTGGGGAGTATCCCACTTCTTCACAGCTTCAATCTTACCGGGGTCCACATGAATTCCACTTTCGTTGACTACATGACCCAAGAACTTCACTTCTCGAAGCCAGAATTCACACTTCGAGAACTTGGCGAAAAGTCTCTCTTCCTTCAACAGTTCTAGAATCGTTTGGAGGTGTTTTTCGTGATCCTCCTTTGAACGAGAATAGATGAGTATGTCGTCTATGAACACGATCACGAACTTATCAAGATAAGGCTTACACACCCGATTCATTAAGTCCATAAAGACAGCTGGAGCGTTGGTCAATCCGAATGGCATGACCAAGAACTCGTAGTGCCCGTAACGAGTTCTGAATGCTGTCTTTGGGATATCGTCCTCGAATACTCTGAGTTGATGATAACCAGATCGAAGGTCGATCTTAGAGAAATACAAGGCTCCTTGCAATTGATCGAACAGGTCGTCGATTCTAGGGAGAGGATACCGATTCTTCACGGTCAATTTGTTCAGCTCCCTGTAGTCGATACACATACGGAACGACCCATCCTTCTTCTTGACAAATAACACCGGTGCTCCCCACGGTGATTGACTCGGTCGGATGAAACCCTTCTCCAGTAGTTCCTGTAGTTGGCTTGACAACTCTTGCATCTCCGAGGGTGCTAACCGATACGGTGTCTTTGCTATCGGTGTAGCTCCCGGAACCAGCTCTATATGGAATTCCACCTGTCGTGGAGGAGGCAATCCGGACAGATCATCAGGGAACACCTCCGGATAATCCCGTACGATTGGAATGTCTGCCAAGTTTGTATCTTCTTCTTTCTTTTCTACGATGTGAGCCAGAAAAGTGTAACACTGTTTCCGTAAACTTCGGCGGGCTTTCATGCAAGAAATGAGCTTTAGTGTTCTTCCCGGTCGTTCTCCTTGAATCTTGAGTACTTCCCCGTTTGGCATGGGGATTCGTACTACTTTCTCCCGGCAAACAATCTCTGCTCCATGATTTGACAACCAATCCATACCCACTATCACATCGAAGCTGCCTAATTCGAATGGTATCAAGTCTATGCTAAAGGCATGGTCTTCTAACATTAGGGTGCAATTCTTAATAATCTCGTCTGCTTGTTCAACCCTACCATTGGCCATTTCTACAGAGTAACTAGTTTCTAGCCTACTAGCACTTAAATCAAGCATATGCACGAACTCAGAAGATATAAAGCTATTGTCTGCTCCAGTATCAAATAGTATGGATGCAAAATGGTGATTGAGCAGATACGTACCCGTAACAACGTTCGGGTCCTAACGGGCATCATTAGCTCCAATGACAAAGGCGCGTCCCCGTGCAGCATTTCCTTGGTTTCCATGACCTTGAGCGCCCGCTATGGCCATCACTTGCTGTTGATTATCCCCCTGTTGACCCGGTGCCCTGTTCAGTCGGGGGCACATGTTTCTGAAGTGACCCGGATTTCCACATTCGTAACAGACTCTGGCATTCCCGGCGGGGTTAACCGCGTTGACGGGTGCAACCAGATTCGGTGCCACTCTACAATCTCTTGCTAAGTGCCCCGGGCGCCTACAGTTTGCGCACACCCGGCACTGCGTCTCTGGGGGGTGATGATAGCTGCATCTGTCACATTTGGGATATGGTCCAACATATTCTCTTTTCCCTTGAGTTACGGCCGCAAAGTTTCTGGTGATCTTGGCCCTTTTATCAGATTTACCGGCACTCGACCGGCTTGTTTCCCCAGCATCCTTTCGCTTCTCTGTTCCCTTGCCCAATACCCCTGTTCGTACCATCTCATCGGTTAGAGCGCCAGCCTTCAGAATTGCGCTCTGAATCGTCGGAGGAGCAGCTGCAGTTACCATTCCCCGTATTTGAGGCGCGAGTCCCCAAATGTACCTCTCAATCCTCTTAGATTCCGGAGTGACCAGGTGTGGAACTAGCCTAGCCAACTCGTGGAATCGGTCGGTGTAAGCTGCATGCCCCGCCCCCACCATGGCATGATTCCAGAACTCATGCTCAAGCTTTTGCATCTCGTTGTGAGGGCAGTACTCCTCGGTAATCAAAGCTTTAAATTCGTCCCATGTCATCTGCATCGCAGATTCCCTTCCTCTCGCTTGAACCTGGGTGTTCCACCAGGTTAGTGCTCGGCCCTGCAGTGAGCACGTAACATATTTGATGCGTTGGCTGTCGAGGCATTCGCTGATGTCAATCACAGCCTCCATTTTCTCGAGCCATCTGATCAGGGCTATCGCCCCACCTTTGCCATCAAAATCCCGGGGCTTACAGGCCACAAACTCCTTGTAAGAACAGCCCCGTTTGGCATTAGCAACCCCAGTTTCGTTACCGGCTGTACCACCATTTCCGGTCTCCTGGTTGCTTTCATTCCCAGTTGGGTTCCCATTACCCTCGTTCTCGTTACCACCATCCCCGTGGGAATGGTTTTGTTGTTGCAAGGCATCGCTTACTTGAGCTACAATAGTGGGAATCAAGGCAGTCAGTTGTTGAGCAATCAGGGTTGCCATGTCAGGACTTCCAGTCCCTTGAGTATTGCCAATAGGACCCTCATTTGTTCCTGAAGATCTGCCTCTGCCTCTGCCTCTGCCCCTCGGGGCTTCACTTCCGCTACTACTTCTGCGGTTAGATCTTCGAGGCGGCATGTTCTATTCATAAGAGAGGCAACATATAAGCTTTAGTCACCTTATGATAATCAAGTATTCCACTTATCAAGTTCCAACGTTCGATGCTCCGGTCGGTCAAGACCACCATGCAGCCATTTTAAGCATATTCTCGGTATACCGGTGATGCTTATATATAGGGTTCCCCGCAGCATTCCCACCACACCCACGATGTACCGAGAATGATGCCTAATCCGGTTACATGACATCCGACCTTCCTTCACACCATATCCATAATAATCCATCAAATCGACTGAGAACCAAACATGTAATCACGTATAGTCTTGCGGAGGTTGTCTATCTCGCGTCCTTAAAAGGACTCAGACATAGCCTCCTCGGGTCGGTCTCAGTATCTGAGGTCAAGCGCAATGTAAGATCTATGTCGATCTGTTCAGGTTTCGATTCCCGAATTTGGTTATGATAACTCGGCGCACAGAGGGAACGGAAGATCCAATAGGAAGCACCTCATTAGTGACGAGCACAAGGCTCAAGTACGAGGTGAAGGATCACATAACAGAAGGATAATCAATCATGTAATGAGGAACACATACACGAGATATTTGAATGCACACAAGCTTAAGCATGCAAATCTACATGAAGGTTCCTAGGTTATAGTCTAGGTCAAGTGTAATTGCCTAATTCTCTATAACCAATGCTCTGATACCAGTCTGTCACACCCCCCGCTAAAGCGGAAACACGAGGAATGCGAGCTAGACGGGATCGTCATAACACATGGTATATGATAGAGTAGCAATAAAATATGATGACAAGCGTGTCATGACGACACCCGAACACAAATGGAGACTTGTGTCGTGTATAATCAAGTTCACGACAGCATAGTCATAAGCACAACACAATGATCACAAAAACATTGATTACAACTTGTAATGTAATGTTCCCACAACCTGGGAACAAATGTACAAAAGATCAGATTCATGTTCAAGCTTTACAAAAGTATTAATCACAAATGCATCCTAGGGTCTCCTCTACAAGGCAGCACTCCTAGATCTTCAATTCTCATTGTTACCTGAAAAATATGCTCAAAATGGTCAACAATAATGTTGGTGAGCTTCGCAGTTTTAAATTGTAAACTTGTAATGGATGCTGTATATTGTTTGTAGAGGAATACCGTGCATACAGTTATAAGTAAGCAAAATCACATACCATGAGTTTTATACAACCAAACCTAACGACGTACACAAAGAATTTGTCAGAATATATTCACCCCAGGCCCGATCCTGGCAGTATGGATGGTACTCACAAGTAACCATCTCGTCAAGGGTGGGGGTGTCAACCCAGTAGTACTACTAATACCTATCTGTTGGTTCCAACACCGGAATTAATGGTTGTAAGACAGTCCACACAGTAACATCATGTATGTATCAGATAAGTACTCACAAGACAGTATCACGTTGATTCCAAGTATAAAAATTGTATGTATAGTGTACAGCATTGAAAATGTGTGAGCATACTCTTCCCCCATGTTTGTAAAAGATTGAAACAATGTATAAGCGTAAAAGGGGCCACGAAACTCACTTGTTAAGTGGTAAGTATGTCTGATGAAACTTCCCAACTTGTATGTATGTATGAACAGTCAATCACCTATTGATATTCATGTTAAGAATTAATCTTGTGGACTATTGTTAATAATATTGTTTAATTGAGTCGGGTCGTTTCGGTTCGGTCGTGAGTAGTACACACAAGCAGTCACACACATCTTAGACTAGATTGTTTTAAATAGTACGTGTATGTTAATGGCGTTGATTTTAATCTTTGTGATCAAGCTATGACACTTAATTATATTTTATTATCGTCGTGAGATCTCCGAGGAGGGGATCCACACACGCACTCACCATTAAGTCATACAGTGGGACCGGACGCACGACTGACACCCCATTCACGCGAGTGGACTTTCATTCGTACGAATTAGCTACTTTCGTACAATTGATCCTCCTTTCGTGTGACTAAGCCTTCAGTCGTACCACGCAATACCAATCGCACGACCCAACAGCCAACCACGCGACTTGAAGTCCCTCCGCGCGAATCAGCTTAATTCGCGCGAGAAAACCCCCTTTCGCGCGACAGGCGTCTGACCGTGCGATTTCACACACTCGCACACAATCCACATTCGCATAGTCCAGTCACGCGACAACCCCTGTCGCGTGACAACTCCAATCGCGTGGCATCCTTATCGCGTGACAACCTCTGTTTCGCACCCACCGACAGTCGCGCGACACAACCGCGCGACTTGCCTATTCGCTCATATCTCAAGTCGCGCCCACATGCAGTCGCACACCCCTTTCGCGTGCGACAACCCCATTCGCGCCATCGGGAGTTGCGACGGCAGTGAGTTTCAGGTCGGCCTTCGGCTGCCCGATCGCGAGTGTTACCCAACCAGAACCTCCAGAACTCATATTCCAACGTATCTAGGCAAGAAACACACTCAGAAACAAGACATGCAAGTCCACACGACCTCTTGTGCTCGGATGAACCCGAGCACCCGAAAACCCTCGAATGCAACTGTAAAATCGAGTTATACACGAGGTAGTGAGGTTATCTACCTGCTAGGAACTAGTATTCACGATGGTGCTCGAGATTTGAAGACGAAAACGTGAGAAACGGGTTGGTTTTTGGTGTAGTCTAGAGAGAGAGAGTAGAGAGAAAGATGAGGTAGTGAGAGAGTGAAAAGGATGAAAATGGCTGGGTGGTGGGTATTTATACCCAGCCTTGTTTCTCAAAGTTTCAAGTTTAGTCCCCGCACTTTGCCCCGAGTTCCTAAATTTTGTTTCGGTTGAAAGCGTTATAATTTAGTCTTGTTTTATTGATGATAAATGTTTATTTATGTTATTTGTAAGTTAAAAATGATTTTATTCGTGAAAATTATTTTATTATAAAATGACGCGTTTAGTGTTAACGGGGCAATTCTTGGAGAATGTCTTAAGATACTACACATATAAGGCAATCAAGTAAAGCAAATATGGTTTTCACGTAATTGGCTTGTCAACATAAGGAATGTCTGTAAATAAAGGCTAAGTAAAACACGTTAAATGACGGACCTTTGGTGACGGATGTCACATTAATGCTTAACATAAGCTTCATAACCCATAATTTTAAATATGATAGCGATGGAACTATTCCATTTCATATTTCAAAAGGCGTCGAATCCACTTTCTTGGTTTGGACCATATTCAAAATATGAGCTGTGGAGAGTAGTGCGAAACTCCAAAATTATAGAGGTAGTGAGCTTATAGCCATCATAGGTCAAACTATATCCAATAGGGTTCGATCTCCTTTCAGACACACCATTATGTTATGGTGTTCTGTGAGGAGTAAGTTGTGAGACAATCTTACAACTTCCTAGATGATCCCTAAAAGTCTCACTTAGGTATTCACCTTCTCTGTCTAAATGGAGAACTTTGGTAGTTCTATCGAGTTGATTTCCAACTTCATTCTTGAAGTTTTTGAACATTTCAAATTCTTCATGTTTATGTGCCATCAAGTACACATAACCATAGCGACTATAATCGTCGGTTAAGGTAATGAAGTAAGTTTCACCATACCTTGTCATTCTCTTAAAAGGACCACATACATCCAAATGTATGACGCCTAATAAGTCTTTTTCCCTCTCATTAGTACCACTAAAGGGCGTGTTGGTCATCTTACCTTGTAAACAAGATTCACACTTATCAAATGAACAATTTTCATTTGTTTTCAAAAGACCATTCTTTTAAAGTGTTTGAATCCGATTCTTGTTTATGTAACTAAGATGATAATGACAAGAATAAGAGTCACTTAAACCATTTTAAGTCTCTTAGTGCATGATGGGTATAATGTTTTATTATAGGACGAATCATCATGAACCAATTCATCAACATCATTAGAAGGCATAGCCTTGAAATAATGTACATCATCCATATAAATATAAATACCATCATTTACTAACTTTAAATCATAACCATATCGTTTTAAAAGGGAAACTTAAATCATGTTCCTAGTCAAACTAGGAGCATATAACAAGTTTTGAAGAACAACTTCCAACCTTTTGAAAGTTTCAAAACATAGTCTCCTTTCTTAAAGTGCTTATTTCTTTTGAACCCTTGCAACAGATTGCAATAGTGAGTTCCACATGTGGTATCCAATTACCCATGTGCTTTGAGGAAATAACATTTAAGTCAATATGGATTATGAAAGTTGTGCTTGAGGTTTGCCCAGCATCCCTCTTATTTCTCAACTCATTGAGATAGGTTGGACAATCCCTTTTCAAATGACCTATCTCACCATACTCAAAGCATGGATTGTTTTCGGTTACCATAGGCTTCATAAGCTTAGGTTTTTGGAGGTTCCGCTTTGATCTACCCTTACCCATTGCCTTTGATGTGCCCTTCTCCTTTGGCAACATTTGCCTTGGGATCAGGAATGGCCTTTCCAATGCCTCCCTTATTGATCTAGAGTATAGGTAGAACCTTTCTACCCATCCCTGCCTTAGCTGTTGTGAGCATTGCGCGAAACTCACCAATGCTCTTGTCCTATCCATTCATATTGTAATTCATTATGAATGTCTAAAACTTTTAGTTAGGCCATTAAGGATCAAATCCTTGGCCAACTCCTTTCAGACAGGACAACTAAGCCTCTCGAGGCGGCCTAAACATCGTCGGGGTCGGGTTGGTTAGGAATAGGATCGTCAAGGACATTTGCCTTTGCTCGTGCTTGAGAACATTTCTCAAGTTTCGAGACCAGTCCATAAGGTTATTATGGTACAGACGATCCCTCTCTAAAATAGTTCTCAATGATAGGGTATGGACGGTCGGGGTGGTAGCATTATTGTTTGCGGCCATTCTACAAATTTTTACAAAGTTCTATTAGTAATCGTTGATATAATTATATTTTATTTATCAATACCCTTTATGTCTCATAGACCATTAATAAATAAAATTTTAGAATCCAACGTTATATTTAAATATTGGTTAGGTGACCTTTATCCCATTATTTAAATAAACAAGGTAGTCATAAATGACAATTACAACCTATTGTAACTTCTAGTGGTATGGGATCGTTTGAACATCTCATGTTTATAACGGCATGTTTATCCCATCAACACCTTTTGTAAAACATATTTTAGGTGATCCATTCAATATATTTTACAAATCAAGTTGTCCTACTTACACACACGTGTGAGTTTACTATATAAGTGGTTAGGTGAACTTTATCCCACAAACATGGTGTTATCACCTCAAGTTACAAGTTCCCTCAAAGTGGTTAGGTGACCTTTATCCCACTAAGAGTTTGCAAGTAACCTAAGTGTTGTGTAAAAGGATGGTGTTTAACTTGTTTTCAAAAGGGATTAATAATTTCACAAGTCTTGTTTAGAAAAGTCTATGTACCATATGATTGTATACATTCAACCATATGGTACCCTATTGGTTCTTTTTAAATAAAACCCATTTTATTTTGCAAACCATTAACTCCTTTTATAGAACCATTCTATTTATGCTTAATGATTTGAGAACCAATTACTTGTTTATTGTTTGTTTTAGTTGACGGTTTGTTAATCACATCCAAATATTCAAAACAAACATCATCATATGCATTCAACCAAACATACACAAAAACATTCATATATGCATAACAAAGCATACTAAGTTGATCACACTTGTTTAGCCAAAACAAGTGTGTCAAATGGTCATGTCCTAAGGGTAAAGAATCATGACACATGGTTGACCAAGGGACTCCCACTTGAAACCACATCTTCAAGCATCCTCTTTGTCTTATCTTTTCTTCAAGTCTTGATCTTGAGCATCCTTTACAAAATATGTATCCTAATACATTTTTTCTAGTAAAGAAAAACTCCTAATCTATTTATTACAAACCATATGAATGAATAGATTACAAAATAAAACTTGAAACCAAAGATAAATTATTACATGC
>CM044010.1:45859474-45894474 GCA_024085815.1 Flaveria linearis | reverse complement strand
AGTCAACGGAGAAATGTTAACGGTGTCGACATGAATCGATTTTGGATGAGTTTGCATTTGCGAGCAGAACGAGTGAAGGTATAACGCGCTTCGTTTTATGTCAAAGCTTGAGAAATAACTTACGCGTGTGCGCTTGAAAAACGTTGAGCTCAAACTTGTTAATAAAACATAAATTGTATATTGAAAACAAACTACAATCATAGTAATTATAGAATTGAGAAAGTTACACAATGAATTACAATAGCTACCCAATTACTATGTAACATAAATCATATTGGAGCAACTTAATAGGAGACGATTATAGACCGTGCAACATGTTGATTTTAAGTCATGCTATGTATTTACTACTCACATGTAATTACAAATACGATTTTGATAAAATAATGTTAAGGACTATAGTAACCATGTGCTTTTGTGATCAACATATTGCTATAGAAGGTGTATAGACTATTAAAACAATGTATTCAAACAAATGCATGTGGCATGTTAGTATTTTTAAAACCTCAAATATGCACATAATAATTTCTAACAATAATTGTAGATTGAGCATCAAAATAAATACCATCCTTGGGAAGATAATGTTACTACTGAAGTTGATGAAAATGAGGTTTTATGTATAGTCTTGGTAAAGATGGTCATCGGTTTATGAGAAATAGTTACAACACACTAACAATTAAGCAACTTATATTTAAGAGGGTATGATTATTAATACTTGAAAACTCTAATATATATATACATATATGTAACATCCGGTTTCGAAATCCGGACTTGTAATTATATTATAGTTATGATTAATTAACTAAGTTGAGTTTGTTTGATTGATTAAGTGTTCAGTCGCCTGAGTCATATGCGAATAAACTTCAGTCGCACCCCTTACGTGCGATTGAGACTCAGTCGTAAGAATAATAGGCGTATGAGCTTCAGTCGCACGATTCAGTCATGCGAATGGTTCAGTCATGCGACTGAAGGTGAGGCGGTTAAGTGGTGTGTATGGATAAGTAGGGCGGTGCAGAGGGTTCAGGAGTAGATTTCTATCTGCATCTACTTTATTTTCTTGTTCCCTTCACACCCGAACACCCTGTTCTCATGAAATTGACTATGGCAACTCCGTTATGGTAAGTTTTGGATGTCACGGATCAATTTTTGATATGTTATAAGTTGTGTGTATGATTGAATTTGATCCAATAACCTGTTTAAATCAGTAAATTGGTCTGTTTCTTTTCTAAATTGAAATCCAGGAATTCGGATCCGAGTTTTTGTGAAGTTTTGATAAAATAATGATCCGAAACCATTATAAATGATGTGTATATGATCTGTTTTGAATATGACATGATTTGGATGGTTAAAACTCAAATTTCGAGTAAGTTTGGATCAAAAACGTCAAGAACACAGCTGCTGATCCGTTTCAGACGAATGGGCTCAGTCGCATGCCTCAGTCGTACGACTGAGAGTCTAGTCGTGTGACTGAGTGCGAATAGAGGTTCAGTCGTGCGATTGAGAACCCAGTCGCCTGGTTAGAAGACCGAATGAAGACGAGTGATCGCTATGTATGAATGAGGACTCAATCGTGCGAATGAATGGCTAGTCGTACGACTGAAGGTTTAGTCGCATTAATGTTCATCCGCATGGGTCTGGTCGCATGAGTGATCATTCGCATAAGTGTTCATTCACATAAGGGTCCTGTTTGAGAATAGTTTACTGAATCAAGGTTTACTGCTTTAGATATACCTTGATTAGAGGAAGGACTAGTTACCTTATGTAAGTGGATTGTGTAGACTGTGGTGAGGAAGTTGATAAGATGAGTTCTAAGCCCTTTTCAAATGTTTGGTTTTAACATTCAGGCTAGCACACATATGATGATAAATGAATTAAATGTTTTAGCACCAGAACAGTGATAATGATGTTTATACGTTAGTAACAGCTCGTGTGGCTGTTAGGGTAAAGTTGGGATGATGAATGGTTGGGACAATGAATGATTATCTGAACATTGGTAATCATTATGTGATGGTGATGATTTCAATGGGTCAGGTAGGGTGTAAAGAATGGTCATCTGAACATTGGTAATCATTACGTGATGGTGATGATTCTAATGGGTCAGATGGGATGTAATGATAAATGAAAATGTATTAAAACTGGTGCTAAAAGAATGAATGTGTGGTGTGTAAAGTAATGTGATAATATTGGCAATAAGTAAAAGAAATGTTTTAAAATGATAATGTGATGTAAATCTCAACAGGCCAGTTAGGGTGAGATGCCTGGGTGTGTAACTGTACAGTTAGATAGGAGTGATGACGATCACTCAGCTTTGTGAACATCTTGTGGTGACGACCCTAGATGATTAATTGGCATCCTACAGGATGAGAGATAGTAACTTCAGTTTCTGGATGTGGGAAACTGATAGTTTCTGGGTATGGGGAAACTGGTAGTTGCTGGATGTGGGCAATCGACGTTTCTGGATGTAGGAAACTGGTAGTTGCTGGATATGGGCAACCGACGTTTCTGGATGTGGGGAACTGGTAGTTGCTGGATGTGGGCAACCGACGTTCGGGGGGACAGGTCCAGTGGGACAAAGTAATGATAAAAGTTGAAATTATAATATTGCCGATATAAATATAACTCTTGTGTGTGTAAAGGTGCTGTTAATGTTTTAATAAAAATGTAGAACTCACCAGTTTATCTGATGTTTTGAGTATGTTGTGTGTGCTAGGTAAGGAGGGATCCTCTGATAATAGAGGAAAGCAAGTATGAGCTGAACAAGGATGCTATCCTGGAGTAGTTGCTGGCATAGGATATAGGACCTGTTAATACTGTAAATAGGGCAATGTATAATTAAATACAATTATATGTAAAATGTTTTAAAAAGTTGGGTTAATATATAATATTGTTTAAGTCTTCCGCTGTAAGTAGAAAGCTCTGATTTGTGTTTGAAATATTAATACAACTGCGTGACGTGCCTCCGGTGCCCTGCCGGGTTTAGGGCATCACAGGTAAACTGGTAGTTGCTGGATGTGGGCAACCGACGTTTCTGGATGTGGGGAACTGGTAGTTGCTGGATGTGGGCAACCGACGTTCGGGGGGACAGGTCCGGTGGGACAAAGTAATGATAAAAGTTGAAATTATAATATTGCCGATATAAATATAACTCTTGTGTGTGTAAAGGTGCTGTTAATATTTTAATGAAAATGTAGAACTCACCAGTTTATCTGATGTTTTGAGTATGTTGTGTGTGCTAGGTAAGGAGGGATCCTCTGATAATAGAGGAAAGCAAGTATGAGCTGAACAAGGATGCTATCCCGGAGTAGTTGCTGGCATAGGATATAGGACCTGTTATACTATAAATAGGGCAATGTATAATTAAATACAATTACATTTAAAATGTTTTAAAAAGTTGGGTTAATATATAATATTGTTTAAGTCTTCCGCTGTAAGTAGAAAGCTCTGATTTGTGTTTGAAATATTAATCCAACTGCGTGACGTGCCTCCGGTGCCCTGCCGAGTTTAGGGCGTCACAGGTTGGTATCAGAGTAGTAGTTAAAGGGATCTAGTGTCATAATAACTAGACTTTAACTAGAAAATAGATATGCCAGCAGGGATAGCTAGATAGAATAGTTTATTTAAACAAGAGAAGGTGATGGGACTATCATGAGAAGGAATAACGAGAATAGTAAAAGTAAAGTAAACAATTAATAGTACTTGGCCAACATTGTTAATAATTTACTTTACTTATAGTATTCTGGTTATATACTTACATGCGAGTACCAGATAATCCTGATCTCGTTTTAATAGGTTATGGCTAAGAGGGAAAGTGAAAGAATGTAAGGTGGAACCTCGGAAGGAAATGTTGATGAGAGCACAGAGGTGCTCAGTATGACGAGACAACAATTCCGTGATGCAATTGCTGAGGAGGTTCGTAAAGCCTTGAATGAAGCTAGACCTGATGAAAGTAGGATTGTTGATAAAGCTGATGGGTCTAGCGAGAAGAAGGGAGTTACGTATAGTCAGTTCAAAGAGTGTAATCCTCCATGATTTTCTGGGGCTATGGATGTGGTAGCCACTTATGACAGGATCTCAGCCTCTAGTTTGATCAATCAGATTGTTTTTACAGCGGATTTAGCATGAAATTAGCACTTAAAGCAAGAACACAAAATATTTTGCATGTAAAAGTACAAACATAGAGAGAGAGAAAAGTTCTACGAAAAAGAAGATTTTCTATTACTCAACACGTTTCGGCACCTAATACAGCATGGTTCACCATCCTTTTATAGGCGGCAAAAGGATGGGCGATGATGTCACTTGATAGTGACATCAACCGATTATTAAACTTACAACTGATAGAACATAAAACTACTGAAGATGTCAACAGCTGACATCTTCTTACAAAAGTGTTCTACCTATTACAAGTACTGAAAAGGAAACTACTGAAAAGCCTACAACGACTGAAGAACAAACTCTTCAGTCGTTTATAACTACTGAACTATAACAGCTGAAGAACAAGCTCTTCAGCTGTTGTACAAACTACTGAAACTAAATATAAAACTACTGAAATGAAAAACCATCACAACAACTGACGAAGACTTCTTCAGCTGTTGTGACAAACTCTGAATCTTCAGCACTTGGTTCTTCAGACTTGGGCTTCAGATGATGTATCAGCTGATGACTTCAGTAGATGTCATCAGCTGTTATCTTCAGTCTTTGTCTTCAGACTTTGTGCATCAGTAGATGATCTTCAGTTCTTCAGTTCTTCAATTTTGATCTTCAGCACTTGTCTTCAGTACTTGAAGTCTTCAGTACTTGTATGTTTCAGTACTTCAGACTTCAGTACTTGTCTTCAGCACTTTAGATTCTTCAGCTGTTGTACTTCAGATCTTTGATCTTCAGACTTTGATTCTTCAGACTTTGTCAGAACAGCTGATGGGAGTCTTCAGCAGTTGTTGTAATGACATGTGGGACTTAGAGGTTTTCCTGATCTTGGCTCATTGGTTCTTTTGGTCCAACAAACTCCCCCTGAACCAATGCAGCCAAAACCTCTAATTATTTGTTGTCCCACTTATTGTTGGCATAAAGATTGGTCTATTTTCTTCTGGATCAGATCAGAAGTTGACCCTGATAAGCATTGGCCTGAGAGGAGGACTCTTATATTTGTTTGGCTAAGTATGGATAGGAGCCCTGTCTTGGGGAACTGGACACAGGACTGTTGTCCCATCCATGAGACCTACCTCCCTCATACAAGCCTGTAGGATTCTCTGGTGTAGGCTTGAAGGAATATCATCTGTTCTTCTTTAGTCAAGTCTTCAGCCACACCATCGAGTAAGCCCTCCCGGCCGTACAGCTCTGAGACAAACTTGACCTGTTTGTCATTCTTGAGCTCAACTGTTGTGACCTGCCTATATGCAAATTCATCTGGGTGTCTTTCTTCTAACAACAAGTTGAGCTCATCCCTATGGAAGTTCTCAAGCCTCTTATAGACTAAGCCCTTCCTCACCACCCTATTGTGTAACATTTTTTGGGGTGGCTGCTTAGCTCTATAGGCTTTCTCGAACTCCTCTACTATCTCCCAGGGTGTTATTACTAGAGCCACTGAGATCACTTCATTTACGATTCTCTTAAGTTGGCTCTTGTATCTCACAGTAATATCTTTCTTAACTATCCTGTAAGCCACCCTAGGATCAGGCCAAGTTCCCACCCTATCTTTGTCATATTGAAAGGTTTGCTTAAGGGTGAAGAGTCTTAGAGCCTCCTTCTTCATATTCATAATAGAAGTAGAAGCAGCATATGATTTGTCAATGCTTTTCAGCATTTCCTTATCATGTAATCTTTGCTGCTCCTCTTCTTCTAATTTTACCCTCACAGTGTCCATCTGTGAGGTGGGAGTGATGGTTTGAGGTTTGGCTTTGGGTAGAGGGATGACTGCTGAAAGGGGCAGTCTATCCTCCTCATCCTCTTCTTCTTCTTCTTCTTGCAACCTCAACACCCTTCTCTTCTTCTGCAAGGGTGGATCATTGGCTGCGGGTTTTAACGGTGAAGGAGTTGGTTTTGTGGGTTGTGTTTGGGTGGTGGTGTGGGAATGTTGGCAGGCACTTCTAGCAATCTAGAGATAAGTGATGGTTTGGTCTATTTTGCTAGTAGTGTCCTGTTCCCAGCACCGGCTTCTGAGAGGGCCTCAGCGACCAGTCCTTTGGTGAAATCACCAGCTCAGATTTGGTGGCTATAGCCAAGATTCTGTCCCTGGTCCATGCTTTGACATCAAGGACTGGCCTGCCCAGATACTTCGAAATGAATCTACTCATAGCCTCGAGTCTCTTTTGTCCTCTTGGCTATAAGTAGACCATCGGTGGTCTATCTCTCTCATTTCCATCTTTCTGATCTCCTGATCTAGCATGGCAGTATCCATGTCAAAGCCTTGCCTGAACAGCTGATCAATGATAGAGTCCATTGATCTGCTTTGTTCAGTATCAGCCTCCTTCACAAGGGCTGCTAGATCAGAGTCAACCCTCTCTCTTTCCTTCTCTCCCTTTTTCTTTTGATAAGTGACACTGAAATCCTTTTGGATTCCAGCCACTTCTATATTAGCTCTCTCCTCCCTCACTTTCCCTTTCCCTTTCTCCTTCACCCTAACACTTTCCTCAGCCTTCTCCCTCTCAACTACCTCCTCTCTTTCTACTTCTAACTCCTCCTCTCCCCTCTTCCTCTTAGCTTGCACTGATGTCTCCCCCTTTTTGGGTGCATTGGTTGGGGTTTGACTATCAGCAAGCGCCTTGGCTACAGCAACCTCCACCAGGGGTTGGATATGAGTGGGAAGCCTCTCATCAATGGTTTTCATGACAATATCTGTTATTATGGGTGTGATGAGAGGCAGGGATTTCTGGAGGATAGCATCTAGCTGCTCAGGGGGGTTCTGGCCCTGAGAGCTAGTGCCAGAAGTAGGGGCTGGTGGCTGAGTTTGTGGGAGTGGGTCAGTGTATATGAGACCTTCGGGTGAAGGTGCCATCTGTGGGTTTGTGGTGGCAGATGGACTTCTATCTTGAGTCATTTGAGCACGCAGCTCTTTGAGTCTGCTTATCTCATCTTCTAAGATAGTGTTTTGAGCGACTACATCAAATAAGAAGCTCAGGTCATCATCAGTGTGAACTGAATCACCTGACCTCCTGACTATGTCAGGATATACATGCTCAGAGTGTGGCTCAGAAGTAGCATGTGCCCCTTGTTCTTGGTACTGGGGACTTCCAGCCTCCGGATTGTATCCATCATCGGCAGTTGCCTCTGGTGAGGTCTTATTGATGTTACCAGCTTCACCCTGCTCAGATGTTGATGCAGAGGAAGTGGCAGCCTCACCAGAATGACCTATCTCCCTGGCCACACTGGGAGATTGGACATGTGATTCTCTGTGTTGGGGGCTCCCACCGGCACTTGTGTCCACCCTCTCTTCGGTTGGAGTCTCCCCAGTTGTAATTGGTTTCTGGGGAGAGGGTGGAGTGCTCAGGTGGGTCAACACTTTGGCTATTATGAGTGTAGGGCTTTGTGGGGCGGTTTCAGTGGGAGATGGGCTTGATGCAGTGTGCACATGGGGAGGAGTGTGCATTTCAATGGCAGTCTCCTCAAGTGAGAAAGACTCCAGATGTGTGGCAGCCCCGGAAGTGGTTGCATCAGGCTCTTGTGGAAAAGAGACCTGTGCGGTTGTGGTAGGTGGAGTCGTGGTAGCTGCTGGGAGAATCGAACCAGCAGCCACATCCTGCCTTTGTGTTGCAGGGGCATCCTCAGGGGACTCATTTCCCTGAGTAGCCTTTTTGAGCTTCTTTTTAGTTTTTGGTTTGGTGGGGACTTTGGATTTAAAGGTGGAGGCTGTGGGTTCCTGCTGCGTGGGTTTACGCAGCCGGCCAGCCTGTTTTAGTGTGTGGTCGGTGTTGTGCCTGGAGTATACCTTGGCTAGAACAGCCATGGCAGGGACCCCAGTGCCAACAAGTCCCTCAGCTTGAAGCTGGTCCTCTATTATGGCCATTATGAACCGAGGATACAAGATCCAACAGTTAGAAATTGGTTTTGTGGCCATATCCTTGATTTCCAAAAATATAATATCAGTTAAGTTCAAAGGTTGTTTTTCAAGGATAGAAAATAATACCTGTTGCCACCTTGTTGACATCTAGTCACATGAAGAGGTTTTGGGGGCCAGACACACGTTCACCATATGAAAATTAGACGTTGAGGGTCTGGGAAGTGTTTCTTCAACAAGGTGGAGGCGGAGAGATCACCCTGATAGTCGTTGGATGTGAAGGACAGATCGAGGGCGCCTTTGGGGTAAGAGGTTGGGTAGGTGGCATCCTCCAGCTTTAGGGTTTGGCGTAAAGTAGCTGGAGTGATAACCACTGGGTGGTTGTTGACGGAGGACCGGAGAGAGACCTCGCCATCATTCTCTCCGGTTTGGACGGTGATGTTCGTCCAGAACTCCGATAGGGAGTCGGTGTAGATGGTGGGGTTCAAAAGAAATGTCGTTTGGTAAGATGAGTCGTTCATAAGATCGACGGCATGGTGAAATTTTGGCCAGAATGGTGATTTGGTGAGATGAGCGACACAGTTGTGTCAAGGTTTGAGTTGCATGGTCGCCATTAATGGTGTATGGGAAGTTCAGAGGTTTTGAAAAGTTAGGTCAAGTGAAGAGTAAATGCTCTGAAGGTTGGGTATTTATAGGGTAGGGCAAAGGCTGAAAAAAAACTACTGAAGGTTTTGGTGTTAATTATCAGTTGTTGAAACTACTGATGACGTGGTTTTAACCTTCAGTGGTTATAACATCTGAGGACTTGGTGTTAGTCTTCAGTAGTTGAAACTACTGAAACCTTGGTTTTGTCCTTCAGATGTTGTAAACGGCTGAAGACTTGTTGTCAATCTTCAGTAGTTATAAACTACTGAAGACCTAGTTTTCATCTTCAGACGTTGTAACAACTGAAGACTTGGTGTTAGTCTTCAGTAGTTGTAAACTACTGATATCAGTAGTTGTGAACTACTGAAGACATGGTATTGCTTCAGTTGTTGTAAACAACTGAGGACTTGGTGTTAGTCATCAGTAGTTGTGAAACTACTGAAGACATGGTTTTGTCCTTCAGTTGTTTGGGTACGAAACATCAGCTGTTGGCATCAGCTGATGAGAAATTACTCATCAGCTGTTTCCATGAAATCAGTTGTTTCAAGCTAGCCTCTACACTTACTCATCAACTCTTTGGCTGATTTTCAGATGTTTCATTGACCCTTCAGCTCTTCTGAATATTGATACCTTCAGCTCTTGTGATCAGATGTTCACAAGTGCTGATGAAATACTCCAGAGCTGGTGAACAAATTTTGTCTTTAGTACTGGTGTAAGATTACACATCAGTACTTGTGAGCAAAATTTGTTCTTCAGTACTTATTTGTTTGAAAATCATACATCAGTAGTTGTAATCCACCTCACTACATCAGTTGTTTTCAACAAATATGTACATCAGTACTTTGAAGCATTTTAGTCTTCAGTAGTTGTGAAAGAGCTGAAGACTAAATTACTCATCAGTACTTATATTTGACCTTTGCTCAACAGTAGTTGTGAAGTAAGAGCATCAGCATTGGTCAAATTATTCTAGCTGCAGCATACCAAGCCTTAGTACCAAATTTTGGAATGTAGCACTATCTAAAGGCTTAGTAAAAATGTCTGCAAGCTCATCAGCACTAGGCACAAACTTAGGATCAATCAGACCTTTTTCATAGCAATCCCTGATAAAATGATGTCTGATCTCTATATGTTTGGTCCTAGAGTGCTGGACTGGATTTTTAACAATACAAAGAGCTGAAGCACTATCCATTAGTAATGGAGTCTTAGTCTCAGTAATGCCATAATCCAGAAGTTGGTTATGAAGCCAGAGTAACTGAGAGGTACAACTTGCAGCAGCAATGTACTCAGCTTCAGCAGTGGATGTAGCAATTGATGTTTGTTTCTTACTCTGCCAAGAAACTAAACAATTGCCTAGGAATTGGCAACCACCAGAAGTGGATTTTCTGGTGACTTTGCATCCTGCATAGTCACTATCAGAGAATGCAACTAATTTGCAAGAATGCCCAGTTGAATACCAAAGACCTAGTGATTGGGTACCTTGCACATATCTAAAGATCCTTTTGACTGCAATCAAATGGGATTCTTTAGGTGCAGCCTGAAATCTAGCACAAGCACATGTTGCAAACATGATGTCTGGCCTAGAAGCTGTAAGGTACATCAAGGACCCAATCATACATCTGTAAAGGGTTTCATCAACCGCTTTACCTTTCTGATCTACATCTAGTTGTGTGATGCTGCTTATGGGAGTAGAACAGGGCTTAGAGGTTTGTAAATCAAACTTATTCAACAACTCTTTGGTATATTTGGACTGATGGATGAAGATTCCATCATCCTGTTGTTTGATTTGCAAACCTAGAAAGAACTGTAATTCTCCCATAGCACTCATTTCAAACCTTAGCTTCATGAGCTTTGTAAATTCATCACACAAATTTGGATCAGAGGATGCAAAGATGATGTCATCTACATAAATTTGAACAAGGAGCTTATGTTGTCCCACAGTCTTGATGAATAAGGTTTTATCAATGGTGCCTCTGGTGAACTTATTCTGTAGAAGAAAAGTTGAGAGTGTCTCATACCAGGCTCTGGGTGCTTGCTTCAGCCCATAAAGAGCCTTATCAAGCTTGTACACCCAATCAGGATGTTTATTGTCCTCAAAACCTGGTGGTTGACATACATAAACTTCTTCTTTTATTTTGCCATATAAGAAAGCACTTTTGACATCCATTTGATAAACCTTAAGACTGTGAAAGGCAGCATAAGCTAGGAACAGTCTGATTGCTTCTAGTCTGGCCACAGGGGCAAAGGTCTCATCATAATCGATGCCTTCCTCTTATGCAAACCCTTGAACAACCAGCCTGGCCTTGTTCTTGACAATTTGGCCCTTCTCATCTGTTTTGTTCCTAAATACCCACTTGGTGCCTATAGCACACTTACCTTTGGGTAATGGAACAAGCTCCCACACTTGCTGTTTCTTGAACTGAAGAAGCTCAAGCTGCATAGCTTCCACCCATCCATTGTCTCTTAAAGCAACATGATTGTTCTTGGGCTCTTGCTGACTGTTGAAGAGACCATAGAAGCAGAAGTTGGACAATTGATTCCTGGTTGAAACTCCAGCATTGATATCACCATTGATTTGAGATGTGGGGTGATTCTTGAGCTCTTGATAGACTATAATATCTGTGCAAGTGTTTGTAGACCCATCAGCAGCAACAGATGGTGATGAAGATTCCTGAAACCATGTAGAAGATGGCAGCTCAAACGAAGTAGAGCAAGCAGAAATCTCATCAGCATTTGTAGTGGATGGAGCTGCGGGTCTCTACAGGAGCATCAGGTTCAGTGGACTCAGGCAGGTTGTCACTAAACCTGAAGAGGCGAGTACTGACTGCATCATCATCAGTACCACCAGGTGGAGATCTGTTGACAGGCTCAACAGCTGGAGGTTGATAAGGAACATATTGCAGTATGTCCAGATCAAACAACTCCATAGGGTTTTGTGGAATCTTGTCCTTTGGAGATTCATTGAACTTAACATGCAGAGTTTCTTCGACTATCTTTGTTCTACAGTTGAAGACTCTGTATGCCTTGCAAGTTGATGAATAACCAACAAATACCCTGCATCCACCTTACTAGCAAACTTCTAGAGTGGGTTGCTAGTGTTGAGAATGAAACATGGACACCCAAAGGCTCTAAAGAATGAAATCAGAGGAGCCAAATGATGAAGAACTTCATAAGGAGTCTTCATCAACCTCTTATTCACCAAAGCTCTATTCTGTACATAGCAAGCTGTATTGACAGCTTCAGCCCAAAAGGTCAGTGGCAACCCTGAGTCAGCCAACGTTGACCTTGCTGCTTCAATGAGAGTCCTGTTCTTTCTCTCCACCACTCCATTCTGCTCAGGAGTTCTAGGAATACTAAACTGCCTTCTAATTCCCTTGGACAGGTAGAAGTCATCAAGTGTGTGGTTTCTAAACTCTATTCCATTGTCACTTCTCACACACTTGACCTGTAGGGAATACTGCTTTTCTACAAGTAACACAAAGTTCATGATGGTCTTGGCTGCTTCATCCTTGGAGTGCAAGAAAAAAGTCCATACAAACCTGGAATAATCATCCACAATTACCAGGCAGTATTTCTTCTTTGCCATGCTCATCACTCTGACAGGAATAAAGAGATCCATGTGCAGGAGCTGCAAGCAGGCAGTGGACTTTGGTTCTTCTATTGAAGGGAATGAAACTTTGTGTTGTTTTCCTTTCAAGCAAGCAGTGCAGTCATCTTCACACTTGAACTCCTTCAGAGGCAATCCTCTTACTAAACCATGGCTTATCAGCTGATTCATGTTCTTGAAATTAACATGACCCAGTCTTCTATGCCATAGTGTAGACTCTTGAGGAGAGGCCTTGGAGAATAGGCAAGGATGGCCTTTTAGATCTATCTTTTTGGAAAGATCTAAGGCATACACTCTTCCTGTCCTGTTGGCCTTCAGGAGAGTGTGTTCATCCAACGCCTTGTCAATCAAACTCAGAACTTTGGATGACAGAATCCGACAGTTCTGGCTTGTGAAAAGGGCAACATGGCCTATGTCACACATTTGACTGACACTCAAGAGGTTGTACTTGAGATTCTCCACATGGTTAACATCATCAAACCTTATTTCCCCATTGGAAACAAAGCCTTTTCCGATGATGTAACCCTTTGCATCATTGCCAAAGGAGACAAATCCCTTCTTTCCTTGAGAGTAGTCATTAAGAAGGGAGCTGCTTCCTGTCATGTGCATAGATCCTCCACTGTCTACATACCAGATGCTTCTTTGGCATGTTGAAGAACCCTACAAACATAACCACATGTAAGTTAGTCTTAGAGACCCAAACCTGTTTGGTTTTGGGTCTGTTCTCAACTACAGGTGCAGCACTAACAGGTGTGTTATGTGTGACAGCCTGAGGTGAAGAAGATGGTGCAGAAGAGGAACCCTTTGACTTGGACTTCCTTTTCTGTGGTTTCAACACAGGAACATCTAAATGGTTGACTCTTCCTATTAGTTGCTGAAACATCATCACCAGCTGTGTCTGATTCTGTGATAAAGCTTTCAGCTCTTCAGACACATTGGAGTTTGCTGATGATGGATTCCTATGTTGTACCATCTTTTTCTGAGCAACCTCGGCTATTGCCTGAGTAACCCCTACCTTCTTTTTAGATTTAGCTTTGGGCTTAGGGATTTCAGGCTTGGATGTTGCTAGTACAAACTTGGTTTCAAACTCATTCTTCATTTTATTGATGTCCTCATTGATTTTCTCCTTCTGTTTGAGTTTGGAACCCCTTTTGTACCAGCAATCATCAGTAAGATGATTGAACAAGCCACATATCTCACATGGCTTCTTCTTCATCTTATGCTGATCATCAGCTGAAGAGGATGAAACTGCTGAAGACTTGTTCTTCAGCTGTTTGCTATCAGTACTAGCAGTTTTCTTCCTAGTGCCTGCTTTCCTGGGATCCTCTTTAGCTGTCTTCAAACCTTTCCTACTGTTAGTTTTCTTCTCTTTAGTGCTAACAGTAGTTGAGGTTTGAACTTCAGATGTTGTCACTTGCTCTCCAGTACCTTCAGTACTTCTAGTGACAACACCTGAGTTGATCAGCCTTTTGGTCATGTGACAGTCAGCATTTGAACCATCAGCTGTTATAGCATCAGCTGATTGGTTTTAGCAGGAGTTAATGCTAACTTCTATCTCTGATGATGCCGAATCAGAAGATAGTAGGTCACATGATGAAAAGGATTGGTTATTGCTCTCCCCATCAGATTCAACTTCTGCTCTTGAAGTGAAATCTGTAGGAGGAGCAGTGTGATTATAACCAATGCCAAACTTCACATTGGAAGCTGATTGCTTACTAAGAAGCATTTCAAAACCCTTGCATGATTGCACCCATCGATCACACTCAACTTTGGTGGTTGCAAGAGTTTCCTTGAGGTCTCTGTACTTCTCTAGAAGTACATCTTCCCTAGCTTTATCATCTTTGATTTGACATTTAAGCTTGTAAATCTCATCATTTTTCTCTTTTAGAGCAACCTCAAAATCAGCTTTTCTTTTGGAAATAGTGTGCTCTAGCTCAAGATTTTTATCTATTAAAGCTACATTTGCTTCTCTAATAGAAGCAAATGCTGCTATGCATGATTCAGAACAAAGCTTGGCTTTAGCCTCAGTGGATACCTGCGATGAGGCATTGGATGATGACCCTTCAGCAGAATCAAGGGCCATCAGAGCAAGTTTTCCAAAAGGATGATCACCACCATGTTGACCAGCATCTTGGAGTAGTTGTTCCTGACCAGATAGATCATCTGGTAGACTACTCCAGTCAACAACACTTGGGGTGAAGAAGCTGTGTTGTTGAGGTTGTGTGTGATGATGAGATTGGGAAGATTGAGGCTCAGGAAGAGCATGAGGTGGTTGAGCCGAGGGTGCTTGAGTTTGACTAGGCTGAGGCACATAGTAACAGGGGTAAGGATATGGCATATGACCCTGAGGCACAAAATAAGCAGGTGGTGCCTGTGCTTGTGATGGATGGCCAGAATGGAGGAATGTTGCCCTCTGTGCTGTGAGCTATTGCTGGGAAAAGTCACAAAGGGTGCAGAGGAGTTAGATCCAGATGATCTACACTCTCTAGCAAAGTGTCCAAGCCTTTGGCACTTGTGACACCTCAACTTGCTCTTGTCAAAACCAACTTCGGTTTTGCCAGAGAGTCCAGGGAATTTCCTACCAGTTCTCTTGTAGAACTTTTAAGATCGGATATTTATCATTGCCATTTGGTTCAAAATATCCATCTCTTCCAGATCATCATCTGGAATGCCCTTCAAGTCCTCCATCAGAAAACACAAGTTGTCACCACTACCTCCTGAACTACTAACACCAACAAAAGCTTGTTCTGAGTTGGTAGAGAAATCAATATGCTCATCATAAGAACTTTCTGATGCAGCATATTCTGACTCCTGACTTATCAAGGCAGCATTTCCTTGAACAAAGTCATCAGCGAGCTTGCCAGAGGTGGACAACTTCCTCTTTTGCTCTATCTCTCTCTCAAATGTGAGCAGTTTCCCATGAAGTTGGGTGAGAGATAGAGTATCCAGATTTGCACTGGAGCGTAGGACAATGGTATAAGTGTCCCATCTCTCAGGCAGTGATCTAAGGAACCTGTTGTTCATCTGGCTGTTGGAGTACTCTTGTTTGACCATCTTCAACTCAGAAATCAAACAAGAGAACCGCTCAAACTGCTGAGTCAGAGTCTCACCCTTCCTAGGAGAGAATGTCTCATATTGTTGGGCGAGGATTTCCCTATTGTTTGCTAAGACCGAATCAGTTCCTCCAAATTGTTCCTTTAGAGCAACCCATAGGTCATGAGCAGTCTCATGATGCAGGAGCCCTGAATAAATCTCGTTAGGAATAGCCATGGCTAAAATTCCATGGGCTCTAGCATCAATTTCGAACAGCCTAAGATCTTCATCCGAATATTGTTCAGGTTTCTTCGGAACCTGTTCATTAGATTCAGGGACGCTCACCATAGGCTTGTATGGTCCATGCACCACTGAGTTCCCACAACCAGCACTGTTGACAGACAAGTGGTGAAGCATACGTCTTTGCCATATGTTATACTCGTTCCTCACAAGCATCGGAGGCTTGGTTGAGGAACCAGTATTGTGAGGATCGTTAGTTGGTGTCGTCATCTCAGGTTTTAGTCAAAAACAAGTTTAAGCAAAACAAATGTAGCTCAAAACCACCAGAGAACCACAAGATTTTGGCCAGAAATAGCAGAAACTCACTCTCTATGGCTAATTCTTGCAAATTGCTAATTCGATCAAACGTAGAGATCAAAAGAGCAGTTTCAAATGATCAATAGTGAAATCGATCAATGATTAACCCGCTCTGATACCATTTGACAGGATCAGCCTCTAGTTTGATCAATCAGATTGTTTTTGCAGCGGATTTAGCACGAAATTAGCACTTAAAGCAAGAACACAAAATATTTTGCATGTAAAAGTACAAACATAGAGAGAGAGAAAAGTTCTGCGAAAAGAAGATTTTCTATTACTCAACACGTTTCGGCACCTAATACAGCATGGTTCACCATCCTTTTATAGGCGGCAAAAGGATGGGCGATGATGTCACTTGACAGTGACATCAACCGATTATTAAACTTACAACTGATAGAACATAAAACTACTGAAGATGTCAACAGCTGACATCTTCTTACAAAAGTGTTCTACCTATTACAAGTACTGAAAAGGAAACTACTGAAAAGCCTACAACGACTGAAGAACAAACTCTTCAGTCGTTTATAACTACTGAACTATAACAGCTGAAGAACAAGCTCTTCAGCTGTTGTACAAACTACTGAAACTAAATATAAAACTACTGAAATGAAAAACCATCACAACTGAAGAAGACTTCTTCAGCTGTTGTGACAGAAGACTTCTTCAGCTGTTGTGACAAACTCTGAGTCTTCAGCACTTGGTTCTTCAGACTTGGGCTTCAGATGATGTATCAGCTGATGACTTCAGTAGATGTCATCAGCTGTTATCTTCAGTCTTTGTCTTCAGACTTTGTGCATCAGTAGATGATCTTCAGTTCTTCAGCTCTTCAACTTTGATCTTCAGCACTTGTCTTCAGTACTTGAAGTCTTCAGTACTTGTATGTTTCAGTACTTCAGACTTCAGTACTTGTCTTCAACACTTTAGATTCTTCAGCTGTTGTACTTCAGATCTTTGATCTTCAGACTTTGATTCTTCAGACTTTGTCAGAACAGCTGATGGGAGTCTTTAGCAGTTGTTGTAATGACATGTGGGACTTAGAGGTTTTCCTGATCTTGGCTCATTGGTTCTTTTGGTCCAACAACTTATAAATGGCTTCGTGAAATGGAAGCCGTGATCAAGTTGAGTGAGTGTAGGGAGGATCAGAAAGTAAAGTTTGCAGCCCACTCGTTTATCCAAACTTCCCAATCGTTAGGTGAGGAGGCTACTGACAAATGTTATGGCCTGAATTTAGAAAGTTAGTATCGGATAAGTTTTGTCCGAAGGGTGAGATGGATCGAATAGAGATGAGTTTCCTGCAATTTCAGGCAGGTAATATGTCCCATAGGGAATACACGTCTAAGTTTGAAGAGATGGCGCGGTTGGTGCCTCACTTGGTGGTTCCTGAAGAAAAGAAAATCTTGAGGTACACTCAGGGATTGCCTCAGGAGGTTAGAAAGTTGGTTAGATCATCTGCTCCGAGTAGTTATCAGTTAACGGTAAACTTAGCAGCAGATATGTATCAAGAAGTTTATGGCAGTAATGTTGCTCCTGATGGGAGTAAAAGGAGGCGTGAAGAATCTGTAGTATAAAGGAGATTTGAGAATCCAAGTATTCAGAAGAAGGGTAAGTTTGGAAGGGGCCAGTTCCAGAGGAATGTCAGAAATGAGCTACCAAGTTGCGGGAAATGTGGCAAGCTACACCAGGGAGAATGTATGATTGGTGGTAGGGCTTGCTTTAGATGTGGGAAGTTGGGGCATTATGCCAATGAATGTAGTGAAAGTCCTCGTAGATGTTATGAGTGTGGAGAAACGGGGCATATTCGTAGTGAGTGTCCAAGATTAACCGTTAGAATGCCTGAACCGTTAGATCGATAAAAGGGTTAGGAGAAGGGTCGAGTGTGGCGAAAGGGTGAGCTTATTCTATGTCAGCTAGTGAGGCTAAAGTGTTGCCATATGTAGTCTCTGGTACGTTTCTAGTTAATGGAATTCCAGCTAACGTGTTATTTGATTCTGGTGCAAATGGAAGTTTCGTATCTGTTGATTTTTGTCCTATGCTTGCGTGTGAAATTCGACCATTAGAGGTAGCCTTTATAGTTGAAACTGCTAATGATAGATCTGTGATGATTAGTAGTATGATTGATGGTTGTTATATTGAATTAGAAGGATATAGGTTGCCTGTTAAACTATATCCTATGGTGTTAGGAGGGTTTGATGTAGTTTTGGGTATGGATTGGTTGGTAAACCATGAAGCCCATTGTGACAACCGCTCCCAAGGTCACTATTCTAAACCCTAATTTAATTGCATCATATCCCATCTTATAAGTACTAATAATGGAAACAATTCAATTATATGAAGAGTGTTAGAATCACTAATTTTTATTTGATCAATTTTTATGATTCTATGTGATTTATGTGAATCTTGTTATTTTAAGCCTTGTCTTTTAGAAAAACTAGTGCCCGGGAATATTAATTAGTCACCCTAAGTAGGATATACAATATCAATTGAAACAATTAAAAGTATATGTGGACACACACTTGAAATTTTCGGATTTAAGCATGCATTATCATGCATAACACTTAGTCAATTTACTAACAACTTATACCACCAAAAATACTACCATTTTATACAATCTATTCTACAAAATAAATAATAAGAATTAAATATTAAAGGGCCACTAGAGGACAAGCCAAGTTCGGCCGCCCCCCATGCCCACCAATGAGAAATTTTGCTTTCTTCCACACCCTCCACCTTTTCTTCCATCCATACACTCTTCATGCACTTCTCATTTTGCAAGACACCTCCACTCCACTCTCCTCTCTCTCTCTCTCTCTCTCGAAATTCCCTGCAGAAACACACTCATCCTCTCCAAAATTCTCTCCATTCCCTCTCCACTTCAGCCCCAAAAATCGCAAACTACAAGCACATACCCATCTGCCAGCAGCAAACCGCAGCAAGGGTGGACTTTTGATGAAGTTTTGAAACTTGGAACGTGCAAATATTGAGGTTTCCAGCTTGTGTTCGACTTCTCCAGCCTCATCCAAGAAGATTCCAACCATCCACGACGTTCTACACCTCTTAAACCGCAAGATACATCGTGTGTAAGCTCACTATGTCGGTTTTGGTCATTTCTTGAGGTTGTCTTCATTTTTCACCTAAAAACCCATCTTTTTCTTGTTGTAGCAGAAACATCTCACTCTCCCTTAGTTCTTGAGGAGTTCCCCACGTTCTTGAAGGTATACCACACGTTATAATGCTCATTCCAAGGGGTAGAATCCGATTTACCCCTTGAAAACCCACTTTTTGGTGTTTTTGTCACCATGCACTTGTGAATCTTGTAACCCTTCAAAACCAAACGTTTAACCTGCATATTAAAGGGTTTTAAGACTAGAAACAACCTGTTTTTGAAGTCTCCAAGGGTGTACACCACCTACATATGGTGCAAACATGCTTTACACCTCAAATAGTCACTCCTTCTACTAGTAACAACTTCCTCTAGACATTTCTTGAAAACCCCCTTAGACAAGGGTTGTAATCTGCTCAAAATGACTTTTAAGATACCCTAATAATCTGATTTTTCTTAGTTAGATAAAGTTAGTAATGGTTAAACTCAAGATACAAGGATTTACACAAGTGTAATGGTCATTTATGACACTTTCTACATGTTTTAAAGTCCATGGATGTATAGAACAACTAGGCAACAATTGGGACTGTTATTTCAGTAAGTTTTGGTGTATATTAAGTTTAATAACATGGCATGACCTCTGGAACCAAGGGACATAATGTGTATAGGCCTAGTTTGGTCACTTTCGGGACCCGAAAAACGTGTTAAAATGACTTAAAAATGGGAAACATGGACCATAAACGTTTTAAAGAGAATTCCAGGTTCTAAATGGATAAATAAAGTGTTCTGGAGTCAATGAAAAGTTTTAGAGGTCAAAAGGGTAATTTAAGTGGATTTTAGATGAAACTGGGTGTAAACCGAGAGGCGTTTTTTAAGAAAAATCTAAGATAAATGGGTTAAATGTTACAAATTATAAAAATCATGACTTTCCAGTAGGTTAATAGATAAAATAACCTCAAAATTCAAATGGTTGGTCAAACAAGCCTTTAAAATGGTCAAACCCGACTAAAACGCGTTTTAACGGTTTAAAAGGTAAAAACGAGCCCTTCTACTTTTAGAAACAAATTTTTATAATCTAAAAGGTCTGAAACTCATAAAAATGATTTTAAGAAATAGCTACTGGACCTAGACACCAAAAAGGTGAAAATTCATAAATAACCATTTTAAACCGTTCGGTTTTATCGTAACCGGCAACGTTAAACGCGTATTTTAGAAACCGAGTCTATAAACTGAAATTTTAAGTTAGAAATTCTTGAAACTAAGTTGAATTTCAGTCTTGAACCTGATTTTTAAGAATAGAGGACACTTAATGCAAGAAACCAAACTTAAGGGTAGAAATTATCAACTTTGAAACTTCAGGGGCAAAACTGTAAATTTTACGAAACTTCATAACCGACTCCCATAAGTTCATTTGCCCCCTTAAATGGCATAATTACTATATATCCCTGGTCTAGTAAGGTAGAAACCTTTGATTCCATGAAAAACCTTGACTTTCCTTAAAAGGAAACTTTTTACGCAAACCTAATCGAATCAAAACCGAAACCGTCTATTTAAGTCTTAGGCACTATTGTTGCTCCTTAAATAGGTTTAGAGAAGTAGCTAATCACTTAATATATTCATATTAGGGTGCTAGACTTGTGCTATTCCCGGCACGCGAAGAATTTCTATTTGCTTGATATCTAAGGTGAGTTCTCGTGTTCCCCCTTTTTACTTTTGTTTTGGGGATGAAGCATGCTCCTTTTAAACTGAAACTCTTATGTGTGATACTGTTTACTGTTTTGCATGATCTTTTGTTTTATGAACTATGATTATGCTTACTTGATGCATGTATGTGGGACTTTTTGGATACCTGCTGATACTTTAGTCATAATCATTAATTCTTTTGTGAACCGCTTGTTCTTACGTGAATAGATCTATTTGGGGAATCCCCCACGCACAGTGGCTCCCGCCACAGGGAGGTACCCCACTGAGATCCTGAGGGGTCGTTTGTGGCATGTAACAGGTTTTGAGTAAGATACTATGGTGAACCATTCTAGCAGGAATGGTTCACTAATCTGAGGCTTGGTCCTTTCCTACAGGAATATCCGGTTAAACACAAGTTTAGAAGAGGCCAACCGGGGACCAAGTGCAGGGTTGATTGTGATACCCCATAATGACTGATACTAAAAACGATGTTTTTAAAATCGAATGAGATTTTTTTATAAACTATCACACTGGATTCTAAAACCTTTACTGTGAACTTTTGTAGTTCCTTTTATTTGTTTTGAAACTTTAAGCACTTGAACTCACCAACTTTTTAGTTGACACTCTTTTCTTTTGAGCATGTTTCAGGTAACCCCTGAAGACTATTAGCTTATGGACGACTTAGACTCAACCCCGGGACCATGGCATTGTCTGTGTGACCCAATGTAGAACTTGAATAATTTTGATACAATGACTATTTAACTTGTGCTAAAATATGTAAACATTTGGGGCCGGATCTGTTTCCAGCCCGTTTTCTTTTAATACTTTAAATGCCATGTGATGTTCTCTCCCTTTGAGCTCGTATATTGGTTTGTTTCCGCTGCCATGTATGTTGTTGCTAATCTGGGACATCCCACCCTACCTAGGCTCGGGGGTGTGACAAATTGGTATCAGAGCCAAAGGTTGTAGAGAAGTCGGGAATACCATAGTGGACCCTAGGCTACAACCCTGATACCCTAGGACTGTCCTTGTGGGAAAGTGTTGGAATGATCGGGTTGGGTAAATTGATGATTACGCCTGATCAACGTAATCATGAATTTACCGAACGCGTAATTTCCATCATGGACCTCTAAGTTAAGTTTGGACCTTTCTGTTTGATGCTGATTAACCTTGAAATCTATTTTTGACTGGCGATTTGAAATTAATTTTTTTTATATATATGAACTGTTTTGCCTGACACTATTATGAGAAACAATTGATTCTAACATCATTGCTGAGGGATACATAGAGATCCCTGATACTAAGGCCATCACTATTACTATGAGTATATTATTATTATTAAGACTATCATGAGCTATGAGAAACCAAATTACTCATGATGTCTTTTTACAGGAAACTATTATGGCTGAAAGAGGTAAGGCACCCGCACATCCAGTTGATGAGACTGCCCCTGTTGGGACACTGAGGAGGAAGCCCCAAACGGAGTACGAGGCGTACCTGCAGAGGTGTGGACACCCGGGTTGGATCTCCGCCACGTCGGAGACACTGGAGCTTCCAAGGATTCTTCTTCGTCAACGCCACCCAGGAGCCGGACGTGCTCCCGCTCGCCACATGTTGCCGCTCCATCCCACTCACCGATACCTCCCATTGGGAATTGGGGAGCACGCACCGTCACTTGTCCATGAAAGGCTGTTAGACCTGGGACTTTGGTCTCATTTAGGTTGCCTCCTCCTCCTACACCACCGGTCAGGGTTCCCATACCCGCACCACCGCCGTACGAGCCACACCGATGCCACCCACAAGAGGAGCCTTGGATGCCTCCAAGGCACAGTATGCATGTTGGACCCAGCGTTTTCTTTAGAGACCAGCACTCTCAGTCTAGCCGGTGGGCTAGTGACTTTGGTCCGTCCGACCCTACCCTGAGTGAGATAATGAGGACTATCGAGCGCCATGAGCTGACTCTTTAGCACGCCACGCGGACCTCACAGTCCGCTCAATTCCAAGCTATGCTAGCATCGGAGGGTGTGCAGAGATTGGAGCAGGAGCAGGGGAAGAAGAGCTCCGGATGGATGGGATGGCTGAAAAAGAAGTGGATGTGAGGGCGACCATGTGGAAGAGGAAGAAACTATCTGTCTTTGAATATTTGAAGGAAACAAACTTATTATTATAGACATTATTATCATTGTTATTATTATTCATGGGGGAGATGGCACCTTCCACTTTGTAAGAGCTAGACTCTAAAACTATGAACCTTGTCTTATTTTGAGCTAATTCCTATGATACAATGCTGTTGAAACATTTACGATTATCCGTCATGTATTGTTTATTCATGGTGTTGGGCCATGTTATTCCTTATGACTGCTTAAACTGTTTAAATTGGTAATCTGTGGAACTTGTTAAGTTGTGTGCAATTATACACCGTATTCTCTCTTCGTATATAGGGAGCCTTGTAGGGAATTGATGCATAGATTATTCGAAGCAAATTTATGAGATGCTAAAACGACTTTATATGTAGTACTATCAGAATGCCTACCAGAAGAGGAACACGCATCGGACGGCAAGCAGCAAACCGAGGTCGTCACGAAGGAGCAAGGCGAACCAGAAACCAACTATCTACTCCTCCAAGGACTCCCATCGGGGAGAATGCTAACTCTGCAAATGACGAGAGGATGGCAAATCTTATGGCACAACAAATTGCGAACGCTATACCAACCATCATTGCTCAAATCAATGCTGACCGGAATGACGCCGAAGGTGATGGGGGGACTGCAAACAACGAGGAATCTGAAGCTATCAGGAAAGGGTGCTCCTGCAAAACATTCATGGCTTGCAAGCCAAAGGACTTCCATGGCACCGAGGGTGCAATTGAAACATATAGGTGGCTGGACGAAATCGAAGGTGTGTTAGACATCAGTGAATGCAAGTTGGAACACATGGTGAGGTTTGCTTCTCAATCTCTCAAGGGACCAGCACTTGAGTGGTGGAAAACCATCATTCAACCTCGAAGCCGGGATGCCGTGGGAAGGATGAACTGGTCTGAGTTCAGGGAGCTAATCACCAACAAGTACTGTCCGATCAACCAACTAGAGAAACTGGAGGCTAGATTTCTGAATTTGGAGATGAGGGGTCAGAACTACATCGAATACATCACCAGTTCCTCGCATTGTCCCGACTGGTACCACACTTGGTGATGCCAGAATCCAAGGGCGTGGCCCGCTTCATCTGGGGTTACACCCAAGGGTGAGGGGCATGGTTCGATCATCCAGGCCTACAACCATACAGGCGGCGGTCGACCTTACCAGCAGTCTGACCGACGACCTAATTAGAGCTGGGTGGATTGAACATGGGAAAATTGAGGACAAGAAGAAGGTTGTGGACGAAAAGAGGAAGTGGGTTGATACTAGGAAGATGGTCGGCAGCAGCAGCGGTTCAAACAAGAAACCTAGAGAAGAAGCAAGACGAAATGACCATGGTGGAAAGGCAAGGAGGTTGTATCTAGGCACAAGCCCCTTCTATGATAAATGCAAGCTTCATCACCAAGGGGAGTGCAATCCCATGCCTTGTTATCGATGCAGGAAACCTGGTCACCTGATTAAAGACTGTACCTACAAGCCTGGAAAACAATGCTATGAGTGCGGGGACCCCGGGCATATGAGGAACAAGTGCCCTAAGTTAGGAAGAAACAAGGACAACCGACCCAATAAGCCCAAGGGAAGAGCTTTTGTGATGGATCCAGCAGGAGCCCGAAAGGAACCCGATGTGGTTAATGGTACGTTTCTTGTAAACGATCATCCTGCTACCGTTTTGTTTGATACTGAGCGACTGCTAGTTTTATCTCTAGTGCTTTTAAATCCTTGAATGACTTAGCTACGTGTACCTTAGCCGATACGTTTACCGTCAAACTAGCTGATGGTAATATTTTAGAAACTAACGAAATCATCAAGGATTGTTCAATAAATCTAAATGGAAATACATTTAAGATAGATCTGATGCCCACTAAGTTAGAAGGATTTGATGTGGTTGTTGGCATGGATTGGTTAGCTAAGAACAGAGTCGAAATTGTTTGTGATGAACGCCTACTCAAGATACCATTGAACGGCAACGAAGAGTTAGTGGTGCAAGGAGAAAGGAGTAACACCTTATGCCCCATGATATCCCATTTAAAAGCTACCAAAAGCTTAAGGAAGGGATGCTCGGCTTTCATCATCTACGTGATGAAGACCAAAGAGGAGAAGAAGATTTCGGACATCCCGGTAGTTTCTGAATACCCTGAGGTGTTTCTGGAAGACCTACCCGGACTTCCCCCGAATCGACAAGTTGAGTTCCAAATAGATTTGCTGCCTGGCGCTGCACCGGTAGCCAAAGCGCCGTATCGACTCGCCCCTCCTGAAATGAAGGAACTGATGACGCAAGTTCAAGAGCTGTTGGACAAAGGATTCATACGTCCGAGTGTCTCTCCATGTGGTGCTCCGGTGTTATTTGTGAAGAAGAAGGACGGCACCTTACGCATGTGCATCGACTACCGGGAATTAAATAAGTTGACCATAAAGAACCGTTACCCTCTCCCAAGGATAGACGACCTATTCGATCAACTTCAAGGAGCAAGCTACTTCTCCAAGATAGATCTGAGATCCGGTCACCACCAACTAAAGATCCGAGAAGAAGACATACCCAAGACGGCTTTCCGAACTTGGTATGGGCACTATGAGTACTTAGTCATGCCCTTCGGACTGACTAATGCACCAGCAGCATTCATGGATCTCATGAACCGTGTATGCCGCCCATATCTTGACAAGTTTGTGATTGTGTTCATTGACGACATTCTGATCTACTCCAGTAATAAAGAAGAACACGAGAAGCATCTCAGACTAATCCTTGAGTTACTCAAGAATGAACAACTATATGCCAAATTTTCTAAATGTGAATTTTGGATGCGAGAGATCCAATTTTTAGGGCATGTAGTGAATGAGAATGGAATTTAAGTTGACCCTTCCAAGATTGAAGCTATAAAGAATTGGAAGATTCCTGAGACTCCCACTAAGATTAGGCAATTCCTAGGATTGGCCGGATACTACCGACGATTCATAAAGGACTTCTCGCGTATTGTGCAACCATTGACCGCACTGACTAAGAAGGACAAAGCCTTTGTATGGGAACCCGAGCAAGATGAAGCATTCGAGACGCTTAAGGAAAAGCTATGCAGTGCACCTATTTTGGCCCTTCCAGAAGGAGTCGAAGAATTCGTAGTCTATTGCGACGCCTCGCGTCAAGGGTTAGGTTGCGTGCTAATGCAACGCAACAAGGTCATTGCCTATGCATCTAGACTGCTAAATGATCACGAGAAGAACTATACTATGCACGATCTGGAATTAGGTGCCGTGGTGTTTGCTCTCAAAATGTGGAGGCATTACCTCTATGGCACGAAGTGCATCATTTACACTGACCATCAAAGTTTACAACACACTCTCGACCAGAAGATGCTAAACATGCGTCAAAGAAGATGGGTTGAGCTATTAAACGACTATGAGTGTGAAATCCGTTATCATCCTGTTAAAGCCAATGTGGTGGCAGATGCCTTGAGCAGAAAGGAGAGAGAAAAACCTCTTCGTGTACGAGCTTTAAGGATAAGTGTGTACACTGACCTAATTGCAAGGCTGAAAGAAGCTCAAGGTGAAGCGTTAAAGGAGGAAATTTTAGCAGGAGAAGGATTAACTAGAATGGAAAAGCGATTTGAAACAGGAAATGATGGTACGTATAAGTGCGAAGGGATAACTTGGGTGCCAAAGCATGGGGGAATTCGAGAGGTAATTCTAGATGAAGCTCACAAATCTAGGTATTCAATTCACCCTGGGAGTGATAAGATGTACCAGGATTTGAAGGCACTTTTCTGGTGGCCTGGAATCAAGAAGTCAATCGCCATATATGTCAGTAAGTGTCTAACTTGTGCCATGGTAAAAGCTGAGAATCAAAAACCATCAGGGACGTTACAGCAGCCAGAAATCCCAGAATGGAAATGGGATAACGTCACGACGGATTTTGTTACCAAGTTACCCAGAACATCTAGGGGTCATGATGCTATTTGGGTAGTAGTGGATAGACTAACCAAATCAGCTCACTTCTTACCAATTCGGGAAGACTACGACATGTCAAGACTGGCTCAACTGTATATCAATGAAATAGTGGCTAGGCATGGTGTGCCACTATCAATAATCTCCGATCGTGATAGTCGTTTTACTTCGCGTTTCTGGAAATCACTTCAACGAGCCTTAGGAACCCGTCTGGACTTAAGTACGGCGTACCACCCGCAAACTGACGGTCAAAGCGAGAGGACTATTCAAACCCTAGAAGATATGCAGAGGGCAGGCGTAATTGATTTTGGTGGGAACTGGGATAATCATCTTCCATTGGTGGAGTTCTCCTATAACAACAGTTACCATGCAAGTATGAATGCCGCTCCGTATGAGGCTCTCTATGGTAGGAAATGTCGGTCACCCTTGAGTTGGAATGAAATTGGTGATAGTCAAGTATTGGGACCCGACATCGTATTGGAGACCACTAATAAGATTTTCAAGATCAAGGAACGTCTACGGGCGGCCAGGGATCGTCAAAAGAAGTATGCTGACAGAAGACGGAAACCGTTAGAGTTTCAGATAGGTGATAGGGTAATGCTGAAGGTAGCACTGTGGAAAGGAACCGTGAGGTTCGGAAAAAGAGGCAAGTTAAGCCCACGATACATTGGACCATTCGAAATACTAGCAAGAATTGGTCCTGTGGCTTACAAATTGAAACTACCTCAGAAATTGAGTTATATACATGACACCTTCCACGTGTCAAACTTGAAGAAATGCCTGGTAGACAAAACATTGGAGCTACCATTGAAGGAGACAAGAATCAATGATAAGCTGAACTTCGTGGAAGAGCCTATAGAGATCATGGACCACTTGGTCAAGCAACTCAGACGAAGCCGCATACCCAAGGTGAAGGTTAGATGGAACTCGAGACGAGGGCCGGAATTCACTTGGGAACGTGAAGACGAGATGAGGAAGAACTTCCCGTAACTCTTTAAACCCACCCGTACCAATACTAAGCGAAGTTAAAATTTCAGTACGAAATTTCCTAAACGGTGGGAGAATGTGACAACCGCTCCCAAGGTCACTATTCTAAACCCTAATTTAATTGCATCATATCCCGTCTTATAAGTACTAATAATGGAAACAATTCAATTATATGAAGAGTGTTAGAATCACTAATTTTTATTTGATCAATTTTTATGATTCTATGTGATTTATGTGAATCTAGTTATTTTAAGCCTTGTCTTTTAGAAAAACTAGTGCCCGGGAATATTAATTAGTCACCCTAAGTAGGATATACAATATCAATTGAAACAATTAAAAGTATATGTGGACACACACTTGAAATTTTCAGATTTAAGCATGCATTATCATGCATAACACTTAGTCAATTTACTAACAACTTATACCACCAAAAATACTACCATTTTATACAATCTATTTTACAAAATAAATAATAAGAATTAAATATTAAAGGGCCACTAGAGGACAAGCCATGTTCGGCCGCCCCCCATGCCCACCAATGAGAAATTTTGCTTTCTTCCACACCCTCCACCTTTTCTTCCATCCATACACTCTTCATGCACTTCTCATCTTGCAAGACACCTCCACTCCACTCTCCTCTCTCTCTCTCTCAAAATTCCCTGCAGAAACACACTCATCCTCTCTAAAATTCTCTCCATTCCCTCTCCACTTCAGCCCCAAAAATCGCAAACTACAAGCACATACCCATCGGCTAGCAGCAAACCGCAGCAAGGGTGGACTTTTGATGAAGTTTTGAAGCTTGGAACGTGCAAAGCTTGAGGTTTCCAGCTTGTGTTCGACTTCTCCAGCCTCATCCAAGAAGAGTCCAACCATCCACGACGTTCTACACCTCTTAAACCGCAAGATACATCGTGTGTAAGCTCACTATGTCGGTTTTGGTCATTTGTTGAGGTTGTCTTCATTTTTCACCTAAAAACCCATCTTTTTCTTGTTGTAGCAGAAACATCTCACTCTCTCTTTGTTCTTGAGGATTTCCCCATGTTTTTGAAGGTATACCACACGTTATAATGCTCATTCCAAGGGGTAGAATTCGATTTACCCCTTGAAAACCCACTTTTTGGTGTTTTTGTCACCATGCACTTGTAAATCTTGTAACCCTTCAAAACCAAACGTTTAACCTGCATATTAAAGGGTTTTAAGACTAACAATAACCTGTTTTTGAAGTCTCCAATGGTGTACACCACCTACATATGGTGCAAACATGCTTTACACCTCAAATAGTCACTCCTTCTACTAGTAACAACTTCCTCTAGACATTTCTTGAAAACCCCCTTAGATAAGGGTTGTAATCTGCACAAAATGACTTTTAAGACACCCTAATAATCTGATTTTTCTTAGTTAGATAAAGTTATTAATGGTTAAACTCAAGATACAAGGATTTACACAAGTGTAATGGTCATTTATGACACTTTCTACATGTTTTAAAGTCCATGGATGTATAGAACAACTAGGCAACGATTGGGACTGTTATTTCAGTAAGTTTTGGTGTATATTAAGTTTAATAACATGGCATGACCTTTGGAACCAAGGGACATAATGTGTATAGGGAAACATGGGCCATAAACGTTTTAAAGAGAATTCTAGGTTCTAAATGGATAAATAAAGTGTTCTGGAGTCAATGAAAAGTTTTAGAGGTCAAAAGGGTAATTTAAGTGGATTTTAGATGAAACCGGGTGTAAACCGAGAGGCGTTTTTTAAGGAAAATCTAAGATAAATGGGTTAAATGTTACAATTTATAAAAATCATGACTTTCCATTAGGTTAATAGATAAAATAACCTCAAAAGTCAAATGGTTGGTCAAACAAGCCTTTAAAATGGTCAAACCCGACTAAAACGCGTTTTAACGGTTTAAAACGTAAAAACGAGTCCTTCTACTTTAGAAACAAATTTTTATAATCTAAAAGGTTTGAAAATCATAAAAATGATTTTAAGAAATAGCTACTGGACCTAGACTCCAAAAAGGTGAAATTTCATAAATAACCATTTTAAACCGTTCGGTTTTACCGTAACCGGCAACGTTAAACGCGTATTTTAAAAACCGAGTCTATAAACTGAAATTTTAAGTTAGAAATTCTTGAAACTAAGTTGAATTTAGGTCTTGAACCTGATTTTTAAGAATAGAGGACACTTAATGCAAGAAACCAAACTTAAGGGTAGAAATTGTCAACTTTGAAACTTCTGGGGCAAAACTGTAAATTTTACGAAACTTCATAACCGACTCCCATAAGTTCATTTGCCCCCTTAAATTGCATAATTACTTTATATCCCGGTCTAGTAAGGTAGAAACCTTTGATTCCATGAAAAACCTTGACTTTCCTTAAAAGGAAACTTTTTACGCAAACCTAATCAAATCAAAACTGAAACCGTCTATTTAAGTCTTAGGCACTATTGTTGCTCCTTAAATAGGTTTAGAGCAGTAGCTAATCACTTAATATATTCATATTAGGGTGCTAGACTTGAGCTATTCCCGGCACGCGAAGAATTTCTATTTGCTTGATATCTAAGGTGAGTTCTCGTGTTCCCCCTTTTTACTTTTGTTTTGGGGATGAAGCATGCTCCTTTTTACTTTATTCATAATCATTAATTCTTTTGTGAACCGCTTGTTCTTACGTGAATAGATCTATTTGGGGAATCCCCCACGCACAGTGGCTCCCGCCACAGGGAGGTACCCCACTAAGATCCTGAGGGGTCGTTTGTGGCATGTAACAGGTTTTGAGTAAGATACTATGGTGAACCATTCTAGTAGGAATGGTTCACTAATCTGAGGCTTGGTCCTTTCCTACGGGAATATCCGGTTAAACATAAGTTTAGAAGAGGCCAACCGGGGACCAAGTGCAGGGTTGATTGTGATACCCCACAATGACTGATACTAAAAACGATGTTTTTTAAAATCGAATGAGATTTTTTTATAAACTATCACACTGTATTCTAAAACCTTTACTGAGAACTTTTGTAGTTCCTTTTATTTGTTATGAAACTTTAAGCACTTGAACTCACTAACTTTTTAGTTGACACTCTTTTCTTTTGAGCATGTTTCAGGTAACCCGTGAAGACTATTAGCTTATAGACGACTTAGACTCAACCCCGAGACCATGGCATTGTCCGTGTGACCCAATTTAGAACTTGAATAATTTTCATACAATGACTATTTAACTTGTGCTGAAATATGTAAACATTTGGGGCTGGATCTGTTTCCAGCCCGTTGTCTTATAATAATTTAAATGCCATGTGATGTTCTCTCCCTTTGAGCTCGTATATTGGTTTGTTTCCGCTGCCATGTATGTTGTTGCTAATCTGGGACGTCCCACCCTACCTAGGCCCGGGGGTGTGACACCCATATTGTATGTAATAAGAAGTTAATTCAGTTAAGAGCACCGGATGGGAAAACGATTAATGTATATGGTGATAGAGAGGAGTCAACGGTGAAAATAATATCTATGATGAAAGCTGATAAGTTAATGAGCCGCGGGAGTGCATCTTATTTAATACATGTAATTGATTCTCAAAAGCCTACAAGAAAGATAGAGGACATTCCTGTGGTTAGAGATTTTGTAGATGTGTTTCTAGAGAAATTAGCAGGTATTCCTCCAGACCGTGAAGTTGAGTTTAGAATTGATTTGGTTCCGGGTGCTAAGCCAGTTGCCAAGTCACCTTATAGACTAGCTCCATCGGAATTGAAGGAATTAATGAAGCAGACTGAAGATTTGCTAGAAAGAGGCTTCATTAGACCCAGCTCTTCCCCGTGGGGTGCTCCAGTATTGTTTGTGAAGAAGAAAGACGGGAGTATGCGTATGTGTATTGATTACCGAGAGTTAAACAAGTTGACAATACAGAATAAGTATCCACTCCCATGAATAGTTGATTTGTTTGATCAGTTACAGGGAGCCAGTTGGTTTTCTAAAATACACCTTCGTTCGGGTTATCATGAGCTGAAAGTTAGAGAAGAAGATATACCTAAAACAGCGTTTCGTACACGTTATGGTCATTATGAATTTTTAGTTATGTCTCTTGGGTTGACGAATGCACCTGCTGCTTTTATAGATTTGATGAATAGAGTGTGCAAGCCAATGTTAGATCGATCAGTAATTATGTTTATTGATGATGTACTGATCTATTCAAAGAATGAGGGAGATCACGCCTGCCATCTTCGTGAAGTGTTGGAAAGGTTGAGAAGAGAAAAGCTTTATGCAAAGTTTTCTAAGTGTGAATTTTGGTTGCGGGAAGTATAGTTTTTGGGACATGTGATCAATGCAGAAGGCATTTTAGTAGACCCTATCAAGATTGAAACAGTAGTGAAGTGGAGCCCTCCGAAGACACCATCTGAAATTCGTAGTTTCTTGGGTCTGGATGGTTTTTATAGAAGATTTATTCAGGATTTTGCCAAAATTGCATCCCCGTTAACGAAGTTGACAAGAAAGAATGAAGAATACGTTTGGGGACCAGAACAAGAAAATGAATTTCAAGAACTGAAGCAGAAATTAACCCAGTCACAAGTATTGTCGTTGCCAGATGGAAATAAATATTTGGTGATTTATTCAGATGCTTCGTATCAAGGTTTAGGTTGTGTATTGATGCAGAGGGGACAAGTGATAGCTTATGCTTCCAGACAATTGAAAGAACATGAAAAGAATTATCCAACGCATGATCTAGAACTGGCAGCAGTGGTATTTGCCTTAAAAATATGGAGGCATTACTTGTATGGGGTGAAATGTACGATTTACACGGATCATAAGAGTTTGAAGTATTTCTTTGATCAGAAAGAATTAAACATGAGCCAGCGGAGGTGGTTAGAATTGGTGAAAGATTATGATTGTGAAATACTTTACCATCCTGGTAAAGCAAATGTGGTTGCTAACGCGTTAAGTAGAAAGAATGAACACCCTCCGATTCAAGTTAAGTCATAAAAGTTAGTGATAAATCCAGATCTATGCATAAGTTACGAGAGGCTCAATTAGAAGCATTAAAGGAGGAGAACGTGAAACGAGAACGAATGAAAGGTCAAACCAAGGATCTGGAAGAAAATAGTTTTGGGGTTAAGATAAAATGTGGTCGTATGTGGTTGTATGTGGGTCCCGATTAAGATGAGAGAGTTGGTGCTAGATGAAGCCCATAAATCTAGATATTCTATAAATCCTGGTGCTACTAAGATGTATAAGGATTTGAAACAAGAATATTGGTGGCCCGGTATGAAGTTTAATGTGATGCAGTATGTGAATAAGTGTTTGACATGTCTTCAGGTCAAAGCTGAGCATCAAAAGCCATATGGTAAGCTTCAACCCTTAGAGATCCCGAAATGGAAGTGGGAGGAGTTGACAATGGATTTCATAACTAAGCTTCTGCGTACAGCTAAAGGTTATGATACCATTTCGGTCATAGTGGATAGATTAACACGTAGCGGGCATTTCTTACCAATCAAAGAGACGTATAACTCTGAGAAGTTAGCAGAACTGTTTATTCGAGAGATTATTGCTCGACACGGGGTACCGTTGTCTATTGTGTTGGATAGAGATACGCGTTTTACATCGAGGTTTTGGAAAAAGTTTCATGAAGATATGGGTACTCGTTTATTACATAGCACATCTTTTCACCCAAAAACTGATAGGTTGACTGAAAGGACTATCCAAACAGTTGAAGATATGTTACGAGCTTGTATATAGATTTTGGTGGTAGCTGGGATAGTCATCTGCCATTAGTTGAATTCTCCTACAATAACAGTTACCATTCTACGATTGGGAGAGCCCCTTATGAGATGTTATATGGCAGAAAGTGCAGGAGTCCCATATGTTGGGGAGAAATTGGGCAGAAAGAGTTGGGCAGTCTGGAAATTGTACAGGCTACGAATGAGAAACTGGATCAGATCAAAGCTCGGTTTAAAGCGGCTCAGGATCGACAAAAGTCTTATGAAGATAAAAGGCAAAGGCATATAGAATTTGAAGTAGGAGATAGAGTTATGTTGAAAGTATCTCCTTGGAAAGGAATTATCAGATTTCAGAAAAAGAGGAAAGTTAAGTCCTCGTTTTATAGGACCGTTTAGAATATTAGAACGGATTGGGGAAGTGGCCTATAAACTAGAATTACCCGATCAGTTGCAGGGAATCCACCCAACCTTTCACATGTCACAGTTGCGCAAGTGTTTAGCCGATGAAAGTGCACATGTACCTTTATATGATATAGAGGTGGATGATAAGTTGAATTATGTTAAGAAACCTACTGCTATAGTAGACAGAAAAATGAAGAGATTGAGGAATAAAACCATTGAGTTAGTTAAAGTACAATGGTCAAATAGAAAAGGGTCTGATTTCACTTGGGAATCAGAAGATGAGATAAAAAGAGATTATCCCCAATTGTTTGAATAGTTGGTTTCGGGGACGAAACCTACTTAAGGGGGGAGAGTTGTAACATCCAGTTTCTAAATCCGAACTTGTAATTATATTATAGTTATGATTAATTAACTAAGTTGAGTTTGTTTGATTTATTAAGTCTTCAGTCGCATGAGTCGTATGCGAATAAACTTCAGTCGCACCCCTTACGTGCGATTGAGACTCAGTCGTACGAATAATAGGCGTATGAGCTTCAGTCGCATGATTCAGTCATGCGAATGGTTCAGTCGTGCGACTAAAGGTGAGGCGGTTAAGTGGTGTGTATGGATAAGTAGGGCGGTGCAGAGGGTTCAAGAGTAGATTTCTATCTGCATCTACTTTATTTTCTTATTCCCTTCACACCCAAACACCCTGTTCTCATGAAATTGACTAAGGCAACTCCGTTTTGGTAAGTTTTGGATGTCACGGATCAATTTTTGATATGTTATAAGTTGTGTGTATGATTGAATTTGATCCAATAACCTGTTTAAATCAGTAAATTGGTCTGTTTTTTTTCTAAATTGAAATCCAGGAATTCGGATCCGAGTTTTTGTGAAGTTTTGATAAAATAATGATCCGAAACCATTATAAACGATGTGTATATGGTCTGTTTTGAATATGACATGATTTGGATGGTTAAAACACAAATTTTAAGTAAATTTGGATCAAAAACGTCAAGAACACAGCTGCTGATCCGTTTCAGAAGAATGGGCTCAGTCGCATGCCTCAGTCGTACGACTGAGAGTCTATTCATGCGACTGAGTGCGAATAGAGGTTCAGTCGTGCGATTGAGAACCCAGTCGCCTGGTTAGAAGACTGAATGAAGATGAGTGATCGCTATGTACGAATGAGGACTCAATCGTGCGAATGAATGGCT
>CM044010.1:45544474-45854474 GCA_024085815.1 Flaveria linearis | reverse complement strand
AGGGAGTTCCAAATATCCAAATACGAAATTACAGATCAAATCCAATCACTTGAATATCGAAGTCCTATGGCGCAGGTATGACCTTCATGCTTTGCCTTTTCTAGGAGCTTCGTGAGAGGATCCGCAATGTTTTGATCTATGTGAACTTCGCGAATACATATCTTTCCTTTCTCAACTTCTCTCGTATGTAGTTGAATCTCCGCTCAATGTGCCTAGTCTTTTGATGAGAACGAGGTTCCGAGGTTCCTTCATTTGTGCAGTAGCACCCTCGTTATCACAAAAGATCTCTAGGGGGTCCTGAATGGAAGGGATGAAGGAATTCATCTGCCCAAGATACATATTAAATTGATGTGGCTGGTGTGATATGATCCAAGTCGGGTCATTCCCAATAACAAGCCAAACAAACACCAATGAATATTTATTCGTTGATAAGATCATACAAATAAATATTAGCACCAATTTAGAAACCGGGATTTCTAAATCATTGCTTTTGCAAATGAACAAGATTATATGGATAATTTGTTCTTGAGAGATTATTTTGTTTCATTATTTAAATTAATTGAACAATGACAAATAATAATGTGTTAGTATTATAAAATTAAAAGGGTTTAATTTTATAAAACTTAAGAGATGAGAGTGTGATTTTAATAAAACAATTTGGGGGAAACCCATTTTCATATGGGATTCGGCCGCCCCTTGGCTTGAATGTCCCCACCCACTTTGTCTTGTAACTAGCAAGACTTCACTTCACACACACTCTCCAATCTCTAGACTCTCTCTCTTGCATGCAAAAGGCAAAAACTCTCTAGCCTCTCTCTCTCAAAACGGTTTTTGGAAGTGAAACAAGGCTGATTTTTCAGCTTTGAATCAAGTTCTTGGCTGGAAAAATCGATTGTACAAGAGGGTCTTCAAGTGGGTGCAACACAACCTAGCAAGTGGGTGTTTGAAGGAGCTTGGGGTATCATCTCTTGAGGACTTCTACCTTGAAGTTTTTGACATTCAAACATCATCATCTAGCCTCCAAATCCACGGTTCTAAAGGTAGTATATGTGGTTGATATATACATGTTATGATAATATGTTCTTCCATATAAAATGATCCTTGTTTTCGGTTTTAATTTAACACATGTATATGATACATAAACTCACATTTTGAATATAAAATCCGCTGCGTTTTACATGTTAAATGGTTAATTTGTCTTTGATAAACATCAACAAAACACAACAATGGCATCAAGAGCCAGATTATATGGATACATGCTTCAAACATGAAATTTTCGGGTCCTTTTTTTATAAAAAGTGGGCTGGAAATTTCTCTAAATGGAAGTCCCTTTGTTTTTCAAGATATTACTTTATTTGCATGTAAGGATCTTGAAAAATATAAATCATAAGATGGTTTGTTTGTTTGGACAAAACCCACTTGTTCTTGGTTTATGTTAGCCAAGAACTTGGGTTCAAAAGGGGCTGCCAAAATCGATAGAAATATACATATTTGGATGTGTTTTAAGTGAATAAAAACTAGCCATGACCTTGTGTTTGTTTTTTTATGGTTTTGATTCATTTGAATGTAATAAAGGCTATGTAATTTATTTGTTTCATTTGGTATGTAATAAGTAGATTAGCTTGCACTTTATTTTACTAGAAAAATGTATTAGGACTTTTTCTATGTAATAAGCATCTTTGGGGCTGTTTTGTAAGACAAAGAAGGTGCCTAAAGATGGTGGTGGAATCACAACACAAAAGGCATACTTGAAGCATTTGGATGCAAGTTCAAGTGGGAGTTCATCAACACAACAATGTGTCATGTTTTACCCTAGGAATGACCACTTGACACACTTGTTATGGCAAGCAAGTGTGATCAAAATAGTTGGCTATGGTTATGCACTTATTTTTTTATGTTTGGTTGATTATTTGGTTGTTTGGTTGTGTTTAATATTTTAATTGAAAATAGATAAACTAGTTAAACAACTATGATAAGTCAAGCATAAAAATGGTTCTTTATAATCATTAAAGGAATTAATAAAATGTGTTTATTAAGGGTTAATGATTTAATAAAAATGGGTTTTATTAAAAGGAACCTTGAAAATAGTTTTTCAAATAATACCATGCATTTGAATGCATACAAGTTGTATGGTATAAAAGGCTTTCTTTAAAAACTAGAATTTTAGAAACTACAAAAACCCTTTCAAAAACAAGTATAACACCATCCTTTTAAAGAACACTCAATTCACTTGTAACTTATTTATAGGATAAGGTCACCTAACCATAAATATAGAAACTTGTGAAGTTGAGGTGAAATTACCATATTTGTGGGATAAAGGTCACCTAACCACATATATTTGTAAAATCACACGTGTGTCTAAGTAGGACGACTTGATTTGGAAATCATGCATTAGGATCACCAAGCATGACGTACAAACGGTGTTGATGGGATAAACATGCCAAACAAAACATAAGATGTTTAAAACGATCCTATATAACTAGAAATTGTAATAGGTTGTAATTGTCAAACGTTGGCTACCTTGTTAATTTAAATAAAGGGATAAAGGTCACCTAACCGATATTTAAATGTAACGTTGGATTCTAGATTTTAATTATTAATTGTCTATAAGACATAAAAGGGTATTAATAACTAAAATGCTTAAATATCAAAATACTAAAATTTGAACTTTGTAAAATTGTAGATGGCTAACAACAACAATGCAATCCCGACCGTCCATAACCTATCACTAAGAACCATCCTTCAAAAGGAACGTCTAAACCATGGGAACTTCATGGATTGGTACCGAAACTTGGGAATCGTTCTCAAGCAAGAAAAGAAGTCCTATGTGTTAGACGATCCCATTCCCGATCAACCCGATGAAAATGACGTAGAGGCCTTTACCGAGTGGGTCAAATATACCGAGGACTCTGTGCAAGTCTCGTGTCTCATGCTAGCGAGTATGATTCCCGATTTGCAAAAGGACTTTGAGAACCACAATGCCTATTACATGATCACCTAGTTGAAGGAAATGTTCCAACAACAATCAAGGGTGGAGCGCTTCGAAACGGTTCGACCACTCCATGCATGTCGGATGGACGAGACCCAATCGGTGTCATCTTACGTTCTTAAGATGAAGAGCCACATTGATCGCCTCGAAAGGCTTAACTGTCGTGTGTCCAACGAGTTGGCAACGGATTTGATCCTCAACTCCCTATCAATTAATTTTGATAGCTTTGTTATGAACTATAACATGAATGGATGGGACAAGAGCATTGGTGAGCTTCATTCAATGCTCAAAACGGCCGAGGCGGGGATGGGTAGAAAGGTTCTACCGGTCCTTACGATCAATGAAGGAGGTAGTAGGAAGAGGCACCTCCCCGACCCTAGGGCAAGTGTTGCCAAAGGGAAGGGGCACGTCAAGGGGAAGGGTAAGGGTAAAGCAAAGGTGGAACCGCCCAAACCGAAAGAAAAGAAGCAAAAGGTTGCTCATGATGACCCATGTTTTGAGTGTGGTGAGGTAGGCCATTGGAAACGAAATTGTCTGGTCTATCTCAAAGAGTTAAGATCGAAGAGGGACGCGGGGCAAACCTCAGGTACAATCTTTATGATACATGTTGAGCTAAATGTTATTTCTTCTAACACATGGGTATTGGATACCGGATGTGGAACTCATATTTGCAATTTGTTGCAGGGGTTCATAAGAAGTGAGCATTATGCAAAAGGAGAAATTAGTCTCTTTATGGGCAATGGTGCAAAGGTTCATGTGGAAGCCCAAGGAGACTACATTTTGAAGCTTCTAAGTGGTTTGGAAGTTATTTTAAAGAATGTTTTGTATGCTCCTAGTTTGACTAGGAACATTATTTCTGTTTCCCGTTTAAGACAATATGATTATGATTTCAAGTTTGTTGACAATGATATTCATGTTTCTTTAAATCATATGTTTTATTTTAAGGCTATACCTTGTAATGGTATTTATGAATTGGTTCATGAAAACACAACATATGATAGCTCAATATACCAAGCAACCACCAAAAGGCTCAAATTATATTTGAGTGATTCCTATCTTTGGCATTTTCGCCTTGGTCACATAAACAAGAATCGTATGCAAAAACTCCAAAAGAATGGTCTTTTGAAAACTACTGAAAATGATTCATTTGATGTATGCGAGTCTTGTTTACAAGGTAAATGACAAAGGCCCCTTTTAGTGGTACTAATGAAAGGGCAAAGGATTTATTAGGGATCATACATTCGGATGTATGTGGACCTTTTAAACCAATAACTAGGAATGGTGAAAGATACTTCATTACCTTTACCGATGACTATAGTCGTTATGGTATGTGTACTTGTTAAGACACAAACATGAATCTTTTGAAATGTTCAAAATCTTCAAGAATGAAATAGAAAATCAACTCAACAAAACGGTCAAGATTCTTCGTACAGATAGAGGAGGTGAATACCTAAGTAGTGAATTTCAAGAGTATCTTAGAAGTTGTGGGATTGTCTCACAACATGCTCCACCTGGAACACCACAACATAATGGTGTGTCTGAGAGGAGGAATCAGACTCTATTGGATATGGTTCGATCTATGATGGCTAGAAGTACACTACCTCTATCATTTTGGGGTTTCGCGTTGCTCTCCGCGGCCCATATTTTAAATATGGCCCCAACCAAGAAAGTAGAAAGGACACCTTTCAAAGTATGGCATGGAAGGGTTCCATCATTATCATATTTAAAAGTTTGGGGGTGTGATGCTTATCCTAAGCAATACACTCAAAACAAACTGGAAGCCCGATCCACAAAGTGTATCTTCATTGGATATCCTAGAGATTGTATTGGATATTATTTCTATGATCCGACAGAGCAAAAAGTGTTTATTGGTCGAAAGGCAGAGTTCTTGGAAACTAAGTTTATTTTGGAAAAAACTAGTGGAAGAACAGTGGAACTTGAAGAGGTTCAAGATTCACAAGACGATACACAATTGGTTGATACTAGCAATCAATATGAGGATGTTGACAGTGATCATATGGATGATCAAGATACACAAAACGTTCGCAGATCTGGTAGAATTAGTGTTCCTCCTGAGAGATATGGATTTTTCATGGATGGATGTTATGTGGTAGATTTGGATGAACCAACCACATACCATTATGCAATGTCAAAACCTGATTATGACAAATGGCAAGAAGCCATGAACGTTGAGATGCAATCCATGTATGAAAACCAAGTTTGGGAATTGGTTACACCACCTCTTAAGTCCAAGATAGTTGGAAGTAAGTGGGTTTTCAAGAAGAAAACCGATATGCATGGAAACTTGGATACCTATAAAGCTAGACTTGTAGCAAAAGGTTTCACTCAAACTCAAGGGGTTGATTATGATGAAACCTTTTCGCCTGTGGTAATGCTAAAGTCTATCAGGATATTGTTTGCCATAGCAGCATATTATGACTATGAGATTTGGTAAATGGATGTCAAGACCGTTTTCCTTAATGGATATCTTGAGGAAGATGTCCATATGAAACAGCCTGAAGGTTTTGTCAATCCAAAACATCTCAACAAGGTATGCAAGTTAAAGAAGTCAATCTATGGATTGAAACAAGCGTCAAAAGCTGGAATCACCGTTTTTATGATGAAGTAAAGAAATTTGGCTTCATCAAAAACGCTGATGAAGCTTGTGTATATAAGAAAGCTATTGGGAGCACTATCACTTTCCTTGTATTATATGTCGATGACATTTTACTACTTGGTAATGACATTCCAACCTTGAAAGGTGTAAAAGCCTGGCTTGGAAGCTGTTTTTCAATTAAGGATCTTGGTGAAGCCGCCTATATTTTGGGAATAAAGATCTATAGGGATAGATCAAGACGGCTGATAGGTTTAAACCAAAGTGCATACATTGAAAAGATCTTGAAAAGGTTCAAGATGGAGAATTCTAAGAAAGGTTTGGTACCTATTCAAAACGGACTATATTGAGCTCATCTCAATGCCCTAGTTCAAAGGTTGAACAAGAAAAATGAATGGAGTCCCATATGCATCTGCTATAGGATCCATCATGTATGCAATGATATGTACTAGGCCGGACGTGTCATGTGCTCTAAGCGTGACAAGTAGATATCAGCAGAATCCTGGTAATAGTCATTGGATGGCTGATAAGAGTATTTTGAAATACCTTAGAAATACTAAGGATATGTTCTTAATATATGGATCTGGTGAGGAGGAGCTCGTTGTAAAGGGTTACACGGATGCGAGTTTCCAAACTGATCGAGATGATTCTCAATCACAGTCCGGATATGTCTTCATTATGAATGGAGGAGCGGTCTCTTGGAAGAGCTCAAAGCAAGATGTAGTGGCACTATCTACAACAGAATCAGAATACATCACCGCTTCATTGGCAGCTCAAGAAGCTGCGTGGCTTAGGAAGTTCATTGCTGATCTAGGGATCGTTGCTACCATTCAAGACCCCCTAGAAATCTTTTGTGACAACAAGGGTGCGATTGCTCAAATCAAGGAACCTCGTGCTCATCAAAAGACTCGGCACATTGAACGGAGATTCAACTACATAAGGGATGAAGTTGAAAAGGGAAAGATATGTATTCGCAAAGTTCATACCGATGAAAACATTGCGGATCCATTCACGAAGCTCCTAGACAGGTCAAAGCATGAAAGTCATACTTGTGCCTTAGGACTTCGATATTCTAGTGATTGGACTTGATCAAATTTTGTATTTGGATATTGGAAGTTATGTTATTTGACATGATTATATGGTTATAATTTTCATTTGTTCTTCTATTTTAGCATGTTTAAATCCGTGAATAAGTAAGTTATCCTAAACGTCCGTAGTCGATCATACTTGTGGGAACAACTATGAATGTAAGACTATAATGAACTTGGATTGGTTGATATTCATAAGGTATGAATATAGAGCATGAGGTTGCTATCAAGGTTCATTGATATCTATGGGATATAGATATTGGAACGACCCTCCTCAATTATCTCAGCATGGAATCTTTGTGATTAGTCATAAGAGATATTGAGTAAAGGCGAATATCATTGTATCCTCAGACCTGAGATACATATTGGGTCTTGATATTCACCAAGTATTGTACTTTGACTTAGTACTTTACTGTTCTGAAAGATTGGCAGTACATAAGGCTGAGTTCAGGTATGACATAGGTGATTGTGAGAGACGTATGTAGTCAAGATGGAATTTGTTCCTCTTATTCGTTGAGAGTTAGATGTCTAAGGCCTGTTAAAGTTAAATCAACGGAGAATGACAATTCTGTGTCTCTGGGATTTAACATGACATCTGTAATAAAAGGATAATGATTGATTCACCTAAATCATATTCAAGTAAGGTACTTGAAAAGGATGATGTTATTGAATGGCACTTAGTCATATACATTAGGGGTAGCAAACCGTTGCTAGGCGTTATTTGCTTCCTGCATCAATCTTCTATGAATCTTGTGAAAGTGTGAGATTGAAGGTATTCATCTGCCCAAGATACATATTAAATTGATGTGGCTGGTGTGATATGATCCAAGTCGGGTCATACCCAATAACAAGCCAAACAAACACCGATGAATATTTATTCATTGATAAGATCATAAAAATAAATATTAGCACCAATTTAGAAACCAGGATTTCTAAATCATTGCTTTTGCAAATGAACAAGATTATATGGATAATTTGTTCATGATAGATTATTTTTTTCATTATTTAAATTAATTGAACAATGACAAATAATAATGTGTTAGTGTTATAAAATTAAAAGGGTTTAATTTTATAAAACTTAATAAAACAATTTGTGGGGAACCCATTTTCATATAGGATTCGGCCGCCCCCTTGGCTTGAATGTCCCCACCCACTTTGTCTTGTAACTAGCAAGACTTCACTTCACACACACTCTCCAATCTCTAGACTGTCTCTCTTGCATGCAAAAGGCAAAAACTCTCTAGCCTCTCTCTCTCAAAAACGGTTTTTGGAAGTGAAACAAGGCTGATTTTTCAGCTTTGAATCAAGTTCTTGGCTGAAAAAATCGATTGTACAAGAGGGTCTTCAAGTGGGTGCAACACAACCTAGCAAGTGGGTGTTTGAAGGAGCTTGGGTATCACCTCTTGGGGACTTCTACCTTGAAGTTTTTGACATTCAAACATCATCATCTATCCTCCAAATCCACGTTCTAAAGGTAGTATATGTGGTTGATATATACATGTTATGATAGTATGGTCTTCCATATAAATGATCCTTGTTTTGGGTTTGATTTAACACATGTATATGATACATAAACTCACGTTTTGAATATAAAATCCGCTACGTTTTACATGTTAAATGGTTAATATGTTTTTGATAAACATCTACAAACACAACAGGGACAACCCCTAGATCGGCAATGAATTTCTTCAACCATGCAGCTCTTGAGCTGCCATGAGGCGGCGACGTATTCGGAGAATGAAAATGTAACCTGATTGTGATCGTGAATCATTACGATCGGTTTGGAAACTCGCATCCGTGTAACCTTTTACAACGAGTTCCTCATCACCAGATCCATAGATTAGGAACATGTCCTTAGTCCTCCTTAGGTACTTTAGAATGTTCTTGACAGCCATCCAATGACTATCACCAGGATTTTGCTGGTATCTATGTTGATACACATGTCCCTACTTCTAGTCTAGTAAGCTTAATGTAATAGACTTTCATCTTGTAACACATATGTAATGTTTTATCAATGAAATGAAAAACTCTTCTATGAATGTTTATTGGTTGTTTAATGTCATATCTATTAATATTATTCATTGTTACACGCATATATGAACATGTTATATAGGTTTACAGCTGTTAGACATAGTTCTGAATCATTAAAGGTTCACGAATGTGTCTAAGTATTCTGATTCAGTCGCACGACTGGACCATGTGAATGGGCCAATCGCACGACTGAACCAGGTGATTGAATCAATCGCACGATTGAGTCATAAGACTGACTCAGTCGTACGAATGAATCAGTCATATGACTCAGTCGCACGACTGAGCCAGTCGCTTGGTTCAGTCGTATGAATGAAAGTTGTAACCTATAAATACCACTTAATTCGTGGAAAAACGGAAGACTTCGAGAATTGACAACCCTAGCCATCCCAGTTTGTACAGAGCATCCCTTTCAAGTTCATAGAACGTTTCATATCATTCCTACTTCATTCTTAACGTATTCTAATCGTTAGGTTTGATCCGGATAACGTTCTCCCTGATTGGATCACCAATCAAATAGAATTACGCGCTATTTGATTCGGTTTCATGTAGAATCAGTTTAGTACTCCGTCCGTACACAGTCCTAACAAGTGGTATTAGAGCTTTGGCTCTTGATTCTTCATGGATTCAATCTTGTTTTTGAAAGAATCAACGCTTTTAAGCGAAAAGATCCGTTCTTTCTACTCAAAATCCAGTTTTTACATGTGCATGCTTTGAAAATTGAGTCTTTTTCGAGTTGCAGCCTTCTAGGGTACTCAAAATCGTGTTTTAGGTCAAATTGTGTGAAAAAGGTTGAAAAATTTCGAAGTCAGCAGCCTCAGTCACATGATTGACTCAATCGCACGACTGAATTCCAATCGCCCAGTTCTATCACACATTGGACCAATCACTCGTTCAATCGCACGATTGTCCCAGTCATTCTGCTCATTCGCACAACAGCCCTAATCGCCTGCCCAGTCGTACGACTCAGCTCAATCGCACATTGATTGTCTCAGTCGTCCTTCAATCGCCTCTTTTAGTTGCATATACAGTTTGTTTTTCAAGTTTAAGACTACTTCATTATGGACTCAGAGACTTTGCATTCTCAGCAGGGAAGGACTCTAGGATCCAGAACCTTTTGTTATTGGAAAATGAGATTGGGAACCATAATAAACCACCTAAGCTATTGTCTCTTGATGAATTTCCTCAATGGAAACAAAGGTTTGAGATTCATCTTAATGGAGTGGATACAAATCTCTAGAATGCTATTGAAACTGGTTACACTCTGCCAGTTGATGCTGATGGCATACCCCTGACTTTGAGTGGACTAAGTGATGCACAAAAGATTGCTTATAATGCAGAAAAGAAAGCCTATGCCATGTTGACCCAGTCTATTCCCAAGACATTTTCCATCGATATTCAGAACATAAGCAGAGCAAAAAGTTCTGGGAGGCTCTTGAGAAGAGATATGAAGGTAATTCAACAATTAAGTCACTGAAGGCGAAAGAGTTGAAGAAAGAATTTGACTTCTCTTCTAGTGGGAATGAAAGCTTGGATGACATCATAGATTGCTTCTACCATTTGATGAGTGAACTTCACACTCATGTGTTATAACGTCTAAAGAAGAAAAAGTGGCAAGCTTAGCTGATGGACTACCAGAGAAGTGGGATTCATTCATTTCCACTCTAAGATACAACTCAGTACTGGAGACTTTGGATATAAATGATCTCATCCTGAAACTGATAGAAGAAGAGGTGAGACACAAGTACAAGACAAAGAAGGGAGCATACACTCAGGATCCATCTCTCTACAACGTTACTCCTACTCCAACTGCCAAATCCTCCAGTGCCCCTCTGCAGACTGCCTTTGTGTCTAATGCATCATCTACAACTGGTCAAAGCTCATCGTCTGGTGGTGAGTCACATGTTTTATCAGGGGTTCAACAAAGTCCTACAGTTACTCAGTCAACGAAGTTAGTGACAGAAAATCTGGAAAAGTAACTGTAGAAGTGGCTAAGGAGCACATGGACCTACTTGCTGCTGTGGTCCATTCTTATGATGGTTGGTTGCAGGAAAGATTGGGAACTGCCACTTGGCTTATGAAGACTATGAGCAGGTGGATGAAAATGAACTGGAAAGAATGGACAAAATGTGGGCTCTCGCAAGTGCTGTGCGACGAGCAAAGAAGTTTGTGAAGAAGACGGGACAGAATCTGGTGGCTACCAAAGATACTACTTTTGGATTCGACAAGTCTAAAGTCACCTGTTTCAACTGTGGTGAAAAAGGCCACTTCAAGCGGGAATGTGTCAAACCGAAGAAGACTGGTAACGGAAACCTGTTTTCGTCCTTCAACAAACAAGATAAAGAGAAAAGACAGCTTCAACAGGCAGTGATTCAAAGGCAATGGATGCTCAAGGTGATGAAGGACAGGACTGGTCTTTCCGATTCTTAACTGATAGTGAAGCCAACATTGTATCTGTTGAAGATCTAAATGAAGACTCAGAAAGTGAGGGGGAGAACTCATTTGAGCTTGACACTGCTGATGTGGATGAGACCTTAGCTGCTGTAAATCAACTTGTTGAAAATGAACTAAATGCTAAATCTGAAGCACAACCGGAACCTGAAAATGCTTTCATGGCTGGAACGTCTACATCTGCACAGGTAGAAACAAAGGATGATATGTTTATTAAACATGCTTGTGTTGAAAGTGATAAATTTAGAGAAAGCATTGATATGAAATTTGGTAGGTTATTAGATCATAATGATAACTTAGTAAATGACTTAAAATTGTGCACTGAGGCAAACAGAGTGTTAAACAAAACGAGAGCAGCTATAAGGAGAAAATTGAAGCGTTAAAGAAACAACTTAAAGAAACTGAAGTTGTCACGTTTAACCAAGAAAACGATAAAGTTTTATTAAAGACAATTGAGGAAACTAAAAAAGGTGGAGCAGTTTTGCAAGTTGAAAATGAGTCATTAAAACAAAAACTCCACAGTCTAGCTAGTTCTTCTCATATTTTGAAAAACTTGGTTAAGGAACGTAACACCGGGGAAGGGTTGGGTTATAAGGTTGTACCTCCACCACATGAGATCCTTTTGAACACCAAACAACATCCTATTAATAATAATCCAATAAAGGACCATGTGGTGATACTTCGCTGGTCAGCGATCCGGACACAGCAGTTAAACCTGCTCCTCTGGCTGTTGATCAGACAACATCAAAATCAGGCACAACTGGGAAAACCATCACTGAAAACCGGGTGGAAGAGGATGTTCAAGCATCTCTTGGGTTGGGTTCAAAATCTGCTACCACACAACCCAAGATTTCCAAAACCACTCAAACTAAACCTGTTAAGCAAGATCACAATCATCTTCAAAGACAAAACACTCATAACGTTAAACAAGTAAAATTTGTCAAGGAAGGTGAAAATCAAAGGAGTGAGATCAAAAAGTCAGTACCTGATGTTTACTCCCCACCCCACAAGAGATCTCCTAGTCCAGTTGAAAGGAGATCATGCTATACTTATGGACAACGCGGTCACATCTCTTCAAACTGTCCACGCTATCAGACACCCAAAATCAAAATTGAACTAGACAATGAAGTTAAACTGGTTTCAAAATAGAGATCTAAGACTCCCGTTAGGTCTAAAACACCTGTTAGGTCTAAAACACCTTGTAGGTCTTTTACCTCTCCTCAACGCCACAGACAACCCAGACAAGTCACTGGCAAGTCTGTGATGCCTGAGGTAAAACCCGTTTTTGAAACTAAACCTAAGGTTCAAACTGTAAATTAGTCATCGGTTTATCATAAACAATCCTTTCACAAGGATGGTTTGTGGAAAGCCAAAACACCTGAAGTGTCTGAAAGCATGGATAAGTTGAAGATTGAGGTCCCACCTACGGATAAAGGACAGTGGGTCGAGTTCGTGATGTGTGATGCCTCTGGGAAACCCAAGCCAGTCAAGGCTTGGGTCCCCCTTCTTAACTAATTGTTTTCTATTATGTGTAGGTTGTCCGCTATAGTGCTTCTACCAACACATGGATAGTAGATAGCGGAGCATCCAGGCACATGACAGGAAATAAGTCTCTCCTTTACAATGTCAAACAAATTAAAGAGGGACACGTTTCTTTTGCTGGAAACAAAGGAGGTTACATTACCGCACAAGGAGAAGTAGGTAATGAAAAGGTAAGGTTCGATAAAGTTAATTTCGTTCAACAATTGGAAAACAATCTGCTTTCAGTGTCTCAGATATGTGACAAGGGCTTCAAAGTTATGTTCGACAATCAGAAGTGTTACATTCTGAAGAAAGAGATGGATATTCCAGAGGAGCAGGTATTAATGTCAGCATCTAGGTATAATGACCTGTATGTTCTAGATATGTCTAATGCTTCTACTAGTGTATCTATTGTTCAATGCTTTTTGTCTAAAGCTACAGAGAAGGATTCCATCTCATGGCATAGGAGAATGGGACACATTAATCAAAGGAAGATGAATCATCTGATTCACAAGAACTTAGTTGATGGAATTCCTGTTAAGAACTTCAAACTTCCTGATTTTTGTGTCTCATGCAAGAAGGGAAAGCAGACCAGGAAATCTCACAAGACCAAGAACATCAATTCTATCGAGATGCCCCTGGAGCTATTGCATATGGATCTATTCGGTCCTGTCAACACGAAGTGTATCGTCGGAGACTGGTACTGCTTTGTAGTCACAGATGACTACTCATGGTTCTCCTGGGTGATGTTTCTGAAAGCAAAGTCAGAAACCTTTGAGTCATTTAAGGTGCTTGTTACTACACTGGAGTCTCTCTACAAGCTAAAGGTTAGGAAGATCCATTCAGACAATGGAACAGAGTTCAAGAATCAGTGGATGGTTGCTTTCTGCAAAGAAAAGGGAATTGTTCATCAGTTCACCTCTGCATACACACCACAGATGAATGGAGTTGCTGAGCGGAAGAACGGGAGCTTGATCGAGACTGCTAGGACAATGTTGGCGGACTCAAAGCTGCTAATGCAGTTCTGGAATGAAGCTGTGGCCAACGCATGCTACACACTTAATCATGTGTCAGTTGTCAATAGGCACGGGAAGACTTGCTATGAGTTGCTTCAGAAACATAAACCTAACCTTGAGTATCTGGAACCATTCGGAGCTCCATGTACGCTACTGAAGAAAACTCCGGAGGGCAAGTTCAGTGAAAAGGTTGATCAGGGGATCTTTCTAGGATACAACAAACCAGATAAAAGAGTTTACAACAACTCCACTGGTCAGGTCGAAGTATGGTGTAATTTCGACATTCAACGATTCACCATCCCGCCTGCTGGAAAAGGTCCATCGTTGTTCTTCGACTACGATGGCTTTTTCAAATCAAAGAAAGAAACGGAGATTTACTAATGGTGCAAATTTATGTGGATGACATAATCTTCGATTTGCAAAACGAAGATCTATGTAAAGAATTCGAATCTGTGATGAAGGCAGAATTTGAAATGAGCGCCATAGGAGAAATGAAGTTCTTCCTAGGATTACAAGTGGACCAGACACCTACCAGTATATTTCTGCATCAGACTAAGTATGTCGGAGACATACTTAGTCGCTTTGATATGGAAAATGTCACTGCTGCCGGTACCCCCACTCGCCACAAATCATGATGTGGCTCCCGATGAGAATGGGGAGTTGGTGGATGCCACTATGTATCGTGGGATGATCGGATCTCATGTATCTCACTGCCTCGCGTCCAGATATCATGTATGCCACATGTCTATGCTCCAGATATCAAGCAAAATTGAAAATAAATCATCTGATCGGGGTGAAAAGGATCTTTTGTTATCTGAAGGGTACACCAACACTGGGGTTGTGGTATCCTCATGATGATGACTTCGAGCTAACGGCGTATAGCGATTTAGACTATGGCGGCTGCAAGATGAACTTCAAGTCTACATCAGCAGGGTGTCAGTTTTTTGGAAGGCGTTTAGTCACGTGGCAATGCAAGAAGCAGACCTCGGTTGCCTTATCAACCTGTGAAGCTGAATACGTTGCTGCTGCAAGCCACTGCTCTCAGATTATCTGGATCCAACAACAATGTGGGACTACGGTTTGCAATTCTCTAACACCCCTATCTATGTTGATAACTCTACTGCCATAGCTGTTACTAAAAATCCGGTTCAACACCCTAAAACTAAATACATTGGCATAAAGTATCACTTCATACGCAATTGCTATGAAAAACAATTAATCGATGTGGTTAAGATAAACACGGATTTCCAACGCGCTGACCTCTACACTAAGCCGTTTGATAAACCCAGATTTTTCTATCTGTTAGAGGTCAATGGCATGAAAAAGAAAAGTGACATTATCTCTGAAGACACAGATGCATAGTCCGACACTAGTTCAGTTTTTATTTTATTTTTTATTTTCTATTTTCCTTGTCTTATAACAAAACACAAAAATATTTTCTGTTTTAGAATTTTAGGGGGAGATTAGTTTACTTTTAGTATTTATTTACTTAAAAGGGGGGGGGGGGGAAGGGCAGATAAGCTAAAAGGCAAAAATAACGAAGATAAGACTGTGATTCTACACAATGGAAAGTCATAATACACAGGCGTCTAGTTACTTGGAACACCAAAAAGTTTTTAAATATTTAAAATTTTAGTTTAAATTAAATCACAGAAAATTGTTAGTCAGAGAACTCTAAGTCTAACAAATTGGGAAAATGATAGTACGCTTGGGTGCTACTGTAATTACACAGAGAAAGTTTACCTAAGGAGGTGCTAGTGCACTATACGATGTGTCGGTCGATTCAACTCTATAGACCAGTAGACACCATTGGTGAACACAATTTAACTAATCTGTTCAACAGACTGTGGATTCCCATCTTATCACTGGTTAACACAATCAATTTTCCAATAAGAAATGACGAGCAAATAAACGCCACTAAAAGTGTGCGGATGACCACAAAAGGAGCAAAGCACGAAAAAAATGAAAATAAACGCAATCAAGCTGATAACCTATGTTGTTGGTGCGTAATGTGCAAAAGAAAAAACGATATGCTCTGACAAGGGGATACGTTGTGTGCCTCTCTGCTATGCGATGGCACTGGCCTGAGGATAAGCACAACCGAGATATTCTAGAATTCACTGTTGTTTGCCGCCTCTCTGCTGTGCGGTGGCACTGACCTGAGGCTTGGCTTCTCTTTGAAAATTCTAAGAATAGTCTCCTCTTGTCAAAATACCCCGTAGACTGTTCAAAAGTCTTCTGAGGAATGTTGATTACTATATAAGCGTGGGATCCACAAATGTTGGTTGAAATAATAAAATCTAATACACCACCAATATGTGTCAAAAGTCTATGTATGGATTTAAATGGATAAGCATACTGACCATCTTCATGGATGCACCGCCTGATGTTGATAATCAACGTGTGTTACGTATCAGATCAAGCATGATTCCCAGTTAGAATTTAGAAGTCTCAGATGAATAAGATACTGTGATATGTAATATGTTAGTTTCCATTTCAGTAAATGTATAAAAAGTTCCAAGTAATTGAGTTTATGCCTGTCTGATTTCATAAGAATCTGTCTTGGAAATGATAGGCTGTTCTACCCAACCCTAAGAAAATTACAAAAACATGTTCATTTTGTTACTTAGTTTAGTCTTTTAATTTACGTGTAAAGTGTATCAGTGTCGAACTGTGCTATGTTACTTATTGCAGTTAATGTCACAAAATGAGCTTAAAGTTAATCTGTAATAAATTGTTTCTAAAAAGATAAAAGGATCATGTCTGAGATGATCAGGTGGATGAATGGATCATGTCTGAGATGATCAGGTGGATAAATAGATCATGTCTGAGATGATCAGGTGGATAAATGGATCACATCTGAGGTGAACAAATGTTGTTTTAATCTAAAAGTGATCATTTCTGAGATGATCAACTGCTCATAATGTTTATCTATTGATAAATCGAAATAAGTGTCGTATGGTAAAATGGTCAAAATGTCACAAGTATGGCCCATTCGCACGACTGAACCATAAGTATGGACCAGTCGTATGATTGGAGCATACGAATGAGTCAAATCATACAATTTGACCATGCGAATGAGCCCAATCGCACGATTGGAGGTGACCGACTGTGTCAGACGTCTGAATGGATCTCAATCGTACGATTGGTGGTAAGCGAGTGGGTGAATCGTACGACTGAAGCTCAGTCGCACGACTCACTCATGCGACTAGGCTCAGTCGTGCGACTAACTTAAGCGACAAGGCTCAGTTGCATGACTGGAAGTTGCCCTAGTATAAATAGAAGTTGAATCGGCCTCAGTCGTCCCATTCACCCAAATCGCCCTTTTTTCGTACGATACGTCGACACTCTGCTGAAATTTCTTTTGATTCATTCCCACCATATATTTGCACATTCTGACATTTGATAGTGCTCATACAGGTACTATAAGTGGATATACATTTGGGTTATAGACATCGCATAGACTGGACATTCTGACGTAACAGTAACTTCAAAGTTAATGGACAAATAAACCATCTAAAATGAACTATAAGATCAAATTAATAGTAAAAGATGCTTAGTCGGCCTACTTTGAGTGTAATGAGCTTAATCCCAATGTTTAACATCAACTTTGCTCAAAACATGAATTTGAATGGACAAACAGCCGAATAGGCGACTGGACACTCTGATGAACCTCAATCGTATGACTGGGATTGACTCAATCGTACGACTGAACCATGCGTATGAGCTCAGTGGCACGACTGAGGTAAACATATGAGAAGTCATGCGACTAAGTCCAATCGCATGGCCCATTCGTACGAATGAATTCAATCGCACGACTAGATCTCAGTCGTGTGTTCGTTCGCACGACTAGATCTCAGTCGTGTGTTTAGTCGCATGACTAAACCAAAGTTTAATGTTCATTAACTTAAATTAGCTATCCTCAACATGTACTAACGTTTACTTGTTTTGTGTGAACAGATGGCTAGTAGGTGGTCTATGAGCACTAAGCACAATATATGTGCTCATCTAGACCTGACTTCCCGCAACGCGGCGGACTTCACTGGGATCATTATCTTTCTACGATGCTCGAGGATATTCCGAGCGATCTCAGCTCAGTGTACACCCTATAGGTCGATACAGTAGTCGTTTTGGGAAAACACTATGGTCGACAGGTCCGGGGAGCCTTATACTGTTAAAAGCTCTATCCTTCGACAAGATATCAAGCTATCTGAGGATGACATACGGACAGTACTTGAGTTTGGGGACGATGCAGGATGCCCAACTAGACTACATCCCCTTACTGTCCGAGGCTGCTTTATAAGGGCAAAGTACTCGGAGGACATCAACTCAAGTATGCTTAACAAAAGCAACTTGTGCCCCTAATTCAAGTACCTTGCCCATGTGCTTCTACGGTGTATAGCCTCAAGGAAAGGCGGTTTTGATGAGCTATCAGACCAGATGCAGAACGCATTTGCTGCTCTGGTGCTGAACTTCTCTTTCAGCTTCTCTAGGATGATCTTCACCTATCTGGTGGAGAACATCAAGGCAAAAGGGAAAGAGAGCTTTTGTATGTACCCGAGGTTCATCCAAATGATTATAGACCAGAAGCTCCCTCAGCCGCCGAAAGCTCAAGAGGATGCTGTCGTCCTGGAGATCATGGACGACACTACATTGGGTAGGATGAAAGTATACCGAGGCAAGCAGGTCAAGCCCCCGGTGAGGAGGTTGTTTGGGCACCTAGCCCGGGAGGACTACGTGGCACCGGCAAGGCGTAAATGGTGCCACGATGACAGCGACTCCGATGTGGAGCACATAGTCCACCCTTGTAATGATTCTGATGATGACGGCAATGATGGTGGAGATACAGGTATTAAGACCACTACGGCTGATGTTACATCTCCACCATCACCACACGAGAGTCTAGAGACGGCAGGATTCCGTCAGGGTTTTCAGCCTGATGAGGAAGACGAGTCGGATGATGAGCCCCTTGTACGAATGATAAGAAGCCGTATCGTAGCCACGAAGAGGGGTATTAGGGCGGTTGGTGGACGCCCGGGAGGGTCTGGTGGTTCTACTGTTGACCCAACCTACACCCCAGACTCTCCCAGTAGCCATGGGGGAGCATCCAAATCCAAATGGTCCAGACTTAAACGGATGGCTCAGCCTCACGGGAAGAAGCCAAAGAGAAGGATGATTACACTGATCACTACCTCCACCTCCAATATTACTGCCTCAGCCACCACTACTACCACTCCACCATCCACTACCACTCCTCCACTTACTACCATTACCCCACCAACCACCTCCATACCACCCCAATCTTCACTACCTCCACTACAACACCAACCACCTATATACCACCCCCAATCTTTACCACCACCACAAGCCACCAAGCCGGCCCATCCTCCTTCCCCACAGATTCATCCCTCCCCCCTATTATAGTGGAGGAACAGCTTGCAGCACTGAACAGAATGGTGCTGAAGTTGTTAGCTACAGACGAGGAGAAGGCAGCTCGACTTCGTCAGCTTGAGGAGCAAAATGCTTCTCTAGCTCAGCTTATTGCTCAGCAAGCTGAGCAGATCTCCAAAATCCAAGAGCAAAACGTTCTATCTACTCGAAAGATAGAGGAGTTGGAGTCAGCTAATAAGAAGATTCTGCATAAGCTGAAGGGGTCGCAAGTTGAGCCTCTAAAGAGAGGTGAAGGAGAGGATGATGACGATGGTGATGATGATGAGGATGATGATGAAGAGGATGAAAGTGAAGATGATGAGGGGGAGGGTGATGGCGAGGCTCGAGGCAAGGATGGTGATGACGATGAAGGGGATGCTGCTGCATCTGCCTCTGCTCCTGGTCAAGAGCAAAGGACCAAGAGGAAACAGGACCAGGGAGCATCAGCGTCCGCCCAGCCTACCTCCCCATCTGCCGAAGACCCTGCTATGATCAAAAGCAAAGTTCAAGATTAGATGTCTATTTATTATTAAACTTTGTTCTTGAAATCATGTATCGGCTATTGGATTAAATAAATAAATGAAAAGTTAAACCAACATGTGTTATGTGCATAACGTATACTAACTTGTATTGTGTTTGATTATTTCTCTAACAGGTTCATCTAAACAGGCTGACGAGCATGATATAGTACCTCTTCGACAAATCAAGACGCAATTGAAAATGATATATTCCCGTTTATAAGTTTCAAGTCCTTTGATTATGAAATTGTGCATGTTTCATATGGGGGCTACATCCTAGGGTTAGGGGAATGGTCCGCTCCTCCAAGCCCTTGACTCTACAATCCGCAGTTGACCTCACCAGCAGTTTGACTGAAGACATAGTCAGGGCTGGATGGACCGAGCAAACTAGGACTGATGAAAAGAGGAAGTCTGTTGGTGAGAAAAGAAGGTTGTTTGAAGCAAAGAAAGCAATTGGAAGTAGTAGCGGGTCAGGAAGAAAGAGTTTTGAAGGTGCAAGACGCGAAGATCTGGGAGGCAAGACCTGAAGACTGTACTCGGGGACAAACCCATTTTGCAACAAGTACAAACTACACCATCTATGGGAATGTAACCCGATGCCCTGTTTCAGATGTAAGAGGACAGGTCATTTAATCAAGGATTGTACTTACACACCAGGAAAGCAATGCTATGAATGTGGGGATCCAGGACACATGAGGAGCAAGTGTCATAAGCTGGGGAGAGATAAGGATGCCAAGCCCAACAAGCCTAAGGGAAGAGCATTCATGATGGATCCGACTAGAGCTCGAAAGGAACCTGATGTGGTTAACGGTACGTTCCTTGTAAACAACCATCCTGCTACTGTTTTGTTCGATACTGGAGCGACTGCTAGTTTTATCTCTAGTGGTTTTAGATCTTTGATTGACTTAGATGCGTGTACCTTAACCGACATCTTTACCGTTGAATTAGCTGACAGTAACATTTTAGAAACTAATGAGATCATCAAGGATTGCTCATTGAATCTTGAGGGAAATACATTTAGAATAGATCTGATACCCATTAAGCTAGGAGGATTTGACGTGGTGGTGGGTATGGACTGGCTAGCTAAGAATAGAGTCGAAATTGTATGCAATGAGCGCCTACTCAAGGAAGTGTTAGTGGGGCAAGGAGAAAGGAGTAACACTTTAAGCCCCATGATATCCCATTTAAAAGCTACTAAGAGCTTAACGAAGGGATGCTCAGCTTTCATAGTCTACGTGATGAAGACCAAAGAGGAGGAGAGGATTGTAGATATCCCAGTGTTTTCTGATACCCAGAAGTATTTCCGGAAGACCTACCGGGACTTCCCCCGAATCGACAAGTTGAGTTCCAAATAGATTTGCTGCCTGGCGCTGCACCGGTAGCCAAAGCGCCGTATCGACTCGCCCCTCCTGAAATGAAGGAACTGATGGTGCAAATTCAAGAACTACTAGACAAAGGATTCATACGTCTGAGTGTCTCTCCATGGGGTGCCCCGGTGCTATTTGTGAAAAAGAAGGATGGAACCTTACGCATGTGCATTGACTACCGGGAGTTAAATAAGTTGATCATAAAGAACCGTTACCCTCTTCCGAGGATAGATGACCTATTCGATCAACTTCAAGGGGCAAGCTACTTCTCCAAGATAGATTTGAGATCCGGTTACCACCAACTGAAGATAAGAGAAGAAGACATACCCGAGACGGCCTTCCGAACTAGGTATGGACACTATGAGTACTTAGTCATGCCTTTTGGACTGACTAATGCACCAGCAGTGTTCATGGATCTAATGAACCGTGTATGCCGCCCTTATCTCGATAAATTTGTGATCGTGTTCATAGACGACATCCTAATCTACTCCAGTAGTAAGGAAGAGCACGAGAAGCATCTCAGACTAATTCTTGAGTTACTTAAGAATGAGCAACTATATGCCAAATTTTCTAAATGTGAATTTTGGATGCGAGAGATCCAATTTCTAGGGCATGTAGTGAATGAGAATGGGATTCAAGTTGACCCTTCCAAGATTGAAGCCATAAAGAATTGGAAGATTCCTGAAACTCCCACTGAGATTAGGCAATTCCTAGGATTGGCCGGATATACCGACGATTCATAAAGGACTTCTTACACATTGTGCAACCCTTGACCGCACTGACTAAGAAGAACAAAACCTTTATGTGGGAATAAGAGCAAGATGAAGCATTTGAGACGCTTAAGGAAAAGTTATGCAGTGCACCTGTTCTGGCCCTCCCAGAAGGAGTCGAAGATTTCGTAGTCTATTGTGACGCCTCGCGTCAAGGGCTGGGATGCGTGCTAATGCAATGCAACAAGGTCATTGCCTATGCATCTAGACTGCTAAACGATCACGAGAAGAACTATTCTACGCACGATCTGGAATTAGGTGCCGTGGTGTTTGCTCTCAAAATGTGGAGGCACTACCTCTATGGCACGAAGTGCATCATCTACACTGACCATAGAAGTTTGCAACACATTCTTGACTAGAAGATGCTAAACATGCATCAGAGAAGATGGGTTGAGCTGTTAAACGACTACGAGTGTGAAATCCGTTATCATCCCGGTAAGGCCAATGTTGTGGCAGATGCTTTGAGCAGAATGGAGAGAGAAAAGCCTCTTCGTGTACGGGCCTTAAGGATGAGTGTGTACACCGACCTGATTGCAAGGCTAAAAGAAGCTCAAGGCAAAGCATTAAAGGGAGAAAATTTAGCAGGAGAAGCTCTGACAGGAATGGAAAAGCGGTTAGAGAGGAATGATGATGGTACATATAAACATGAGGGGAGAACATGGGTGCCGAAGTACGGAGGAATTAGAGAAGTAAGTCTTGATGAAGCACACAAATCTAGGTACTCGGTTCACCCCGGAAGAGACAAAATCTACCAGGACCTAAAGGCACTTTTCTGGTGGCCTGGAATCAAGAAAGCAATCACTGTTTATATCGGAAAATGTCTAACTTGCGCCATGGTAAAAGCTGAAAACCAAAAACCGTCAGGGATGTTCCAACAGCCCGAAATCCTAGAATGGAAATGGGATAACGTCATGATGAATTTTGTTACTAAGTTACCCAGAACGTTTAGAGGTCATGATGCTATTTGGGTAATAGTGGATAGACTAACTAAATCAGCTCACTTCTTGCCAATTCGAGAAGATTATAACATGTCGAAACTAGCTCGACTGTATATCGATGAAATAGTGACTAGGCATGGTGTGCCACTGTCGATAATCTCCGACCGTGATAGCCGTTTCACTTCTCGTTTCTGGAAATCATTCCAATAAGCCTTAGGAACCCGTCTGGACTTAAGCACTGCTTACCACCCACAAACTGACGGTCAAAGCGGAAGAACCATTCAAACTTTGGAAGATATGCTGAGAGCTTGGGTGATTGATTTTGGTGGAAATTGGGACAACCATCTCCCGTTGGTGGAGTTCTCTTATAATAACCGTTACCATACGAGTATCAAGGCAGCTCCGTATGAGGCTCTCTATGGTAGGAAATATCAATCACCACTGAGTTAGAACGAGATTGGTGATAGCCAAGTATTGGGACCCGACATCGTGTTGGAGACCACCGATAAGATTTTCAAAATCAAGGAGCGTCTACGCGCTGCAAGGGACCGTCAAAAGAAATACGCTGATAGGAGACGAAAGCCATTAGAATTTCAGGTAGGTGACAAGGTAATGCTGAAAGTAGCACCATGGAAAGGGACCGTGAGGTTCGGAAAGCAAGGAAGTTAAGCCCGAGATACATTGGACCATTCAAAATACTGGCAAGAATTGGTCCTGTGGCGTACAAATTGAAACTGCCATAGAAACTGAGTTGTATACATGGCACCTTCCATGTGTCAAACTTGAAGAAGTGCAAGGTAGACAAAACCCTGGAGCTACCATTAAAGGAATCAAGGATCAACGACAAGTTAAACTTCGTGGAAGAGCCCATAGAGATCACGGACCGCTTGGTCAAGTAACTCAGGCGAAGCCGCATACCCAAGGTCAAGGTCAGATGGAATTCGAAAAGAGGACCTGAGTTCACTTGGGAGCGAGAAGACGAAATGAGAAAGAATTATCCACACCTCTTCAAACCCACCCATTCGGATTCTAATCGAAGCTAAAATTTCGGGATCAAATTTCCTAAATGGTGGGAGAATGTGACAACCGGCCTCAAGGTCACTATTCTAAACCCTAATTTACTTGCGTCATCACCCGTTTTATGAATACTAATTATAGAAACAATTTAACTCTATTAGTGAATTTAGAATCATCAATTGCTATTATTTGCATTTTATGATTTTATGTGATTTTTGTGAATTTTTGTTATTTCAAGTCTTATCTTTTAGAAACTTAGTGCCCGGGAATGTTAATTAGTCACCCTAAGTAGAATTCAAAATATTAATTGAAACAACTAAAAGTGTGTGCATACACACATTAATTTTCGGCTAATGCATGCATAATCATGCACAAGACAAATCAACTAACTAAAAACTTTTACCATCTAAAATACTATACTACACAACAAATTAACACTATATAATATTAATTTACATTTAAAATTTAAAACAAAAACACTACACAAAGCTCCAAACTCGGCCGCCCCCCCTTCACCCACTCTCCTTCCACCTTGAACTACCCAAAACAACTCCCACACTCCTCCACACTCCATTTGCATGCAAGACCACTTTCAAACTCCTCTCTCTCTCTCCCTCTCGGATTCTTTCACCAGCTAACACACTCACAACTGCAAACACTCTCCATTTCAGCCACATTTTCGAAGAGCAACAACAAACTAGCATCGGCCAACATCAAAACCGCAAGAAGGTGTCCATTGTGTGAGCTTTTGGTGCTTGGAACTTGCAAACTCGTGGTTTCCAACTCTTGTTTGAGATTCTACAGCTTAGTCCAAGGAGTTTCAGGCCATCCACGACCAACAACACCCTCCAAACCGTGAGTTACATCAAGTGTAAGCTTCATGTTGCCGGTTTTGGTCATTTCTCATGTTTTCTTCATTTTTCACTTAAAAACCTCTCCTTTCCTTGTTGTAGCAGAAAACCGACACCATCACCTTGTTCTTGAGGAGTTCTTAATGTTCTTGAAGGTATATCACTTGATATGATAGCTATTCTAACGGGTAGAACCCAATTTACCACTTGAAAACCCTCATTTTGGGTGTTTTGCACCATTCAACTTTTAAACCTTGTAACCTTTGGAAAAAAAACTTGTAACCTGCTTTCTAATGTTTCATAAGACTTCTAATAATCTTTTGTGAATGTTACAAATGGGTGTACACCATAAATGTGAGGTTATAGCATAAGTACACCTTGAAAAATCCTTCTTTCTACATGTAACAACACCGTTTAAGCATTTGTTTGAAAACCCTCTCAAACAAGGGTCATAACCTGCACAAGAATAACTTTTAAACACCCTAATAATCTTATTTTTAAGTTAAATGAAGTTTTGGTAATGTTTAAACTCAAGTTACAATGATTTACACATGTGGAATGGTCAGTTATGACATTTTCACCATATTTGTAGTCTATGGATGTGTAGAACAACTAGGCCACGATTTGGGACTGAAATTTCAGAAAGTTTTGATGAATGTTAAGTGTGTTATTAATGGTTAATCTCTGGAAATGAAAGACATGTTAAGATTAGAACCATTTTAGTCACTTTCAGGACCCGAAAACATGGAAAAACAACTTAAAAACAAGAAAGCTTGGGCTATAAAATTTTTAAAGAGAATTCCAGGTTAATTAAGGATTAATAAAGTGTTCTGGAGTCAATGGGAAATTTTAGTGGTTAAATGGGTAAGTTAAATGAATTTTTAAGTAAAAACGGGTACTAACCGGGTGACGTTTTTGAGGAAAATCTAAGAAATATGGGTATAGATTTAAAAATTATAAAAACCATATTATTTCAGTAGGTTAAGTGAGAAAATAACTTATAAAGTAGAAAAGTTGGTCAGACGAGTTTTTAAATGGTCAAATTCGGTTAAAAACGCGTTTTAACGGGTTATACACAAAAACGAGGCTTTCAACTACTAGAGGCAAAAATTTCATAATCAAATGACTTGAAACTTAGGAAAATATCTTTAAAATGTTATCTACTGGTCTACGACTCAAAAACATGAAAGTTCATAGGTAACCGTTAAAACCCTTAGGTTTTACCGTAACCGGGAACGTTAAACACGTAAGTAATAAACCGAACCTGTAATCTGAAAATTTGTGTACATTTTCTTAAAAATAAGTTAGTTTAAGGTCATGAACCTGATTTTTGGTTATAAAAGTCATCTAATACAAGAAAACCAAACTTGAGGGTAGAAACTGTCAATTTTGAAACTTTAGGGGCTAAACCGTAAAATTTTGCCAAACTTCATAACCGACTCAAATGAGCCGAATAATCACTTGAACAGCATATTTACCCTATATTCTTAACTTAATAGTGTAAAATCCTTGATTGTATGAGAAAACTGGACTTTCCATAAAAGGAAATTTTTTATGCAGATCTTAATCAAATCAAAGCCGAATCTGACAAACTAAGACTTAGACACACTTGTTGCACCTTAAATAGGTTTAGAGTAGTAGCTAATCACTTACTATATTCATGTTAGGATGCTAGACTTGAGACATTCCCGGCACACGAAGAGTACTTTTGCTTACACCTAAGGTGAGTTCTGGTGATCCCTTTTTACGACTGTTTTGGGATGAAACATGCTCTGTTATTTTATGAACTATAATTGTGCTTTACTTGATGCTTGTAGGTGGGACTTATAGATACCTGCTGATACTTACATCATGATCATCAATTCTTTTGTGAACCGCTTGTTTTATATGGATAGATCTATTTAGTGAAACCCCCACACACAGTGGCTCCCGCCACAGGGAGGTACCCCACTAAGATCCTGAGGGGTCATTTGTGGCATGTGACAGGTTTTGTTAAGAATCTAGGGTGAACCATCTGGGCAGGTACGGTTCACTGGTTTGGGGCTCAATTCTTCCCTTTTGGGGGTTAACCGGTTAAACACAACTTTTGAAGAGGCCAACCGGGATTGAGTGCAGGGTTGATTGTGATACTCCCACGAAAATGAACTATGATTCTTTCCTTCTTATCAAATGAAAATTTTGTTAAGTACAATTGTTTTTAAATCTTTAAGCACTTGAATTCACCAACTTTTTAGTTGATATAAATTTCTTTTTGAGCATGTTTCAGGTAATCCATGAAGAGATCTTAGCTACTATTGAAGACCTAGACCTATCCCCGAGACCATGGTATTGGCTTAATTTCGCTTATTGAACGATTTGAATGATTGAAAACTTCTGTTAAACAATACAATCTGTTTTTATGTTGACTGTATAACTAATTTGGGGCTAGATCTGTTTCTAGCCCCGGTATCCTTTGAAACTTTAAATGCCATGTGATATTCTCTCCTTTGAGCTCTTGTATTGGTTTGTTTCCACTGCCATATATTGTTGCTAGTCTGTGACGTCCCACCCTACCTGGCCCGGGGTGTGACAATAGTGATGGAACTCTTCCATGCCATATTTTAAAAGGTGTCGAATCCACTTTCTTTGTTGGGGCCATATTCATAATACGAGCCGCGGAGAGTAATGCGAATCCCCAAAATGATAGAGGTAGTGAGCTTATAGCCATCATAGATCAAACCATATCCAATAGGGTTCGGTTTCTCCTTTCGGACACACCATTATGTTGTGGTGTTCCAGTTGGAGTAAGTTGTGAGACGATCCCACAACTTCTTAGATGATCCTGAAAAGCGTCACTGAGGTATTCACCTCCTGTATCTGAACAAAGAACTTTGATAGATTTGTTGAGTTGATTTTCTACTTCATTCTTGAAGACTTTGAACATTTCAAAAGCTTCATACTTATGTGTCATCAAGTACACATACCTATAGCGACTGTAATCTTCGGTAAAGGTAATGAAGTATCTTTCACCATTTCTTGTCAATGTCTTAAAAGGACCACATACATCCGAATGTATGATTCCTAATAAGTCTTTTGCCCTCTCGTTAGTACCACAAAAGGGCGACTTGGTCATCTTACCTTGTAAACAAGATTCACACATATCAAATGAACCATTTTCATTTGAAATCGATTCTTGTTTATGTGACCAAGACGACAATGCCAAAGATAAGAATCACTTAAATCCATTTTAGGTTTCTTGGTGCTTGTTTGGTATAATGAGTTATTATAGTATGAATCATCATGAACCAATTCATAGATACCATTAAAAGGCATATCCTTAAAATAAAATACATCATCCATAGAAACATAAATACCATTGTTTACAAACTTTAAATTATAACCATATTGTTTTAAAAGGGAAACATAAATATGTTCCTAGTCAAACTAGGAGCATACAAAATGTTCTTAAGAACAACTTCCAAACCATTTGAAGGTTTCAAACTATAGTCTCCTTGGGCTTCGACATCAACTTTTGCTCCGTTGCCCATGTAGAGACTCGTGTCTCCCTTCTTGAAGTGCTTATTTTTTTTCAACCCCTGCAACAAATTGCAAATATGAGTTCCACATCCGGTATCCAATACCCATGTGTTTGAAGAAATAACATTTAAACCAACATGAATCATGAAATTTATACCTGAGGTTTGCCCAACATCCCACTTTTTTCTCAACTCTTTGAGATAGGTGGGACAATTCCTTTTCCAATGTCCTATCTCACCACACTCAAAGCATGGATCGTTCTCCATTACCTTAGGCTTCTTGAGCTTAGGCTTTGGAGTTTGCGCTTTAGCCTTCCCTTTCCCCTTCCCTTTGACGTACCCCTTTCCTTTGGCAACATTTGCCTTGGGATCAGGGAATGGCCTTTTCTTATAGTCTCCCTCATTGATCGAGAGAACAGGTAGAACCTTTCTACCCATCCCTGCCTCAGCTGTTTTGAGCATTGCATGAAGCTCACCAATGCTTTTGTCCCATCCATTCATATTGTAATCCATTATGAACGTCTCAAACTTTTTAGTTAGCCCATTAAGGATCAAATCCGTGGCCAACTCCTTAGAGATGGGACAGTTAAGCATCTCAAGGCAATCAATGTGGCTTTTCATCTTGAGTACATAAGATGACACCGGTTGGGTTTCTTCCATATGACATGCGTGAAGCGCTCGAACCGTTTTGAAGCGCTCTACCCTAGCTTGTTGAAGGAACATTTCCTTCAACTGGGTAATCATTGTTGGATCTTGTATGCCCAAGACACATACAAGATTGATGTGGTTAGTACGTTATGATCCAAGTCAGGTCATACCCAATAACAAGCTAAACAAACACCAACAAATATTTATTTGTTGATAAGATCATACAATAAATATTGACACCTATTTAGGAAATTGGTTTTCTAAATATTGCTTTTGTGATAGAACAATATTATATGGATAATTTTGTTCATGAGATATTTATTTAATACATTATTTAAGTTGGTTAAATAGTGTCAAATAAAAGTGTGACATGTTATAAAATTAGACTATGTTTTAATTTTATAACTAATAATGCATGGAAGAGTGGAATATTATACAAATTACAAAAGGGTGGGAAACTCTTTTGTTTTGAACAAGAGGCCGCCCAAAAGGGCCTTGGGAACTTCATTTTTAAGTCTTGTTACATGCAAAACATAATGACACACACTCTTCCATCTTTTCACCTATCTCTCTCATCAAACACAAGAGCAAAGAACACCTAATTCTCTCTCAAGATTTTCGATTTTTCTGCTGCATTTTGGAGCTGATTTTCGAAATCAATAGAGGACAAGGAAGGCTGTTTTGGTGTTACAAGGCTCCCTAACATAGCAAGGTGTTTGGAAGAGGAAGCTTGTGGGTACTACTACTTGAGGTTCTCTTCTTTGAGGGCTGCATAAAAGACATCATCATCTTCTTCATCTCATCATTCCATCCACGGTTTTGAGGCTGCTGGAAGGTATCTTGGCAGCTCTTTAAGGCTGTCATATAATGTTGTTTTTATGCATACATAGCTTGTCCATTCATATATTTAAGATCCTTTTGATATGGGTTTGTTTTTCACCTAAAATGGTCACCTAAGAACATGAAATTTCAGCTTTAAAAATCGTTTTTAAAAGCCTTATATCCGCTGCGTTTTCAGAATGTTTAAAAGGTTAAACATGTGTTTTATGTTCCTGCAAACCCGTCAATGGCATCGAGAGCCGGTTATATGGATGGCTTGCTTGATTCATCTTTTGAAATTGGTTTTAAAAGATGATATTAGACATGTTATAGGCTGTTTTTGGGCTGAAATATTATGTCTTGTTGGAATCCCCAACTTTCAAGGTTACATTACACATGCTTGTGATTAAACCTTGAAAGATATGTATGTTGATATGTTGATTGTTTGGACAATATTTAAAACCAAAAATTTCAGTTTATGTTGGCTGAAATTTGAAGGTTTTAAGTGGGGTTTCATTATATATTTTGATGATTTGATCATTGGATGTTTTAGTGCATAACCTAGCCATTGACCTTGTGATTGTTTGGATGTTTATGATGGTTGTGTTCATTCATTCAATTTGGTTGTATAATCTATTATTTGGTTTTTGTTCCAAGTGTAATTTATTTGTTATTGGGATGTAATAAATAGATTAGTTATTTTCATATTTCTAGAAATCTTGTATTAGGACATTATTTCTTGTAATATGAAGAAGGACGTGACAAAAGCACAAAGAGAAGACACAAGAAACATGGAGCATTCGGATGCGGTTTCTAGTGGGAGGTTCTTGGACCTTTTGATGTGTTTGATCCTTAGAAAGGCCAAATGACAACACTTGTGATGGCAAACAAGTGTTGTCAACATAAGGGCTATGGTTATGCACGTATGATTGTTAATGTTTATGCTTGGTTGATTGTTTGTTGTTTTGATTGTTTGGTTGATATTTGGATATTCAAAACAAACTCATTAACAAACTTAACAAGCTGAAAATTGATGATTATTAAAGGTTAATAAAAGGTTATTAAAATGATTTAATGATTTTAAAGATTAAAATAGGTTTTAATCAAAGAACCATAGGGTACCTTGTATTTGAAAGCATGCAAATACAAGTACATAGATTTTTCTAAACTAGAATTATGAAACCTCTAAACATTTAACAAACAAGTTTAACACCATCCTTTTGCACAACACTTAAGTCATTTGGAAACTCTAAATGGGATAAAGGTCACCTAACCATTTTGAGGGAACTTGTGACTTAAGGTGGGAATACCACATTGGTGGGATAAAGGTCACCTAACCACCTATGTTGGTAAACTCACATGTGTGTGCAAGTAGGGTAACTTGATTTGCAAACCATGTTGAGTGGATCACCTAAAATATGGTTTCCAAATAGGTGTTGATGGGATTAACATGCCGACTTTGCATATGATGTTTAAAGTCGATCCCATACCTCTAGAAGTTGCAAATGGTTGCAATCGTCAATCGTTGACCACCTTATTAATTTAAATAGTGGGATAAAGGTCACCTAACCACAATTTAAATGTAATGTTGGGTTCTAGATTTTAATATAAAATTGACCTTAAAAGGCATTAAATATTAAAATTAGCAATATCGAAAATACTAAAATTGATCTTTGTTAAATTTTGTAGATGGCCACCAATAATGAAAATCACGATAACTCGTCCGCGTCAAACCAATCACTACGAGCGATCCTCCAAAAGGAACGTCTAAATCATAACAACTTTATTGATTGGTATCGAAACTTGAGAATTGTTCTCAAGCAAGAGAGAAGATCATATGTTTTAGACAACCCTATCCCCGATCAACCTAGCGAGGATGATGAGGAGGCCTTTAACGATTGGCTGAAATACACTGAGGACTCCGTCCAAGTGTCTTGTCTCATGCTAGTGAGCATGACTCCGGATCTCCAAAAGGAGTATGAACATCACGGAGCTTACAACATGATAACCCAGCTGAAGGAAACGTTCCAACAGCAAGCAAGGGTTGAGCGGTTCGAAACGGTTCGAGCGCTCCATGCATGTCGTATGGATGACAACCAATCTGTTTCATCTTATGTACTTAAGATGAAAAGTCATATTGACCGCCTCGAGAGGCTAAATTGTCCCGTCTCGAAGGAGTTGGCCACGGATTTGATCCTAAATGGCCTAACCAAGAGGTTCGAGACATTCGTGTTGAACTACAACATGAATGCATGGGACAAAAGCATTGGTGAGCTTCACTCAATGCTCAAAACGGCCGAGGCGGCCATGGGTAAAAAGGTTTTACCCGTTCTCACCATCAATGAAGGTGGGAACAACAAAAGGCCTCATCCCGCACCCAAGGCAAAGGTTGCCAAGGGTAAGGGACCTGTTTGGGGAAAAGGGAAAGGGGTGGTAAGGGTACCACCCAAACCACAAGAGAAGAAGCAAAAGGTTGCTACTAATGACCCATGCTTCAAGTGTGGGGAGGTAGGAAATTGGGCAAGGAATTGTCCTGTCCATCTCCAAGAGTTGAAAGCAAAGAGGGATGCCGGGCAGACCTCAGGTACAATATACATGATACATATTGATCTTAATGTTACATCTTCAAACACATGGGTATTGGATACCGGATGTGGAACTCATATTTGCAATTTGTTGCAGGGGTTCACAAGAAGTAGGGACTTCAAGAAAGGGGATGTTAGCCTCTTCATGGGCAATGGAACTAAAGTCTTAGTTGAAGCTCGTGGGGACTACATCCTAAGACTTCCAAATGGTTTGGAAGTTATTTTGAAGAATGTTTTGTATGCTCCTAGTTTGACTAGGAACATTATTTCTGTATCTCGACTAAGACATTATGATTATGTATTATCTTTTATTGAAAATGATATTCATGTTTCTTTAAATGGTATGTTCTATTTTAAAGCTATTCCAATTAATGGTATTTATGAATTGGTTCATGAAAATACTTTAAATAGTTCATTGTACCAAACTAACACCAAGAAGCTCAAGTTGGACTTGAGTGATACCTATCTTTGGCATTGTCGTCTTGGTCATATAAATAAGAAACGTTTACAAACACTTCAAAAGAATGGTCTTTTAAAAACAAATGAATGTGATTCATTTGATGTTTGTGAATCTTGTTTACAAGGCAAGATGACTAAGGTGCCCTTTAGTGGAACTACTGAAAGGGCAAAAGATTTATTAGGAATCATACATTCGGATGTATGTGGTCCTTTTAAGCCAATGACTAGGAATGGTGAAAGATACTTCATTACCTTTACCGACGACTATAGTCGCTATGGGTATGTGTACTTATTAAGGCACAAAGATGAAGCTTTTGAAATGTTCAAAATCTTCAAGAATGAAGTAGAAAATCCACTCGATAAGTCAATTAAAATTCTCCGTACCGATAGAGGAGGTGAATACCTAAGTAATGCTTTTCAAGATCATCTTAGGAGTTGTGGGATTGTCTTACAACTCACGCCACCTGGAACACCACAACATAATGGTGTGTCTGAGAGGAGGAATCGAACCTTATTGGATATGGTCCGATCTATGATGGCTAGAAGCACATTACCTCTATCATTTTGGGGTTTCGCTTTGCTCTCCGCGGCTCGTATTCTAAATATGGCCCCAACCAAAAAGGTGGAAAGGACACCTTTTGAGATATGGCATGGAAGAGTTCCATCCCTATCATACTTAAGGGTTTGGGGATGTGAGGCTTATGTTAAGACTCCCACCCCAAACAAATTGGAAGTCCGATCCACCAAGTGTATCTTTGTTGGATATCCTAGAGATTCTATGGGTTATTATTTCTATGATCCACTGGAACAAAAGGTGTTTGTTGCCAGAAAGGGTGAGTTCTTAGAAGCAAAGTTCCTTATGGAAGGAGCTGGCAGTAGAACAGTGGATCTTGAAGAGGATCAAGAACCACAACCCGATACACGTTTGGTTGAAACTAGCACTCAACATGAGGATGTTGAGGAAGATCAAGGGGTTGATCAATACACACAAGACGTTCGCAGAAGTGGTAGAACTAGTAATCCACCTGAAAGATATGGATTTTTCATGGATGGATGCTATGTGGTAGATTCTGATGAACCAACCCATACCATAATGCAATGTCCAATGCGGATTGTGACAAATGGCTAGAAGCCATGAACGTTGAGATGCAATCCATGTATGACAACCAAGTTTGGGAACTTGTTGTACCACCTCTTAATTCCAAAGTAGTTGGAAGTAAGTGGGTTTTCAAGAAGAAAACCAATATGCATGGAAACTTGGATACTTATAAAGCTAGGCTTGTAGCAAAGGGTTTCACTCAAACTCAAGGGGTTGATTATGATGAAACCTTCTCACCTGTTGCGATGCTAAAGTCTATAAGGATATTGTTTGCCATAGCTGCTCATTATGATTATGAGATTTGGCAAATGGATGTCAAAACCGCCTTCCTAAATGGATATCTTGAGGAAGATGTCTATATGGTTCAGCCTGAAGGTTTTGTTGATCCAAAACATCCTAATAAAGTATGCAAGTTAAAGAAATCAATCTATGGATTGAAACAAGCATCGAGAAGCTGGAATCATCGTTTTGATGAGGAGGTCAAGAAATTTGGCTTCATCAAAAACGCTGATGAGGCTTGCGTGTATAAAAAGGCTAGTGGGAGCATAATAACTTTCCTAGTATTGTATGTTGATGACATACTACTATTTGGAAATGACATTCCAACCTTGGAAGGTGTAAAAACCTGGCTTGGAAGTTGTTTTTCCATCAAGGATCTAGGTGAAGCCGCCTATATTCTGGGAATAAAGATCTATAGGGATAGATCAAGGCGGTTGATTGGTTTGAATCAAAGTGCATACATCGATAAGATCTTGAAAAGGTTCAAGATGGAAAACTCTAAGAAAGGTACGGTACCTATTCAAAGAGGAACGATATTGAGTACGACTCAATGTCCAAGCTCAAAGGATGAGCAAGATAGCATGAAGGCAATCCCATACGCATCTGCTATAGGATCCATCATGTATGCAATGATATGCACTCGACCGGACGTGTCATGCGCTTTAAGCATGACAAGCCGTTTCCAGCAGAATCCTGGAAATAGTCATTGGATGGCTGTTAAGAACATACTTAAGTACCTAAGGAGGACAAGAGATATGTTCCTAATCTATGGATCTGGTGACGAGGAACTCGTTGTAAAAGGTTACACGGATGCGAGTTTCCAAACCGATCGTGATGATTCTCGGTCACAATCGGGATACATTTTCATTCTGAATGGAGGAGCGGTTTCTTGGAAGAGCTCCAAGCAGGATGTGGTGGCTCTATCAACTACAGAATCAGAATACGTCGCCGCCTCATTGGTAGCTCAAGAAGCTGCATGGTTGAAGAAATTCATTGCCGATCTAGGGGTTGTCCCTTCCATTCAGGACCCCCTAGAGATCTTTTGTGATAACTGTTGGGTTTGTTGGACCTAAACAATATTGTTTAACCATTTTAAACAAGAAAACGCAGCGGATTAACATCAAACATCAACCATTTGAAATCTGAAAATTATAGTTCATTGCATGTCTACAACAAACCCAAGAATGCAAGGATCTTATATATGTGTTTGAACTAGTTATCACAAATAGAAACAACCCAAAGAAGCAATACATACTACCTTCAAAATCTTGCTGAAAATCGTGGATGTAGATGAAAAGCATGATGTTCTTGAGCAACCAAAACACCAAGAGAAGGTGTTCTCAAGTGTTCATACCCACAAGCATTAAGCACACACACTTCTTGTTAGGATTTGAGCACCATAAACGAGTCATGCAAGCTGCTGGAATCTTGTTTCAGCCGTAAACACCCTTGTTCCAGCCGTGAACATCCAACAAAGATGTTAAACACTTTGTTCCAGCCATGAACTCCTTCAAAATCGAGTCACCAAGGCTGCTGGAACTTGTTTCAGCCGTGAACACACTTGTTCCAGCCTTGAACATCTTCAAGATCGAATCATCAAGGCTGCTGGAACCTTGTTCCAGCCGTGACATGCTTGTTCCAACCGTGAACATCCAACATGGATGTTAAACTCTTTGTTCCAGCCATAAGATCTTTCTTCCAAAAGAAAGATTTATGTTTTGTGACTCTTGCATGTGAGAAATTGAGAGAGAGAGATCTGAAAAATAGAGAGAGTATGTGTGTTCTTGTGAGATCTATTTCTCTAAAAACTTGAGAGAAAAGAAAACAAACATAAAAGGGGGGAAGCCAAGGGGCGGCCGAACCCCTTTGTTGTCTTAGGGTTTTGTTTTATAAAATTTCTTTTATAAAATGTTACAAGACTTTAAATATTATACATAATTAACCTTTTAATTATATATAATATACACACACACATTTATTATTTGTTGTTGCTTAATTAATTTAAACAACATAACAAATAATATCCATGAACAAAATATCCTTATAGTTTGTTCTTTCTCACATACAATTTATTTAGAAAACCCATTTTCTAAATTGGTGCAATTATTTAATTGCATGATCATATCATCAATTAAATATTAATTGGTGTTTGCTAAGCTTGTTATTGGGTATGACCCGACTTGGATCACAACGTACTAACCACATCAATGTTCTATGTGTCTTGGGCATACAGAATCCAACAATCTCCCACTTGCACAAGATACATAGAAGATTGATGCAAGCAATAAATACCGCCTAACAACGGTTTACTACCCTTAACACGCGTGACTTAAAAGCCATTCAATAACATCATCCCCTTCAAGCATCCAACTTGAAATGATTTAGGTGAATCAATCATTTATCCTTTTGTTGCAGATGTCATGTTAAATCCAAGGACACAGAATGATCATTCCTTGTTGATTTAACTTAATCAGGCCTTAGACATCATACTCTCAACGAATAAGAGGAACAAATCCCATCTTGACTACATACGTTTCTCACAATCACCTTATGTCATATCTGAACATAGCCTTATGTACTGACAATTATCTCATATCAGTGAAGAACTAGCTCAAGGTATAACACTTGGTGAATATCAAAACCCAATATGTATCTCAGGTCGGAGGATACCAAATGATATTCGCCTTTACTCAAATTTACTTATGATCAATCAATAAGATTCCATGTAGTAAGATTTGAGATGCGGGTCAGTCCAATATTCGTATCCCACGAATATCTATGAACCTTGGTAGCAACCAATTGCTCTATATTCATGCCTTATGAATATCCACCAATCCAAGTTCATAATAGTCTTACATTCATATTTGTTCCCACAAATATGACCGACTACGGACATTTAGAATAATAAAATTATTCATGGATGTTAACATGCTAAAAGGGAACATCACTTAAAATATCGTAAATACATAGATAAGTTAAGTATTACAATTGTTCCATATTAATAATATTAATACTAAACAGACCAATTCCAATCACTAGAATATCGAAGTCCTGAGGCACAAGTATGACTTTCATGCTTTGCCTTTTCAAGGAGCTTCGTGAGTGGATCCGCAATGTTTTGATCAATGTGAACTTTGCGAATACATATCTTTCCCTTTTCAACTTCATCCCTTATGTAGTTGAATTTCCGCTCATTGTACCTAATCTTTTGTTGTGCACGGGGTTCCTTGATTTGAACAATCACACCCTCGTCATGACAAAAGATTTCTAAGGGGTCTTGAATGGTAGAGACCATCCTTAGATTGGTGATAAACCTTTTATCCTTGCAGCTTCCAAAGCTGCTAATGAGGCGGCTATGTATTCGAATTCTGTAGTGGACAATGCTACCCTATTCATAATGGAGATGTACCCCGATTGTGATCGAGGATCATCTCGATCAGTTTGGAAACTAGCATTCGTGTAACCCTTCACAACCAGTTCCTCTTCATCAGATCCATAAATTAGAAACATATCCTTAGTCCTCCTAAGGTATTCCAATATACATTCAACAACCATCCAATGGATGTTACTTGGATTCTGCTGATATCTATTTGTCATGCTTAACACGCATGACTCGTCCAGTCTAGTGCATATCATCGCATATATGATGGATCCTATAGCAGACGCATATGGGATGTCCTTCATACGATGTTGCTCATCCTTTAAGCTTGGACATTGAGATGCACTCAATATTGTCCCTCTTTGAATAGGTACTATACCTTTCTTAGAGTTTACCATCTTGAACCTTTTCAAGATTTTATCAATGTATGCACTTTGGTTTAACCCTATCAACCGCCTCGATCTATCCCTGTAGATCTTTATTTCCAAAATATAGACGGCTTCACGGAGATCCCTTTTGGAAAGATAATTTCCAAGTGTAGTATGTCATTAACATACAATACTAAGAACGTAATTACACTCCCACTAGCCCCTTGATACACACAATTCTCGTTAGCGTTCTTGATGAAACCCAATTTCTTGATCTTTTCATCAAAACGTTGATTCCAATTTCTTGATGCTTGTCTCAATCCATAGACTGATATCTTTAACTTGCATACTTTATCAGGATGACTTTAGCATTGCCATTGGCGAGAAGGTTTCATCATAATCAACCCTTTGACTTAGAGTGAAACCTTTTGCTACAAGTCTTGCCTTGTAAGTATCCAAGTTTCCATGCATGTCAGTTTTCTTCTTGAAAACCCACTTGCATCCAACCGATTTGGAGTTAAGTGAAGAGTCAACCAATTCCCAAACTTGGTTGTCATACATGAATTGCATCTTTACGTTCATGGCTCCTAGCCACATATCACAATCCGAATTGGACATTGTATCATGGTATGTAGTTGGCTCTTCGGAGTCAGCAACGTAGCATCCATCTATGAAAAACCCACATCTTTCATGTGAAATGCTAACTTTACCAGATCAGCGAACGTTTTGTGTGTATTGATCAACCTCTTGATCATGATCAACAACCTCTTATTGATTGCTAGTGTCAACCAAACGTGTATCGGCTTGTGGATCTTGATCCTCATCAAATTCCACTGTTCTATGCGTCATTCCTTCCATAAGGAACTTGGCTTCCAAGAACTCTGCCTTTTGAGCAATGAATACCTTTTGCTCTGTTGGATCAAAGAAATAGTATCATATACAGTCCTTTATATATCCAACAATATACACTTAGTGAATCGACTTGCAGTTGGTTTGGGTGTTAAGCTTGACATAAGCTTCATAACCCATAATTTTAAATATGATAGCGATGGAACTATTCCATTTCATATTTCAAGAGGCGTCGAATCCACTTTCTTGGTTTGGACCATATTCAAAATATGAGCCGCGGAGAGTAGTATGAAACCCCAAAATTATAGAGGTAGTGAGCTTATAGTGATCATAAGTCGAACTATATCCAATAGGGTTTGATCTCCTTTCAGACACACCATTATGTTATGGTGTTCTGTGAGGAGTAAGTTGTGAGATAATCTTACAACTTCCTAGATGATCCTTAAAAGTCTCACTTAGGTATTCACCTTCTCTATCTAAACGGAGAACTTTGGTAGTTCTATCGAGTTGATTTCCTACTTCATTCTTGAAGTTTTTGAACATTTCAAATTCTTCATGTCTATGTGCCATCAAGTACACATAACCATAGCGACTATAATCGTCGGTTAAGGTAATGAAGTAAGTTTCACCATACCTTGTCATTCTCTTAAAGGGACCACATACATCCAAATGTATGACTCCTAATAAGTCTTTTGCCCTCTCATTAGTACCACTAAAGGGCGTGTTGGTCATCTTACCTTGTAAACAAGATTCACACTTATCAAATGAACAATTTTCATTGTTTTCAAAAGACCATTCTTTTAAAGTGTTTAAATCTGATTCTTGTTTATGTAACCAAGATGACAATGACAAGAATAAGAGTTACTTAAACCATTTTAAGTCTCTTGGTGCATGATAGGTATAATGTGTTATTATAGGACGAATCATTATGAACCAATTCATCAACATCATTAGAAGGCATAGCCTTGAAATAATGTACATCATCCATATAAATATAGATACCATCATCTACTAACTTTAAATCATGACCATATTGTTTTAAAAGGGAAACTTAAATCATGTTCCTAGTCAAACTAGGAGCATATAAACATGTTTTGACGAACAACTTCCAAACCTTTTGAAAGTTTCAAAACATAGTCTCCTTTCTTAAGGTGCTTATTTCTTTTAAACCCTTGCAACAAATTGCAATAGTGAGTTCCATATGAGGTATCCAATTACCCATGTGCTTTTAGGAAATAACACCTAAGTTAATATGGATTATGAAAGTTATACTTAAGGTTTGCCCAGCATCCCTTTTATTTCTCAACTCATTGAGATAGGTTGGATGAATCCCTTTCAAATGACCTATCTCACCATACATAAAGCATGGATCGTTTTCTGTTACCTTAAGCTTCATAAGCTTAGGTTTTGGAGGTTCCGCTTTGATCTACCCTTACCCATTGCCTTTGATGTGCCCTTCTCCTTTGGCAACATTTGCCTTAGGATTGGGAATGGCCTCAACATCGTCGGGGTCGGGTTGGTTAGGTGTAGGATCGTCAAGGACATATGCCTTTGCTCTTGCTTGAGAACAATTCTTAAGTTTCGAGACTAGTCCATAAGGTTATTATGGTCCAGACGATCCCTCTCTAAAATAGTTCTCAGTGATAGGGTATGAACGGTCGGGGTGGTAGCTTTATTGTTTGCGGTCATTCTAAAATTTTACAAAGTTCCTTTTAGTATTTCTGAAAAATTTTATTTTAATTATTAATACCCTTTATGTCTCATAGACAATTAATAATTAAAATCTAGAATCCAACGTTACATTCAAATAATGGTTAGGTGACCTTTATCCCATTATTCAAATTAACAAGGTAGTCAATATTTGACAATTGCAACCCTTTGCAACTTCTAGCGGTATGGGATCGACTTTAAACGTCATATGCAAAGTCGGCATGTTAATCCCATCAACACCATTTGGAAACCATATTTTAGGTGATCCATTCAACATGGTTTGCAAATCAAGTTACCCTACTTGCACACACATGTGAGTTTACCAACACAAGTGGTTAGGTGACCTTTATCCCACCAATGTGGTATTCTCACCTTAAGTCATAAGTTCCCTCAAAATGGTTAGGTGACCTTTATCCCATTAAGAGTTTTCCAAATGACTTAAGTGTTGTGCAAAAGGACGGTGTTAAACTTGTTTGAAAAAGGGATTTTTAGTTTTCATTGATTCTAGTTTGAAAACTCTATTTACCTTGTATTTGCATGCTTTCAAATGCAAGGTATCCTATGGTTCACTTTTAATAAAACCTCTTTTATTAAATCATTAATCCTCTTAATAACCTTTTATTAATCACTTAATGATTAGGAACCATAAAATTCAGCTTGTTAAGTTTGTTAATTAGTTTGTTATGCACATCCAAATGTCAAATAACAATCACACAACAAACAACCAAACAAGTACAATCATACAAGCATATGTGCATAACTATAGCCACTAAGTTGACTACACTTGTTTGCCATCACAAGTGTTGTCATAAGGTCTTTCCTAAGGGTTCAACACAACACAAATGATGAGGTCTTCAAAGACTCCCACTTGAACTTGCATCCAAATGCTTCAAGTCCATCCTTTGTGTCTTCCTTTTGTGCTTCCTTCCCGAGCATCTTCTTTTACAAAATATATCCTAATACATATTTTCTAGTAAAAAAAATACTCCTAATCTATTTATTACATTACCAAATGAATAAACAAATTACAATCCAAATAGAAACACCAAAAGGATTATTACAACCCATAAAGAATGAATACAACCAACATGACAAGATTACAATCAACCAAATCCAAAACACACATGGTCAAGGCTATGTTATGCACTAATATATGTATCCACATACATCATTTCAAGAACCAAAATGAACCCCATTTGACCCTAAATTTTCAGCCAACACAAACTAAGAATTTAGGGTCTTTTGTCCAAACAAAAACCAATCAACCAAATTGATATCTTTCCTTCAAGATCTAATCATAAGCATGCATGATTACAACCTTGAAAGGTTGGGGTATCATCAAATCATCACAAAACAGCCCTAATAAGGTTGTTAAAGCCTTATAAAACCAATTTTACAAGAACACAAGAAACTAGTCATCCACATATCCGGCTCTAGATGCCATTGTTGGGTTTGTTGGACCTAAACAATATTGTTTAACCATTTTAAACAAGAAAACGCAGCGGATTAACATCAAACATCAACCATTTGAAATCTGAAAATTATAGTTCATTGCATGTCTACAACAAACCCAAGAATGCAAGGATCTTATATATGTGTTTGAACTAGTTATCACAAATAGAAACAACCCAAAGAAGCAATACATACTACCTTCAAAATCTTGCTGAAAATCGTGGATGTAGATGAAAAGCATGATGTTCTTGAGCAACCAAAACACCAAGAGAAGGTGTTCTCAAGTGTTCATACCCACAAGCATTAAGCACACACACTTCTTGTTAGGATTTGAGCACCATAAACGAGTCATGCAAGCTGCTGGAATCTTGTTTCAGCCGTAAACACCCTTGTTCCAGCCGTGAACATCCAACAAAGATGTTAAACACTTTGTTCCAGCCATGAACTCCTTCAAAATCGAGTCACCAAGGCTGCTGGAACTTGTTTCAGCCGTGAACACACTTGTTCCAGCCTTGAACATCTTCAAGATCGAATCATCAAGGCTGCTGGAACCTTGTTCCTGCCGTGACATGCTTGTTCCAACCGTGAACATCCAACATGGATGTTAAACTCTTTGTTCCAGCCATAAGATCTTTCTTCCAAAAGAAAGATTTATGTTTTGTGACTCTTGCATGTGAGAAATTGAGAGAGAGAGATCTGAAAAATAGAGAGAGTATGTGTGTTCTTGTGAGATCTATTTCTCTAAAAACTTGAGAGAAAAGAAAACAAACATAAAAGGGGGGAAGCCAAGGGGCGGCCGAACCCCTTTGTTGTCTTAGGGTTTTGTTTTATAAAATTTCTTTTATAAAATGTTACAAGACTTTAAATATTATACATAATTAACCTTTTAATTATATATAATATACACACACACATTTATTATTTGTTGTTGCTTAATTAATTTAAACAACATAACAAATAATATCCATGAACAAAATATCCTTATAGTTTGTTCTTTCTCACATACAATTTATTTAGAAAACCCATTTTCTAAATTGGTGCAATTATTTAATTGCATGATCATATCATCAATTAAATATTAATTGGTGTTTGCTAAGCTTGTTATTGGGTATGACCCGACTTGGATCACAACGTACTAACCACATCAATGTTCTATGTGTCTTGGGCATACAGAATCCAACAATAACGAGGGTGCGATTGCACAAATCAAGGAACCCCGTGCTCATCAAAAGACTAGGCACATTGAGCGGAGATTCAACTACATACGAGATGAAGTTGAAAAGGGAAAGATATGTATTCGCAAAGTTCACACGGATCAAAACGTTGCAGATCCTCTCACGAAGCTCCTTGAAAAGGCAAAGCATGAAGGTCATACTTGTGCCATGGGACTTCGATATTCTAGTGATTGGATTTGATCTGTAAATTTTGTATTTGGATATGTGGAACTCTTTATTATTTGAATAAAATTATTTGGTTATAATGTTTCAATTAATGTTCCAATTTAGCATGTTTAAATCCATGAGTAAAATGTTTACTCTAAATGTCCGTAGTCGTTCAGACTTGTGGGAACAAGTATGAGGGTAAGATTATTATGAACTTGGATTGGTTGATATTCATAAGGATGAATATAGAGCAATGGGTTGCTACCAAGGTTCATAGATATTTGTGGGATGCAAATATTGGACTGACCTGCATCTCAAATATTACTACATGGAATCTTCCTGATTGATCATAAGTAATTTTGAGTAAAGGCGAACATCATTTGGTATCCTCGGACCTGAGATACATATTGGGTATTGATATTTACCAAATATTATACTTTGGCTCAGTTCTTCGCTGTTCTGAAATATGGCAGTACAAAAGTCTGAATTCAGGTATAATATAAGGTAATTGTGAGAGACGTATGTAGTCAAGATGGGATTTGTCCCTCTTATTCGTTGAGAGTAGGATGTCTAAGGCCTGATAAAGTTAAATCAATGAGAATGATCACTCCGTGTCTCTAAGATTTAACATGACATCTGTGACAAAGGGATAGATGATCGTTTCACCTAAAACATTTCAAGTATGGTACTTGAAGAGGATGATGTTATTGAATGGCACTAAGTCATACGTATTAAGGGTAGTAAACTGTTGTTAGGCAGTATTTACTGCTTGCATCAATCTTTTATGAATCTTGTGCAAGTGGGAGATTGTTGGATCTTGTATGCCCAAGACACATACAAGATTGATGTGGTTAGTACGTTATGATCCAAGTCAGGTCATACCCAATAACAAGCTAAACAAACACCAACAAATATTTATTTGTTGATAAGATCATAGAATAAATATTGACACCTATTTAGGAAATTGGTTTTCTAAATATTGCTTTTGTGATAGAATAATATTATATGGATAATTTTGTTCATGAGATATTTATTTAATACATTATTTAAGTTGGTTAAATAGTGTCAAATAAAAGTGTGACATGTTATAAAATTAGACTATGTTGTAATTTTATAACTAATAATGCATGGAAGAGTGGAATATTATACAAATTACAAAAGGGTGGGAAACTCTTTTGTTTTGAACAAGAGGCCACCCAAAAGGGCCTTGGGAACTTCATTTTTAAGTCTTGTTACATGCAAAACATAATGACACACACTCTTCCATCTTTTCACCTATCTCTCTCATCAAACACAAGAGCAAAGAACACCTAATTCTCTCTCAAGATTTTCGATTTTTCTGCTGCATTTTGGAGCTGATTTTCGAAATCAATAGAGGACAAGGAAGGCTGTTTTGGTGTTACAAGGCTCCCTAACATAGCAAGGTGTTTGGAAGAGGAAGCTTGTGGGTACTACTACTTGAGGTTCTCTTCTTTGAGGGCTGCATAAAAGACATCATCATCTTCTTCATCTCATCATTCCATCCACGGTTTTGAGGCTGCTGGAAGGTATCTTGGCAGCTCTTTAAGGCTGTCATATAATGTTGTTTTTATGCATACATAGCTTGTCCATTCATATATTTAAGATCCTTTTGATATGGGTTTGTTTTTCACCTAAAATGGTCACCTAAGAACATGAAATTTCAGCTTTAAAAATCGTTTTTAAAAGCCTTATATCCGCTGCGTTTTCAGAATGTTTAAAAGGTTAAACATGTGTTTTATGTTCTTGCAAACCCGTCAATCATGTCATATGCCCCATGATGCTCCAAATCCTTTTAGAGTTCAGGAATCATAGTTCCCAACACGAGGCAAGAAACCTGCATGGAATCCTCAGTGTACTGAAGCTAATCGTTATAGGCCTCACCATCCTCAGGGTCGGGTTGGTCAGGAATGGGATCATCAAGGACATAGGCCTTTTTCTCTTGCTTGAGAACAATTATCAAGTTTCAAAACCAGTCCATAAAGTTATTATGGTTAAGATGATTCCTCTCTAAGATGGTTCTCAGTGATAGTGTATGGATGGTCGGGGTGGTAGCATTATTGTTTGCGGCCATTTCTACAAAATTTACAAAGTTCATATTAGTATTTCTGAAAATTTTCATTTTAATCATTAATACCCTTTTCATGTCTCATAGACAATTAATAATTAAAATCAAGAATCCAATGTTACATTTAAAGATGGTTAGATGACCTTTATCCTATTATTAAATTAACAAGGTAGTCAACATTTGACAATTACAACCTATTGCAACTTCTAGCTTTATGGGATCGGTTAAACATCTTATGTTTAGTTGGCATGTAAAATCCCATCAACACCATTGTACGCCATGCTTCGGTGACCCTATGCACATGGTTTCCAATTCAAGTCGTCCTACTTACACACACGTGTGATTTTATACATACAAGTGGTTAGGTGATCTTTATCCCACAAATACGTTAAGCCCACCTCAAACACACAAGTTCCCTAGAAGTGGTTAGGTGAACTTTATCCCACAAATAGTTTACAAGTAATTCGAGTGTCGTGTAAAAGGATGGCGTTTAACTTGTTCCAAAGGGATTTTAGTTTTCATTAATTCTAGTTATGAAAACTCTATGTACCTTGTATTCGCATGCTTTCAAATACATGGTACCCTACGGTTCTTTTTAATAACTTTTATTAATCCCTTTGATCAAGAACCACATATCAAACAATCAACATAAAATGGATAATCAAACAAACATGTACAAAACAACCACATGTGCATAACCATAGCCACTTAGGTGACCAAACTTGTTTGCCATCACAAGTGTGGTCATAAGGTCATTTATAAGGGTTCAATACAACACAAAGAGAAAATCTCCAAAGACCCCCACTTGAAGTTGCATCCAAATGCTTCAAGTCCTTCTCTTTGTGCCTTCCTTTGGTGCTTCCAACTTGTGCATCTTCTTTTACAAAATTTATATCCTAATATAAAATTTTCTAATAAAAGAAAATACACCTAATCTATTTATTACATCACAATTGAATGAATAAATAAATTACAATAATATACAAGCACAAAAGAATAAATATTACAACCCATAATGAATGAAATCAACCAAAACAAATCATTCATCCAAAACCAAATCAACACAAGGTCAAGGCTAGGTTATGCACCAATATGAAACATCATATACAACATACAAGAACCAAAATAAATCCTCAATTGACCCTAAATTTTCAGCCAACATAAACTAAGAATTTAGGGTGTTATTGTCCAAAGAAAACACAATCAACCATTTTGATATCTTTTCTTTCAAGATTTAATCATAAGCATGTAAGATATAACCTTGAAAGGTTGGGGATTTATAATATCACCACAAAATAGCCTTAATTAGGTTGTTAAAACCCCATAAAACCAATTTTACAAGGATAATTGAAGCTAGTCATCCACATATCCGGTTCTAGATGCCAATGTTGGGTTTGTTGGACCATAAACATAGTTGTTTAACCATTTAAACAAGAAAAAATGCAGCGGAATAAAACCTTAATATTATGATTTGAAATCTGAAAATTAAGGCTCATATCATAACAACAACAAACCCAAGAACATAAGGATCATTTATATGTGTATGAACTAGCTATCAAGAAGAAGAAACAACCAAAAGCAACACTTACAAACTACCTTTTGTAGAGCTGCAGAAAAATGAATTTTGGATGAAGAGAATGAGGTTCTTGAATGACCAAAACACCAAGGAAAGGTGTCCTCAGGCTACCATACCCACAAGCATCAAACAAACACCTTGTTGCTAGGATTTCAGCACCAAATTCGAACCAAGATGAGCTGAAAATCGAATTTAATCGAATTTTCAACTTTGAACTTCTTCATGAAAGTAGAGAGAAAGATGTGTTCTTGGTCCTTTGCATGTGAGAGAGAGAAAGAGGAGGTGGAGTGTGCAACTAGTTAATGTTAAAACAATAACCAAGAAACAAAAGGCACAAACCCCCTTAAAGGGGCGGCTGAAATTGTTTCACAATGGGGTTTCCCCCTAAAATATTTACCATTTCTTTTAACTAGTTATTTAGATAAGTTATATAATTAACCCTTTAATTATATAACTTATACACACTTTATTACTTGATGTTATTTAACTAACTTAAATAACATTACAAACAATACCTATGAACAAAATATCTCTATAAGTTGTTCAATCTCATATGCAACTTATTTTAGAAAACCCATTTTCTAAATTGGTGTATTTATTTAATTGCATGATCATATCATCAATTAAATATTAGTTTGTGTTTTCTAAGCTTGTTATTAGGTATGACCCGACTTGGATTATAACGTAATAACCACATCAAATGTTCTATGCGTCTTGGGCATAAAGAATCCAACAATGCCAAGCCTCAGGTCAGTGACGTGACACAGCAGAAAGGCGCAAACAATAATGAATTCTAGAATATTTAGGTTGTGCTTATCCTCAGGTCAGTGCCATCGCACAGCAGAGAGGCACAAAACCTATCTTCTTATTTGAGCACTTTTCTAATACACATTACGCAGCAACAACATTAGTCATTAGCTTAATTGTGTTTAACATTTTTTCCTGTGCTTTGCTCATTTTTTAGGTCATCCGTACACATTTGTGGCAATTATTTTGCTCGTCACCCCTTATTGGAAATGCGTTGATTGTGTTAACAAGGGATAAGGTGAAAGCCCACAGCTAGTAGAACTATTTAATTTTAATTTGTTTCACCAATGAGGTCTACTTGTCTATTGTGTTGAATCTACCGACACATCATATAATGGACTAGCAAACTCTAGGCCTACTTTGTCTATGTTACCTCAGTAACAGGCTAGTTTACTATCATTTTTCCTTTGTTTGGCTTATCCTTCTCAGACTTGTAGTTTTAATGTAACAGTTTGAACCTTTAAGTCCTTTTGATGTCCCAAACAAGTTGTTCCCTGTGTACTATCATCTTCCATAGTTTTGAATCAATCTCATAGATTTGATGTCCTTGCTTTTCAGCTTTTCTGCCCGCCCTCGTTTTTTTTTGGAGTAATTTAAATACTAACTACTGAAACTAAACCTATTCTCCCCCTAAAATTCTAAAACCGAAAATCTTTTTGTGTTTTTGTATTTTTAAAGACATGAAAATAAAATAAAGAAAAATAAAATTAAAATTAAAACGTAAAGACGGACTAAGAACTAGATTCATCTGGAATGACATCACTTTTCTTTTTGACGCCATTGACCTCTAAGAAATATAAAAACCGATGTTTATCAAATGCTTTTGTGTAGAGGTCGGCGCGTTGAAAATCCGTATTAATTTTAACAACATCGATTAATTACTTTTCAAAAATGTCACGTATAAAGTGATATTTAATACCAATGTGTTTTCCCTTTAGGTGTTGGACCGGATTTTTAGTGACAGCAATTGCAGCAGAATTATCAACATAGATAGGAGTGTTAAAAAATTGCAAACCGTAGTCTTGCATTTGCTGTTGAATCCAGATGATTTGAGAACAACAACTTGTAGCGGCAACATATTTGGCTTCACATGTCGATAGAGCTACCAACGTCTGCTTCTTACACTGCCAGGTGACTAACCGTCCTCCAAAGAACTGACATCCCGCTATGTTCACTTGTAGTTCATCTTGCAACCACCGTAATCCGAGTCACTATACGCTGTAAGCTCAAAGTCATCATCATGAGGATAACACAACCCAAGTGTTGAAGTACCCTTCAGATTACAAAAGATCCTCTTTATCCCAATTAGGTGATTTACTTTGGGTTTTGCCTGATATCTAGAACAGAGACACGTGGCGTACATAATATCAGGACGAGAAGCTGTGAGGTACATGAGAGATCCGATCATTCCCGGATACATGGTGGCATCGACCAGATCACCATTTTCGTCGGGTGCCACATCATGATTCGTGGCAAGTGGAGTCCCAGCAGTCGTTGCATTCTCCATGTCAAACCTACTAAGGATATCTCCTACATATTTGGTCTGATGCAGGAAGATACCATTTGGTGTCTGATCTACTTGTAAACCGAGAAAGAACTTCATTTCTCCCATGGCGCTTATTTCGAACTCGGCTTTCATCACAGACCCAAATTCTTTACACAATGCTTTATTCTTTGAACCAAAGATTATGTCATCCACGTATATCTGCACCAGTAGTAAATCATTGTCCTTTTCTTTGATGAATAATGTGCAGTCAATGACCCCTCTACGAAAACCATGTTTCAGCAGGTGAGTAGAGAGTATCTCGTACCAGGCTCGAGGGGCGTGATAGAGCCCGTACAAAGCCTTGTTCAGTTTATACACTCTATCTCGATAATAAGGATCCTCAAATCCTTCGGGTTGATTGACGAACACTGTTTCCCGGATTTCACCATGAAGGAATGCACTTTTCACATCTAGTTGATAGACTTTAATCTGCATGTAGGATGCATAGGCTAAGAAGATACGAATAGCTTCCATCCTTGCCATAGGTGCAAACACTTCATTGTAGTTAATGCCTTCGACTTGTCTAAACCCTTGAATGAAAAGCCGAGCCTTGTTCCTGATTATGACCCCTTGGTCATCTTTCTTACACCGGAGAACCCATTTAGTGCCAATCACCTTTGCACTTTTTGGTCCGTCCACAAGTGTCCAGACTCCTAACTTCTTGAAATGAAGAAGTTATTCTTTCATAGCACTTACCCATGCTTCATCTTTTAAAGCCTCGCTGACATGCTTTGGCTTAACTCAAGAAACAAAGCATCGATAAGCACCATCGTGTAAGTATCCCTTTTCCATGACTCCAACATAATCAGCTGAGTATAGCTGATTTCTTGTTTGAACTCCTGATAGAATATCTCCTATGATGTTGTACAGAGGATGATATACATTAACTAGAGTTCCTGGAGTGGTGGGTACTGCGACTTCAGTATCCAGATTCTGAACTGCTGGAGTATGAGGTTCAGAAGTGTCAACTGTATCATGATCAGAGGCTGTAGAACTTTAGGTAGTAGGAACTTGTTTTTCCTATTCCACGTTTGTGGTTTCAACCGCTTCATCATCAGAAGAAGAATCACTTACCTCAAGCTCTCTCCCTGAAGGGCTATAAGTATCATCTAATGGAACCGATGATGTCAAGTCAGGTGTAGGAGCATTCAGAACATCGTACATCATTCGTGCAGCTAAGTAATCATCAAAATAGGAAGGAGGTAGATTGAAGGATTTCAAAAATCCATCATAGTCAAAGAAAAAGGAAGGTCCTTTTCCTGTAAAGGGGGTGGTGTATCTTTGAACATCAACATTGCACCATACTTCTACCTGACCAGTTGAGTTATTATAAACCCGTTTATCTGGCATACTGTATCCAAGGAATATACTTTCTTCTGCCTTCTAGCAGAACTTCCCAGTCTGATTCTTCTTTAGCAGCATGCAAGGTGCACCAAATGGTTCCAGATACTCAAAATTAGGTTTCCATTGTTGGAGCAACTCATAACAAGTTTTTCCATGACGTTTGACTATCAAGACCTAATTTAGAGTGTAACAAGCATTTGCTACTGCCTCATTCCAGAATTGAACTGGCAGTTTGGAGTCAGCTAGCATAGCCCTTGCTGTCTCTACCAAGCTACGATTCTTCCTTTCAGCAATACCATTCATTTGAGGAGTGTAAGCAGAGGTAAACTGATGAACAATTCCCTTCTCTTGATAGAAAGCCTCCATCCACTGATTCTTGAACTCTGTCCCATTGTCTGATTGAATCCTTCTTACTTTTAGCTTGTAGAGAGACTCCAAAGTGGTAACAAGATGTTTGAATGATTCAAATGTCTCTGATTTAGCTTTCAGAAACATCACCCAAAAGAATCTTGAGTAATCATCCATCACCACAAAGCAGTACAATCTCTTGCTATGCTTTTTGTGCTCACTAGGCCAAACAGATCCATGTGTAGAAGCTCGAGAGGAATGTTGATAGAATTGACTTTCTTTGCTTTGTGATACTTCTTGGTCTGTTTCCCTTTCTTGCAAGCGACACAGAAATTTGGGAGCTGAAAATTCTTGACTGTAACTCCAACTACCAGATCATTCTGAACTAGATGATTCATCTTCCTGTAATTGATGTGACCCATTCTCCAGTGCCAGGAGATAGAATCTCATTATGTTGCTTTTGACAAGAAGCACTGAGCTATAGACTCAGTTGTGGAGGCTTTTGATAGGTCCAACACATAAAGGTCATTATATCTTGAAGCTGACATGAGAACTTGTTCCTCCGGTAGTTGATCATTGCAGATGGGTCTAACCCTGAGATCCTTTTGACCATAAACATGTTCCAGTCGCTGTTATACTTATAGCCAATTATCTTCAGATCAGTCTTGGCCTGGGGAGTAGACACACCTCGGATCATCTCTGCAGTAGTGAGCCCTTCATGAAGCTCTAACTGTGAAGGTTCAGCAAACCACTCAGGATATCTACGTAAAATAGGTGCCAAAGAGTCATGATCTCTATGGGTGAGCTGCATGTCTTATGCTGAAATTCTGGATTTAGGCTTTTGTTTGGTTATTTCTTCTTCTATTTTCTTCAGCCTTTCTTTCTTCTCATTGATCATCCTAAGGATAGCAGCCCTTAGAGAATTTGTCTTCATATTTCCTGGTTTTTTCTTAGTGAATCCTTGATCAAACAGATAGTCCTTCATTTCCCTATCAGTCATACTGTAGTGATCAGGATACAGTGGTTGAGAAGATGCAGTCTGCTTGGCCTTTGAAGAGGATTTTACCACAGAAGCTTTGGGTGAAAGAGTCTTTTCATACTCAGTCTCATGTGTAGGGTCCAGTAGTTTGTTAAGCTATCCTTCTTCTTCTATCATCCCCTTATAAGTCAACCCGAATACCACATCAGGATCATATCCGTGGTCAATCAAAAATATAGCCTTCACCGTCAAATCATCTGATTTGGCTTTCTCTACCATCTTATGTACTGATGGCTTCTCCTTTTCAGGGCTTTCCCTAGCTATTGGTTCATCAACCACGTAGCCACCCTCTATCTCTTCTTCTTCCAGATCAATGATTTTAGCCTTCTTTTTCAATTGAGCTTTAGCTTTATCATGTTCTTCTAAGAATTCAGCAATGGCTGCAAGGCTACGGGGATCATCTTTTTGCTTTTTCTTGACTGGTTCTTCTTCTTCGATTGGTCTTTTCCCCTTGTCCTTTTTAGCTAAGTATTTCCTCTTTCTGGAGTATGTTTGCACTCTTGGATCAGATGAGGTTTCAGCCTTTTCAGCTTCTTTGGACAGTTTCTCAGTTTCTGTCTTTTCTAATTCATCAACTGCAGTAGCTGCTGATTCTTCTCTTTGTTGTTGTTCTTCACATAGTTTTCTAATTAGCTCATTTTGTTCATCAGATAGGGATACAACAGGCATAATTTGCAGACTCAATTCCTTTTCAATTGGGACAGGAGATTGAGGAATGACTACTATTGGTTCAGTATCTTCACTTTAATTGACTATGAAATCGCATAAATCATCATCTATAATGAATTCTTCTGCAGTAAAGAAGTTGAGAGCTTTAATCATATCACTGAATTATGCCTCTTCAGTGTGAGTTTCTTCTTGTTTGCTTGTATAAACCACCATTTCCAAGCTGGATTCATCATGTTTAGTTCCACTGGTTTCAGTCTCCTTTTTAGACTTAGTGAACTTCATCTTTTTAGCGTGTCGGGAGTCATCATCACTTTCCCCTGATGAACCTTCATCACTATCATCTTTATCACTTTCTTTTTTCTTTTCTCTTCTCTGTTATCACCCTGATCATCTTTTTCTTTTGCTGCTTCTTGTTTGATCCTGACCAATAGCTCTAACTCAGGTACTCTCTTGTTTAGAGATGTTATCTGTTTTTGCAAGTCAATGATTATAACAGCCTGCTCTTCAATCAGCCCTTCCTGTTCTTCCATAGAAATTGTTTGGATGGTCAGAGTGTCTAAATGACCACTTACTTCATCCCTGGAATGCTAAAGAGCTTCCTTTAGATTCTCTATCTCCTCTTCTTTTTCTTTCTTCTCAATCTCTTTTTATATCTTTTAACTCTTTTTCTTTTTCATCCATCTCTAGAAGCCTGTCTTGAATGATACCAGATCTTCTATTCAGGAGATTTTCCATCTTGGCTACTTTCTTCAGAAGCTCAGAGATCATTTCATCTTTCTTATCTGGTTTATTAATCTTTGATTTAGCAGAACTCTCAGAGGGAGCTGCTTCTGAAGTCACTTGCCTTACAGGCATTTGCATCTGATCATCCTCCTCCTCAGATGATGTTTTGGATTCCTCTGAAGAGCTGGCAGAATCACCAAACTCAGCATGCTCAGCAGTAGAGGGTGATGATGGAATGGGAGATATAGGTGAATGATGAATTGGTGAAATATGGGGTGAGTGAATGGGTGATGTATGGGGAGAGATGATTGGTTATGATTGTGGAAATAGGATTAGTGATCTTTAAGGTGATGGACTTGGTGTAGGCATAAATGGTGAGGCTATACTTGCTGCATGAACAGAATGTCCAGTGTGAAGATCACCACCTATATCAACTTGTGGTGACACCTACATCAACTTGTGGTGAAACTAACCTCTGTCCTTCTTCAGCCATGCCAGCTTGCTCATCAACATTGTGCTGACTATGGCAGCTTGCTCTTTTTCTCGAACAGGCTTATTCACTGGAGCTTCTTGTTCTTGTTCCTCTACATTCTCATTTTGGTTGAATTGTTGAAGCATTCATGGTAGTAGAGAAAAGAGTGTCCCACTGTAAAAATTCCTTGGATCTCTCTTATTCAAGTACTTGTAGGACTTAGCATTGTAGTGATGAATATCCATCACTGGTCCTACAGGCACTATGCCAGGAAATGCTTCATTGATAAAGCATTGAAGACATCCTGGATACATCAGGAACATGTATCTTCTACCCTCTTGGATGTTAGAGACCAAACCTTGAAAACATAGGCTGACATGTTGAATGGTTGGTTTGTGCACAGAGTACATATGGCAGATGATGTAGTGACAGGGATGTCATTCCAGCCAGTCTTCCTTTTGGACAAGCAGTGTTGGAAGATGTGAATCAGGAACCTCCATTGCAAGTCCACCAACCCTTTAACAATTTGCTTTCCCACATATCCTCCTTCATATCCAATGTTAGAAAAGAAGGTCATAATCTCATCATCATCTAATTCTAATGGAGCTTCTGCATCATCACCAAACTATAGACATTGTCTCACAGTTTGCTCAGTGATGGCTAGAGTGTGATCTTCAGTGATTCTTCCTGACAGAGTCCTTACACCATGTATGTCTGTTACTTTAGTAGTTCCCTATAAAGATCTTATGAAGTTCTCATAGATAATTGGTCTGATAGTAACAGTATGTGCCACTCTAGTAGTCAAGATGAAACTGATCATGTCTCTTAACCCTTCTGCCTTAGCAGCATCAGGGTCAAGAAAACCTATGATATTATAGAGCTTGCTCCATGTAAGGTTACATATTAGATTCTGCACAAGATGCATATGAGTTAGATATGGATCATAAATTATCAATTACATTGGTGAAATCAAGTTGATTATTTCAGTTTTAACTTTTGAATGGTCAAAATTAAGCAATCAAAGGTACTGTTTCATAGAAATTTGACCTAATCTTGATTTTACAATGTATGACCAGTTTTATTATGCTTTATATATAATTTTGATGTTTGTTTTCTCATTAAAATCCATTTTTACTTTCAACCATAAGTTTTGAAGTCAACATTTTCAGTTTCGATGATCCCCTATTCATCCGAAGGTTAATTAGGGTTTTGAAAATCACTTGTTTGTGTTGATTTTCAAGATCATTTGTGTCATTGAACTCGGAAATGTCTATCAATCCTTAGTTTGTGGTTGTTTTGAGATTATTTAAGTTCTAGGGTTCTAAATTTTGTATGTGTTCAGCGAATGCATCTGAGAATCACCTTGTTTTCGATACTACAATGGTATAGAATCAAAATATAGGCACTATAAAGTTTGATGAACACTGAAATCCGAATGATGGTGATGAATTTGATGATGGATGAAGAACAGTAGGAAAGGTATTTTCGCTCGTCGCACTATAGAGTCTCTCAAATTTGAAAAGTATTAAATGAACTATAACGATCTATTTAAATAGCCCTTTTAGTGTCCTTTTTAAATTTTACAAGTGTTAAAAACAAATGTGGTTGACTACTGTAGTAAATGCGAGTATTAAAAACAAATGAGGTCGACTACTGTAGTAAATGCGGAAGATTAAAACAATTAGCATTTGTTTACTGTAGCAAATGCGGAAGAGTAAAGTCTGCCAGCATTTGTGTACTGTAGCAAATGCGGAATGTTTAAGTTCAGACACTTTGACACTGTAGCAAATGCAGATGTTTTAAGTTTGCATACGTTTTTGCACTGTAGCAAATGTGGATGTTTTTAACTTTGTCGGCATTTGTACACTGCAGTTAATGCTGAAGAAAATTTGTCCTCCTGTATTTACTTCAACAAATGCGGTTGAACAACTGAGTTGTCCACATTTCTTGAACTTCATACACAATGACAGAAGAGTATGAGCACACTTATACTTTATGATGATGCAAATATACAACCAAGTTTAAGTATTGAATTTCATCCAATTTTGGGAAATGTGGCTGAGGAAAGCAAATGCGGATAAACAAATTCTTTTCCGCATTAGTTTTCATACTTGAAAACTTTGTTGATATTTATGGTCAGACTAGTGCGGTAGAGTTAACTTATTCGTATTACTTTCACTTGTGTTTTTCATCTCAAAACTATTACCTTCACCCGCATTAACCAATGCTCTTACCTGCATTAAGTTTTGAACTTATCAACACGTAATGTTTCTAATATGGATAGTTTTGGTTGATTTTGCTTTGATGCTTCATCTTTATGAAGCTGTGTCTTTTGCTTGTTTCTTATGAAGTTTTGACTGTTTCTTGAGTTGTCAATTCTTGCTTGGATTGACTTGTACATCAGAGGTGATACAAGTTTCCTAGTGTTGACTGATCTTGGACTTTTGTGCTTCAAGATGTTTGCAAAAACTGAGATACTATGATATAACTTCTGCACCAACACAGTCAGATTTTCTGATTTTTTGAAACTGTATTTGATTTCTGTATTTTAAGAAAGGAAAACATCTGTACATTGATGATCAAAATTTTAATTACTCCCCCTAAAGTTTATATCTATATGAGATAGAAACTTTAAAGATTTGAAAATTTTGAAGAGTAAATCTTTTTGTGATTTTTGCTTTCCTTTCTGGACAAAAGGTTGAGATATACTTTTCTTTAGGATCATATCAATCTTTCCTTTCATAAGTGCAAGCAAATGTTAGTAAAATAGACATGTTCATAAACATATTGATTGAAGGTATGTTTGTCCTCTTAAACTCATACTTGGTTAATATTTTGATGCAAATGATCTTTGAGTTGATTGGGTATTCAACATGTACCTCACACTCAAAAGCATGGCAAGGTTAACCATCTGCATGCAATGTATGGTAGAGAACTTTTAACATCTTACTTGGCCAGGTTACTTAAAATATGAAATCTCATTTTGCTTGATCCTCATTGAGATTCTTTTATTTTGATCCTTTTATCAGTTTGATCCACATTGGGATTCTTTTAACTTCACTTTGGAAGGTGAACTTTTAGGATTCTTTTGTTTCATCCACTTGGAATGTATTTTATTCTTTTGTTTCATCCAAGTTGGATGTGTTCCTCATTTGAAATCTTGATGGATCATGACATCAGCACTATGTGCTTATTTCTCTAGGTCTTTGCTCAGCAAAACAGAAGAGGAACTGATGTTAGTAAAAGAGATTCATATGATATCATTTCCTGGTGTGTTTAGGTTACTAAACACACATTTTTGGATAAGACAATACTTACACACAGTATGAGATGAAAGCTTCACAGTTGAATGTAAGTTTTAGTTCATCACTGCATGTGTTTTCTTTTCCAAGTTGAGCCTCCCCGCATATCAGATAAGTCATGTGAGTCATTTAACATTTATAAGTAAGCACAAAACAAACAAACAAACAAACATACCCAGTGTCTCCCGCTGAAGAGTAGGGTCTGGGATTTATAAGTAAGCACAGTGAATGATATAACGACTGTAATTATATCATTTCCTAATTGTATAAACCATATACTTCTTTTATTTTTTTGTATTTTTGAAATATTTGAAGGTTTTGATGATTTTGATTTGTAATCAAGGTTAATCATGCCAATTGATTAAACTAGGAATTCAAATCTGATTGGATCAAATGCCTTAGTGAATAAATCAGCCAATTGATTATCAGTGTGAACCAGTATTAATTTGATAAACCCTTTTTCAGCACAATCTCTCAAAAAATGATATCTAATTTCAATGTGTTTAGTTTTTGAGTGTAACACCTGTGAAATCTAGCCCAATTAGAAAGCTTAATGTATTATAAGACCCAATAAAGGTCTAGATTGAGTTGGGCTTACCAAAGAAAACTTGGAAAAGAAACTAGCCTTTTTGGGCCCAATAAGCCCAATAAGGGCCCGAACATACAAACAAGGCCCATTTAAGGCCCAAATGCATGTTTACGAACTAATTGAATGAGAAACCATGAAACAATGAATTTTTATGTGATTTGAAACAACTATGGAAAAGATCCAAACTGAAAACAGATTCAGAACCCATACCGGGTAAAATCCGACAATTTAACGCGTACTAACATCTGAATTCCACCAGAATTCCTTATAATGACTTGTCATCCAATCTAAATCCTTGTTAATGCTAACAACATCATAAATAATGCTTACTAAAAGATTTTTCATCAAACATGCATAAGCAACGGAGATACGTAAGTGAAACGCGAATACCGGTTTTCACCGGCATTTAACTGACGTCCGTTATGACAACCGAGCCTCGTAACTCCGAAAATATTAATCGGATGCTTGTTTATTATCATAACGTATTAAATTTGATGAATGGTACGTTGTCCGGAATAACTGCGTTCCGAAACACGACCGTGATGCGAACCGGGTTACGATCACGTTAAACCCGAGAATTCATCAGATAAGGTTTTAACATGACCAACATGGGAAGATAACGCTCAAAATATCATTCTAATGCTTAATTGCATGCATTTAGATATCAAAATAATAATAAAAGCGCTCATTCGAGGAAAACGCGTAAAACCGCAGAACGTGTTAAATACGCGGTAATTTACAAACTCGTTTAATTATTCGGCATGTTTTAAAAACGATACAATCAATAATATCGGAATATTTATAATGTTTTGCATAATTGTATCTAACGGGAAATAAAATTCGTAACGATACGAGATAACTGCTCCGAACGTGATACGAACTGACCCGTCAACTAAGCCATTTCTTAACCCCACTATATAAGCATCTTTTTCTCTAATTTAGGGTTTAGAAAAAAAATAAAAGTCAGAGAGGAGAGAAAGAGGCGACCGCAGCTCCCCCTCCCCCCATTCTTCGATCCGGCCAAACCTCCGGCCACCGGCGACTCCTCCCGGCGAGTGTTGGTGAGTGGCTCGTGAATCCGGACTCCTCTCGACGCCCCGGTCATGATAAGTGGCTTTAATTTCTCCTAAACTCAACGAATCCACGGGAATCGAAGGCGAAAGAGACGGTCGCAGGTCTGTTCGGAGTTGGTAGTGGTGATGGCTCGCGGATGGTCGTGGCAGCAGATGTTGGCGGATGCGGTCGACGGTGACCTTGCTACCCTCGACCGCAGGGGCCCGGTGGTGACAGTGGTTGGCTGTGCGAGGTTAATGGTCTCTGATGGCGGTTGTGGTGGCAGTCGGTAGCGGCTTTGGGAAGACGGGGATGGTAAAGATCGACTGCAACAGTCGCGATGTGGTGCTGGTGGTCGATGGTGGTCGCGATGCTGAGGGCAGTTCAGGTGGAGGTCACTACACCCGGCTGCGCCGGAGGTGGTGTTGGTGGCTATCGTGTGGGTGGCCGAAGGTGGCCTAGGCCACCCCACTGCTTTTTCTCTCGGTAAGGTTCCCCTAGAACCGATTAGTCCATTCATCCTTGTTTTCTTGGACTACAAACCGCAAATTGCTATGATTTTGGGTTGCATGTGTAGATCTGTACCAGATCTGGGCTCAAGGCAGTAGTACTGGTGGATGGTGCCAGTCGCGGTTGTGGCTGTTGCTGGTCGTGTTGGTAATGGTGACTGGAATTGATGGTTGTTGGCTACGAGGGTGGTGTAAGGTGAGGATGATGGTGCGGTTTGTGGCTGCACTATGATTATTGGTTATGACTGTTGGTGATAGGTCAGTTGGGTTGTGATGGTCGTGGATGGCGATGATGGTGGTGGTTGTCGTTGGTATAGTTTGGGCTACGGTCATGGTGGTTGTTGGTTATGGTTATGATAAGAGTTGTGGTTATGGTTGAGTTTGGGGTTGTTGACTGTAGTTAATAGTCGTGCATGTGATGGTGGTGGTCTTAAATGTCGGTTGTGGCGGGGATGCACGGTGATTGTGGAGATGATGGAGAAGGATGTGATTATGGATGTTGGTTTGGGTTATCAAATTTAGTGGCGAGTTGGGCCACTTAGATAATAGCCTAAGGATGATTAGAATGATCGTAGAGAATAGTAGTTGGAATGACGTTTTAGTAGTGTTGGAGTGGTCTTGATCGTGTGGTTGCTGTTGTTAAGGGTTGTGGTCGTGTTAGGATGGCAAAGTAAGGCTTTGGACAACGTGGTCAACGAGCAGTCAACGGAACGGGAACATGATTAAATCAAGGCGTAAACGAGTGGGTTAGAATTTATAACCGAGTGGAAGGTAAAATCGCACGCGCAACTCATTGAAATTGAATCATAATTTGCATTCGTGTTATTGAGCTCTAATTATATAAAAAGGCATAAATTATAAAATATGTGAATTAAACGAAAATGAACATCACTTGTTATAATTAAATGATTTAAATGGATGGTTTGGGCACGAGATTTAAGTAACAACGTTATTTATTCGAAACCAACCTAGATAACATGTGTGAAATAGTACATTTTGGGAAATGGTTGTAACATGTCATAGATGATACAAATAAGCTTATTTTGTGTCACATTGAATCATTAGAAGGCTTAGAGATGTAATTCATGTAAATACGATTATACACTTATAAATGTATATAAATATAATGAACATTTAGGTTGACCGGCGTCTACACGTCTTATTTAAGGTAAAAGACCTAAAATGCGATAATGATCCACTATCTTGTCGCTATTAGTAATTGGTCATCTCATTTTTATTGAAATAAATATTATTGGTGTCACCCTTTTCTTTTGAGAAATATAGTCAACTACCATCAATAATTGAATTACTTAGCGTCAATCAAGTTAACAAATATGTGCGAATGTGAACATTATAAACATCGTTTGAGACATTATATATTACTTACATTGTCAATGTGAGTTATTTTGAAGATTTGGAATCCATGACATAAATTGATTTTCTACCTTATTTATGTTAAGACTTAACTTTTGATTAAGTACATTAACTAACCTATGTACACGAGTTAATTCATGATATTTAACAGATACACAAGAAGCTAATATACACTAAGGATACTAATCACCAACCTTAAGTCAACTAAAGAGCTCAACCGCACGCATGTAATAGCATCGTGCTAATTCTAAACGTGCATCTTATATGTTCTAATTAGGATTGCTTTGTTGGTGATCATCATTTTTCTTTATCGAGCTCTGAACTTATATAAGGATACAAGGTGAGTTCTTGTGATCCCTTTTTACTTACTGTTTTGGGATGAAGCATGCTCTTTTAACTGAAACAATTATTTTGATGTTATATGATGCAAATTATGTTGTGGATTTTGATGTTACCTGCTGATACATGAATCACAATCATTAATTCTATTGTGAACCGCTTGCTTTATATGGATAGATCTATTTGGGGAATCCCCCACACACAGTGGCTCCCGTTACAGGGAGGTACCCCACTGAGATCCCGAGGGGTCGTATGTGGCATGTAACAAGTTATAAAGGATACAAAGGCGGACCATCTGGTAGGTGGGTCCACTGCTATGGGGCTCAGATTCTCCCCTTTGGGGGTTAACCAGTTCAACACAACTTTAGAAGAGTCAAGCCGGGACTGAGTGCAGGGTTGATTGTGACCCTACAACAGCTATAATAGATACAAATACTTTGATATGTGGACTCTAAGGGTCCCTTTTATTTTCTGAAACAAAACCGCTTGAACTCACCAACTTTTTAGTTGACATAATTCTTTTTGAGCATGTCTTCAGGTACAGCTAGGGAGAATAGTTGAGCTATAAAAGTTACCTAAATCCGAAGCAAGATATGTGGGTAGAGGTTAAAGACAGAAGGGTTGAGCCTAGAAGCCTTAGTTGCTGAAGCTTCAAGAAACATATACCAAGAGATTGAACACGACACCTATAGATTGTAGGTTGAAGCACCTTGTGAATTGGAAACAAAGCCAATATTTTAATGTAAATACCATGTGACACCTTGTAATATATCATTTAGTTTCCGCTGCATTTTGGTTATTGTTTACTAATCGTTACGTCCCGCCTTTCTGGGCCTGAGGTGTGACAGATTGGTATCAGAGCCAAAGGTTGTAGAAGTAGGTCTGCTTTGCGAGACCGAAACCACAACCATATGAACCTCATAGGACCACCTTAGTAAGATGACTCTTTCGAACTTTGTTGAGCCAAGGTTGTAGAAATATGGGTTTGCTTTACAATACCTAAGCTGTGACCATAAATAGGACCAGCCTAGTAGGTTGTTTCCATGATCCAGTGACCCAAAGTTGCAGCAAGAATAGGTTCCCTTAAGAAGTTCCATCTTTAACTTGTATACCTTAAGGATTACATATATTCCATTAAGAATTCTCTACCCTATAAGAAACCTTGATACATTAGGGTATTACCTATGATAGGTGCACCCGAGTAAATCAGGAAAGGTATGGAACATTTTGGAGATGATTAACAGGACCACTGAGCATTGAGTACTAAGAATGTTAGAAACCAACACTGTGCACATATATCAGGACTTAAATCCTGGAGAGACACTTATCTGATTGCACAGTTGACTTTTATCACTATATGAAACAAATGCTGTTAGCTATACACTTGATACGACTTGTGTCGTTACATGAGACAACTGTTATAATGATGCTTGTTGGAATGATGATACTTGCTTGTATGCCATATTTGTAGGATGATACATGTTGGAATTTAGTGGTAAGATAGTAACCATGATGCCTTTTTGTTTGCTCTGCTCCCTAGGATAGCATGTACCTGAATGCTTATTTATTGCTCGATTTGTTGAAACTAACTTTGAGACAATTTCTTTTGGGGTTAACAAGAATGCTGGCATAATTTGAATCTAAGTGTGCTTAATTGCAGATGATGACCAAATGAGAACTTTAACTCAAGATCTAATTATCCAAAACTTGGAACTTATGATGGGAATGCTAGAATGATAGTGTAAGGTAAATTGACGATTACGGGTGCACACGTAATGGTGAATTTACAGGTACACTTGAATTCTGGTGGGCCCTGTCATGTAAACTAATATCAAAGTATAACACTCAAGAAACAAATAAATACAAGATTTAAACATGAATATCCAACATATACTACATGAATATATATTCCCAAAACTTTCATGCTGGGCGAAAACCATTTGACACTTGAAGAGCTACCAAAGACGACATTGTACTAACTATTCTTTTTCTTCATCTTCTCTTTTCTTTTGTTCTGCTACCCTATTGGGTTACAATGATACAATTATCTGAATCAAAAGATCATCAAATGTTCCTTCTCAAGCTCAACCAGCCTCGCGCTGAGAGTACGGTACTTCACCTAAGTTACGTGGGTACTTTAGCAAAATTGTTCATTCTTTTTGTGATGCCCAAGGATTCCTTCCCACCTATTACAGAATTCATTTCAACTTTGTCGGTATCGTAAAAGACTCTCTGACCTAAACTCCACAACCGAGAATGGATTGGAGTAATGGACTGTCGAGAAGCACGTCATGTGGTCAATGACATAGAAGACCTGTCACGTCTTTCTTCCTTATTAGCCATCACTTCATAGGACATTCTAGACTCTAGAATTCCTTTATCAATTTCTTAAAATCTTTGATAACTGATTACTTGATACCTATTCGACGTCATAGAACCACTTAATCCAAAAGAAGATTCTTAATATCAGCTCCGATAATGATTAACAATCACCTTTCATAGTACCAGTTGTTGTGAAATCCTTCATCATCAGTGAACCGTTAGTTACCTACTAACGATCCTTGCCTGCAACATAAGTTGAATTATTTTAACCATGCTTTTAACTGGCGGTGTTGTTGGTAAAGTTCTGAGCGCCAGAATAAATAGGAAATGAAACCTCCTTCTAAAACCCAGACTCTCCGGAGATAAAGATCCAAGTGCCAGGGTTAAGTGCCGAGAAAAGCTAACCTTCGAGATTCAAGACAAAAATCTGAACTCACGAATTCTTTGGATCCCTGATTTTTCCCACTCACCCTCTGTTCTCGATTTATTCTCTTAACGAGTAGTGCTACTCACCTTAAGCCCTCTAGCATAACCCTCATCTTTGAAAACGTGTGATAGCCGATGCGGAAAACTTTAAAACCTTATAAGTTATCTCTACTTGGAGATCTCTACTCTTTGAGTGATAAGTTCGTGATTCGAGCGTTAAGATCCGAAGTAGAATACGACCTCGAACTATACGATAAGTTATTAGAATGGTAATTAACCTTCTTGTGCTAGCGAGCATCTTGATAAAGTCCTAAACTTGTTCGAATCGATGCGGTCGATAATAATGAAGAGTTCATGGGAAGAACTCATGATCGAACTTAAAGGATGGTATTGCTCCAAAAGATGTACTAAGAAGCATAGAAGATCAGCTACAAGAAATCTCATGTGTTAAATCACTTGAGATCCAACTAAACGAAGTGATAGACATGCAGATGATTGTAGGGAAAGAAAGTCTGCATAATCATCCCCGATCGTAAGCATTGGTGTTATTCCTCTCTAAATTTTCAAACCTCTCCTAAAGTGATTCTCTAATACCTTACCCTATAACGCTCCATAACGTCGGAAATTCGAGCGAAAAGTCTTACTCCCATATCTCGTTGGAAAAATCAATATAATTATAAAGGATTGGAATCTAAACAGAGTTACCTGCTTCATGAATAGACCCTCTACAGGGCACAATTAACTTGTAGAATATGGACCGAGGAAGAGGTCATGTAGAAGGTTGACCTTAATTGGAAAACACTATGAAGGAACTAGTGGAAACGTTTGCAGCAATTCTATAGCTTAAGACAACAGTTGAGGTTGCTGTTAAGGAAATTGAGTCGGAGAATAGAAGAAGTACATATATATGGGGGTACTGAACTGGAAACTTGTATTAAGGAGCTGGTGGAAGGAAAGCAAATTTGATAACTGCTAGATAAACGGATCATAAGACTTAGGGTCACTTTGGAGAACCCTGCTACACATTGTGGGGAGAAGAATGGAATGCTCCTAATATGGATAGACTATCAAGAGTTGAATAAAGTTACCTAGAAGAAGCAATACCCCCCTTCTCAGAATTGTTAATCGGCTTAATCAGTTGCAAGATACTACTTACACCTTAAATGTATCAGCCAAGAATATAAGCGAAACGATGGTACAAGGCAATCTCCTAGCCTTGTGAGTGACCTATCTTCTCCATTCTTATCAGTCGTGAAAACTTTCTAGTTTTAAACTTGACTATTACGCCTAATTGAAGATATTCGCACCAACATCTGATTCTTCACAATCTTTCATAAGATTCTCCGTGAGGACGGTAATACCGCCGAGAGTTTGGTGTTCGTCTCCTTGCTAGATTTATCTAGCAGGACGGTGTAATGAACCACAATGGAACACCTTTTCTTGTCAACATCTGTACAAATATAAACTAATCGAGTACTGAATCCAAATATCAATGCATGAAACAACTCACTAGTTTTGACAAGCATGTTCAAACATCAGAATACTTACTTGAATCTAAACAAACCCAATTATTCGATACATAACCGACAACATTCATCCTGGAATGCTCAGCTGAATAGCTTTAAATTCTTCAGACTCATATTATGAGTGTATTACACTCGGAAACAATGTTAGCGATACTAAAATTTCGAGGACGAAATTTCTAAAAGGTGAGAAGAATGTAACACCTCTGAAATCTAGCCCAATTAGAAAGCTTAATGTATTATAAGACCCAATAAAGGTCTAGATTGAGTTGGGCTTACCAAAGAAAACTTGGAAAAGAAACTAGCCTTTTTGGGCCCAATAAGCCCAATAAGGGCCCGAACATACAAACAAGGCCCATTTAAGGCCCAAATGCATGTTTACGAACTAATTGAATGAGAAACCATAAAAAAATGAATTTTTATGTTATTTGAAACAACTATGGAAAAGATCCAAACTGAAAACAGATTCAGAACCCATACCGGGTAAAATCCGGCAATTTAACGCGTACTAACATCTGAATTCCACCAGAATTCCTTATAATGACTTTTCATCCAATCTAAATCCTTGTTAATGCTAACAACATCATAAATAATGCTTACTAAAAGATTTTTCATCAAACATGCATAAGCAACGGAGATACGTAAGTGAAACGCGAATACCGGTTTTCACCGGCATTTAACTGACGTCCGTTATGACAACCGAGCCTCGTAACTCCGAAAATATTTATCGGATGCTTGTTTATTATCATAACATATTAAATTTGATGAATGGTATGTTGTCCGGAATAACTGCGTTCCGAAACGCGACCGTGACGCGAACCGGGTTACGATCATGTTAAACCCGAGAATTCGTCAGATAAGGTTTTAACGTGACCAACATGGGAAGATAACGCTCAAAATATCATTCTAATGCTTAATTGCATGCATTTAGATATCAAAATAATAAAGCGCTCATTCGAGGAAAACGCGTAAAACCGCGGAACGTGTTAAATACGTGGTAATTTACAAACTCGTTTAATTATTTGGCATGTTTTAAAAACGATAAAATCAATAATATCAGAATATTATAATGTTTTGCATAATTGTATCTAACGGGAAATAAAATTCATAACGATACGAGATAACTGCTCCGAACGTGATACGAACTGACCCGTCAACTAAGCCATTTCTTAACCCCACTATATATGCATCTTTTTCTCTAATTTAGGGTTTAGAAAAAAAACAAAAGTCAGAGAGGAGAGAAAGAGGCGACCGCGGCTTCCCCTACCCCTTTCTTCGATCCGGCCAAACCTCCGGCCACCGGCGACTCCTCCCAGCGAGTGTCGGCGAGTGGCTCGTGAATCCGGACTCCTCTCGACGCCCCGGTCATGATAAGTGGCTTTAATTACTCCTAAACGCAACAAAGCCACGGGAATCGAAGGCGAAAGAGACTGTCGCAGGTCTGTTCGGAGTTGGTAGTGGTGATGGTTCGCGGATGGTCGTGGCTGCAGATGTTGGCGGATGCGGTCGACGGTGACCTTGCGACCCTCGACCGCAGGGGCCCGGTGGTGACAGTGGTTGGCTGTGCGAGGTTAATGGTCTCCGATGGTGGTTGTGGTGGCAGTCGGTAGCGGCTTTGGGAAGACGGGGATGGTAAAGATCGACCGTAACAGTCACGATGTGGTGCTGGTGGTCGATGGTGGTCGCGATGCTAAGGACAGTTCAGGTGGAGGTGCTGCGGTGATGAAGCCACGGTGATGCTTGCTGTGGAGGTCGCGACACCCGGCTGAGCCGGAGGTGGTGTTGGTGGCTGTCGTGTGGGTGGCCGAAGGTGGCCTAGGCCACCCCACTGCTTTTTCTCTCGGTAAGGTTCCCCTAGAACCGATTAGTCCATTCATCCTTGTTTTCTTGGACTACAAACCGCAAATTGCTATGATTTTGGGTTGCATGCGTAGATCTGTACCAGATCTGGGCTCAAGGCAGTGGTACTGGTGGATGGTGCCAGTCGCGGTTGTGGCTGTTGCTGGTCGTGTTGGTAATGGTGACTGGAACTGATGGTTGTTGGCTACGAGGGTGGTGTAAGGTGAGGATGATGGTGTGGTTTGTGGCTGCACTATGGTTATTGGTTATGACTGTTGGTGATAGGTCAGTTGGGTTGTGATGGTCGTGGATGGCGATGATGGTGGTGGTTGTCGTTGGTATAGTTTCGGCTATGGTCATGGTGGTTGTTGGTTATGGTTATGATAAGAGTTGTGGTTATGGTTGAGTTTGGGGTTGTTGATTGTAGTTAATAGTCGTGCATGTGATGGTGGTGGTGTTAAATGTCGGTTGTGGCGGTGATGCACGGTGAATGTGGAGATGATGGAGAAGGATGTGATTATGGATGTTGGTTTGGGTTATCAAATTTAGTGGCGAGTTGGGCCACTTAGATAATAGCCTAAGGATGATTAGAATGATCGTAGAGAATAGTAGTTGGAATGACGTTTTAGTAGTGTTGGAGTGGTCTTGATCGTGTGGTTGCTGTTGTTAAGGGTTGTGGTCGTGTTAGGATGGCAAAGTAAGGCTTTGGACAACGTGGTCAACGAGAAGTCAACGGAATGGGAACATGATTAAATCAAGGCGTAAACAAGTGGGTTAGAATTTATAACCGAGTGGAAGGTAAAATCGCACGCGCAACTCATTGAAATTGAATCATAATTTGCATTCGTGTTATTGAGCTCTAATTATATAAAAAGGCATAAATTATAAAATATGTGAATTAAACGAAAATGAACGTCACTTGTTATAATTATCTGATTTAAATGGATGGTTTGGGCACGAGATTTAAGTAACAACGTTATTTATTCGAAACCAACCTAGATAACATGTGTGAAATAGTACATTTTGGGAAATGGTTGTAACATGTCATAGATGATACAAATAAGCTTATTTCGTGTCACATTGAATCATTAGAAGGCTTAGAGATGTAATTCATGCAAATACGATTATACACTAATAAATGTATATAAATATAATGAACATTTAGGTTGACTGGCGTCTACACGTCTTATTTAAGGTAAAAGACCTAAAATATGATAATGATCCACTATCTTGTCGCTATTAGTAATTGGTCATCTCATTTTTATTGAAATAAATATTATTGGTGTCACCCTTTTCTTTTGAGAAATATAGTCAACTACCATCAATAATTGAATTACTTAGCGTCAATCAAGTTAACTAATATGATGCGAATGTGAACATTATAAACATCGTTTGAGACATTATATATTACTTACGTTGTCAATGTGAGTTATTTTTGAAGATTTGGAATCCATGACATAAATTGATTTTCTACCTTATTTGCTAAGACTTAACTTTTGATTAAGTACATTAACTAACCTATGTACACGAGTTAATTCATGACAATTAACAGATACACAAGAAGCTAACATACACTAAGGATACTAATCACCAACCTTAAGTCAACTAAAGAGCTCAACCGCACGCATGTAATAGCATCGTGCTAATTCTAAACGTGCATCTTATATGTTCTAATTAGGATTGCTTTGTTGGTGATCATCATTTTTCTTTATCGAGCTCTGAACTTATATAAGGATACAAGGTGAGTTCTTGTGATCCCTTTTTACTTACTGTTTTGGGATGAAGCATGCTTTTTTAACTGAAACAATTATTTTGATGTTATATGATGCAAATTATGTTATGGATTTTGATGTTACCTGCTGATACATGAATCATAATCATTAATTCTATTGTGAACTGCTTGCTTTATATGGATAGATCTATTTGGGGAATCCCCCACACACAGTGGCTCCCGTTACAAGGAGGTACCCCACTGAGATCCCGAGGGGTCGTATGTGGCATGTAACAAGTTATAAAGGATACAATGGCGGACCATCCGGCAGGTGGGTCCACTGCTATGGGGCTCAGATTCTCCCCTTTGGGGGTTAACCGGTTCAACACAACTTTAGAAGAGGCAACCCGGGACTGAGTGCATGGTTGATTGTGACCCCACAACAGCTATAATAGATACAAATACTTTGATATGTGGACTCTAAGGGTCCCTTTTATTTTCTGAAACAAAACCGCTTGAACTCACCAACTTTTTAGTTGACACAATTCTTTTTGAGCATGTCTTCAGGTACAGCTAGGGAGAATAGTTGAGCTATAGAAGTTACCTAAATCCGAAGCAAGATATGTGGGTAGAGGTTAAAGACACAAGGGTTGAGCCTAGAAGCCTTAGTTGCTGAAGCTTCAAAAAACATATACCAAGAGATTGATCACGACACCTATAGATTGTAGGTTGAAGCACCTTGTGAATTGGAAACAAAGTCAATATTTTAATGTAAATACCATGTGACACCTTGTAATATACCATTTAGTTTCCGCTGCATTTTGGTTATTGTTTACTAATCGTTACGTCCCGCCTTTCTGGGCCCGGGGTGTGACGTTGAGTGTTGAACTGGATTATTTGTTATGAACATAGCTGCTGTATTATCAATGTGAGTTGGAGTATGCAAGAAGTTAAAACCATAATCAAGCATCTGGTTTTGAATCTAGAGAACTGGAGAACAGCATGCTGATGCTGCTATATACTCTACTGTTGTTGAAACAGATACATTTGTCTTCTTCTTGCACTGCCAGGAGATCAGTCTGGGACCAAGAAATTGACAACGGCCATAAGTTGACTTTCTATTGAAATTGCTTCCCCATAATCACTATTAGTGTATGCATAGCGATTGAAGTCTCCTTCCTTTGGATACCATAATCCAAGAGTAGGCTTGCCTTTAAGATATCCGAATATCCTCTTGACCGCATTCACATGGGATTCCTTGGGATCTGCTCGATATCTGGAAGACACACAAACACCAAACATAATATGAGGCCCACTGGCTATTAGATAAATAAGTGAACCTATCATAGAACAATAGTGAGTCTGATCCACTGGTTTGCCTTCAGGGTCTAGACCAATCTTCACTTTAGTGTCAACAGGAGTTCTGATGGATTGACAATCAGCAAACTTAAACTTCTTCAACATTGTTTCCATGTATTTTGATTGATTAATGAAGATTCCATCTGCTGTCTATTGGACTTGCGCTCTTAGAAAGAATGTGAGTTCCCCCATAGCACTCATTTGAAATTTTGAATGCATGAGGTCTTCAAAGTCTTTGCAGAGTAACTTGTTTGTTGAGCCAAAGATGATATCATCCACATATATCTGAACGAGCAACATGTCTTTTCCTTTTCTCTTTCTGAAGAGAGTCGATCAATCTTCCCTCTTTCATATCTGTTTTCAAGAAGAAAGGATGATAGAGTCTTGTACCATTTCCTTGGAGATTGATGAAGACCATACAAGGCTTTGTCAAGCTTGTATACCCTGTGTGGAAAATCTGGGTCTTCAAATCTAGGAGGTTGACTCACATAGACTTCTTCATCAATCTTTCCATATAGAAAAACACATTTTATATCCATTTGATAAACAGTGTGTAGGATCTTATATGCCCAAGACACATACAAGATTGATGTGGTTAGTACGTTATGATACAAGTCAGGTCATACCCAATAACAAGCGATACAAACACCAACAAACATTTTTTATTGATAGGATCATACAATAAATATTGACACATATTCAGAAAATTGGTTTTCTAAATATTGCTTTTGTGATAGAACAACATTGTTCCTTACGGAAGGAACTAGCAGTAGAACTATGGATGTTGAGGAGGATCAAGAACCACAAACCGATACACGTTTGGTTAACACTGGCACTCAACATGAGAATGTTGAGAATGATCAAGTGGTTGATCAAAACACACAAAACTTTCGCAGATCTGGTAGAATTAGTAATCCACCTGAAAGATATGGATTTTTCGTTGATGGATGCTATGTGGTAGATTCCAATGAACCAACCACCTATCGTGATGCAATGTCCAATTTGGATTGTGACAAATGGCTTGAAGCCATGAACGTTGAGATGCAATTCATGTATGAGAATCAAGTATGGGACTTGGTTGTACCACCTCTTAGCTCCAAAATAGTTGGAAGTAAGTGGGTTTTCAAGAAGAAAACCGATATGCATAGAAACTTGGATACTAATAAAGCTAGACTTGTAGCAAAGGGTTTCACTCAAACTCAAGGGGTTGATTATGATGAAACCTTCTCACCTGTTACGATGCTAAAGTATATAAGGATATTGTTTGCCATAGCTGCTCATTATGATTATGAGATTTGGCAAATGGATGTCAAAACCGCTTTCCTAAATGGATATCTTGAGGAAGATGTCTATATGGTTTAGCCTAAAGGTTTTGTCGATCCAAAACATCCTAATAAAGTATGCAAGTTAAAGAAGTCAATCTACGGATTGAAACAAGCATCAAGAAGTTGGAATCACCGTTTTGATGAAGAAGTAATTAAATTTGGATTCATCAAGAACGCTGATAAAGCATGTGTTTATAAGAAAGCTAGTGGGAGCATCATCACTTTCCTAATATTGTATGTTGATGACTAACTACTATTTGGAAATGACATTCCAACCTTGGAAGGTGTAAAAACCTAGCTTGGAAGTTGATTTTCCATCAAGGATCTTGGTGACGCCGCCTATATTCTGGGAACAAAGATCTATAGGGATAGATCAAGGCGGTTGATTGTTTTAAATCAAAGTGCATACATTGATAAAATCTTGAAAAGGTTCAAGATGGAGAACTCTAAGAAAGGTACCGTACCTATTCAAAGAGGAACGATATTAAGTACGACTCAATGTCCAAGCTCAAAGGATGAGCAAGATAAAATGAAGGCAATCCCATACGCATCTGCTGTTGGATCCATCATGTATACAATGATATGCACTCGGCCGGACGTTTCATGCGCCTTAAGCATGACAAGCCGATACCAGCAAAATCCTGGAAACAGTCATTGATGGCTGTTAAGAACATACTTAAGTACCTAAGGAGGACTAAAGATATGTTCCTAATCTACGGATCTGGTGATGAGGAACTCATTGTAAAAGGTTACACGGATGTGAGTTTCGAAACCGATCGTGATGATTCACGATCACAATCGGGATACATTTTCATTCTGAATGGAGGAGCGGTCTCTTGGAAGAGCTCTAAACAGGATGTGGTGGCCTTATCAACTATAGAATCTGAATACGTCGCCGCCTCACTGGAAGCTCAAGAAGCTGCATGGTTGAAGAAATTCGTTACCGATCCAGGGGTTGTCCCTTCCATTCAGGACCCCCTAGAGATCTTTTGTGATAACGAGGGTGCGATTGCTCAAATCAAGGAACCTCGTGCTCATCAAAAGACTAGGCACATTGAGCGGAGATTCAACTACATACGTGATGAAGTTGAAAAAGGAAAGATATGTATTCGCAAAGTTCACACGGATCAAAACATTACGGATCCTCTCACGAAGCTCCTTGAAAAGGCAAAGCATGAAGGTCATACTTGTGCCATGGGGCTACGATTTTCTAGTGATTGGATTTGATCTGTAAATTTTGTATTTGGATATGTGGAACTCTTTATTATTTGAATAAAATTATTTGGTCGTAATGTTCCAATTTAGCATGTTTAATCCATGAATAAATTGTTTACTCTAAATGTCCGTAGTCGTTCAGACTTGTGGGAACAAGTGTGAGGGTAAGATTATTATGAACTTAGATTGGTTGATATTCATAAGGATGAATATAGAGCAATGGGTTGCTACCAAAGTTCATAGATATTTGTGGGATGCAAATATTGGACTAACCTGCATCTCAAACATTACTACATGGAATCTTCCTGATTGATCATAAGTAATTTTGAGTAAAGGCGAACATTATTTGGTATCCTCGGACCTGAGATACATATTGGGTCTTGATATTTACCAAATAAACTTTGGCTTAGTTCTTCGCTATTCTGAAATATGGCAGTACATAAGTCTAAGTTCAGGTATGATATAAGGTAATTGTGAGAGACGTATGTAGTCAAGATGGGATTTGTCCCTCTTATTCGTTTAGAGTAAGATGTCTAAGGCCTGCTAAAGTTAAATCAATGGAGAATGATCACTCTATGTCTCTAAGGATTTAACATGACATCTGTGATAAAAGGATAGATGATTGATTCACCTAAAACATTTCAAGTATGGTACTTGAAGAGGATGATGTTATTGAATGGCACTTAGTCATACGTATTAAGGGTAGTAAACCGTTGTTAGGCGGTATTTACTGCTAGCATCAATATTCTATGAATCTTGTGCAAGTGGGAGATTGTTGGATCTTATATGCCCAAGACACATATAAGATTGATGTGGTTAGTATGTTATGATCCAAGTCAGGTCATACCCAATAATAAGCCGAACAAACACCAAATAAACATTTATTTGTTGATAAGATCATACAGTAAATGTTGACACCTATTTAGAAAATTGTTTTCTAAATATTACTTGTGTGATAGAACAAAATTATATATGGATAATTTGTTCATGAGATAATTTTATTTGTTTCGTTATTTAAGTTGGTTAAATAGTGACATATAAAATTATCTCATGAACAAATTATCCACATATAATTTTGTTCTATCACACAAGTAATATTTAGAAAACAATTTTCTAAATAGGTGTCAACATTTGTTGTATGATCTTATCAACAAATAAATGTTTATTTGGTGTTTGTTCGGCTTGTTATTGGGTATGACCTGACTTGGATCATAACGTACTAACCACATCAATCTTATATGTGTCTTGGGCATATAAGATCCAAAATCTCCCACTTGCACAAGATTCATAGAAGATTGATGCTAGCAATAAATACCGCCTAACAACGGTTTACTACCCTTAATACGTATGACTAAGTGCCATTCAATAACATTATCCTCTTCATGCACTTTCTACCTTGTTTTTGCTACTGAAACGTAGTTTATGGCAGCTTGTTTATCGCTGTCCATAAGTTGTGTTTTGTGTTATCATAGCTAGCATCATTCACATATTAAGATCCTTTTGTTCTTGGGTTTGTTTATAACTTATAACATTAATATAAAACCTGAAACTTTAGATTATAAACCATGTTATAATGTTCACTTCTGCTGCATTTTTCAGAAAGTTTAAGAGGTTAAACTTTGATTTTATCTTCTAACAAACCCAACAGAAACATGGCAGTATATAAGTCTGAGTTCAGGTATAATATAAGGTAATTGTGAGAGACGTATGTTGTCAAGATGGGATGTGTCCTCTTATTCGTTGAGAGTAAGATGTCTAAGGCCTGATAAAGTTAAATCAATGGAGAATGATCACTCTGTGTCTCGAGGATTTAACATGACATCTGTGACAAAAGAATAGATGATTGTTTCACCTAAAACATTTCAAGTATGGTACTTGAAGAGGATGATGTTATTGAATGGCACTTAATCATACGTATTAAGGGTAGTAAACCATTGTTAGGTGGTATTTACTGCTTGCATCAATCTTCTATGAATCTTGTCCAAGTGGGAGATTGTTGGATCTTATAGCCCAAGACACATACAAGATTGATGTGGTTAGTACGTTATGATCCAAGTCGGGTCATACCCAATAACAAGCTATACAAACACCAATTAATATTTATTTGTTGATAAGATCAAACAAATAAATACTGAAACCAATTTAGAAAATGGGTTTTCTAAAACGTTGCTTTTGTAAAAGAACAACATTATATGGATAATTTGTTCTTGAGAGATTGTTTGTTTCATTATTTAAATTGGTTAAATAATAACAAGTAAAAGTGTGTTATTGTTATAAAATTAAAATAGGTTCTAATTTTATAAAACTAAGGGTTGAAAGAATGAATTATATAAAAGTTTCAAAATGGGGGGAAACCATTTTGGAACCCCATTTCGGCCGCCCATATGGCATAGGGGAACCCAACTTTTGTCTTGGTTTTTTCCAGACTTCATTCATTCATTCACTCAACCTAATTCTACATTTTCTCTCACACACACAAAGCAACAAATTCTCTCTTTGAACAAAGCATATTTTCGGATTCAAGAAGAAAGATAGGGCTGAAATTCTGGATTTTGGGCAGCTCTTAAGGATCTTCTTGGCTGATTTGGTTTGTTTCAAAAGGGGTTTTATCTTGGTGCTCTTCTTCCTAATAAGATTGGGTGTTTTGTTTAGGCTTGTGGGTATACAAGTTTGAGGTCTTCTCCTTTGAAGGCTAGCCACTCAAGAATATCATCTTCTTCAACCTTTTCATCTACAACATTTTGTTCAAGAAAGGTTGTTTCTATGAACACCCTATGGTTGTTTTGTTTTGTTTGATAGCATACTATTTCACATACATTTTGATCCTTATTCTTGGGTTTTGTTTGTGGTTTAAAATGGTCAAGTTTTCAGATTGTAAACCATATGTTAAACTCCTTTTTCCGCTGCATTTTTATAGTTTAAATGGTTAAACTAGCTTGTTTTACATGTGACAAAACCCAACACTTATAACTTCCTCAGAGATGATGATTTCCTAGTTATGCACAGTAGATATAACTACTTGCTGATCATCAATCTCACCAAGGTGTGCATTGGTCCAAAATTGGACAATGTGATCTTCATATATGTATGGTCTAAAGGTCATAGCATGCACAAGTCTAGTTTGTCTGATTGCTTGAATCATGTGTCTGTAATTTTGTGACCTAGGAGATTCAGGATCAAGAAATGCATAGATGTTGTGATCTCTTACAAACACTAACTCAGCAATACATGCACAAATGTAGATACATATTATTGATTGAGTAATAAATGTGCACAATTGTTTGTAATGATGATTTGGTGATTAAGTGTTCATGTGTATGTTTGAATAATAACCACCTATGTATGTTTAGAACTTGTTTTATGATTGAAAATGAATGATTTGAATATTTTAATGATCAAATCAGTTTGACTGTTACAAGTCAACACTTTTGTGTTTTGCTTGTTGAATTCTTTATTTGAAATGATCATCAAAATTGATTCCTCATATTGAATGATGTTTTGTTATTTTTTACAAGTTCATATACACATACATTGTTCATTTTGTCATGTTAATTTTGAAATCAAGTTATACTTTTAAAAGTCAAAGAGTCAATTTATATTCACTAATGCTTATGCATTAAAAGATTGTTTGTGATGTTATGAACATAATTTCTTGTTAATGAAAGTTTGTTTTGATATTTTAAAAGATGAATATCAATTAAACACATGTTAATCACATTTTTATCATTTTGAAAGATTAAATAGTGATTTTGTCTGTTCTTTATCATCAACATCAAGCCTGTTCATGATCCGCATGAACATTTAGTCCCAAATCATCAAATTAACAGCCTAAATATGATCAACTTGTTGGATTCTTTATGCCCAAGACACATAGAATATTAATGTTGTTAGTACGTTATGATCCAAGTCGGGTCATACCCAATAACAAGTTTAGCAAACACCAATAAATATTTAATTGATGATATGATCATGCAATTAAATAATTACACCACTTTAGAAAATGGGTTTTCTAAATAAATTGTATATGAGATAGAACAACTTACCGATCTAGGGGTGGTCCCTACCATTCAAGACCCCCTAGAAATCTTTTGTGATAAGGAGGGTGCGATTGCTCAAATCAAGGAACCCCGTGTGCATCAAAAGACTAGACACATTGAGCGGAGATTCAACTACATAAGGGATGAAGTTGAATAAGGAAAGATATGTATTCGTAAAGTTCACACCGATCAAAACATTGCGGATCCACTCACGAAGCTCCTTGAAAGGGCAAAGCATGAAAGTCATACTTGTGCCTTAGGACTTCGATATTCTAGGGATTGGAATTGATCAATTTAGTATTAAAAGTATGGATCAATTGTAATATTAATTCTTTTATATATTTATGATATTTTGAGTTATGTTCCTTTTAGCATGTTTACATCCATGAATATGTTTATTATTCTAAATGTCCGTAGTCGGTCATTTTATGGGAACAAATATGAACCTAAGACTATTATGAACATGGATTGCTGGATATTCATAAGGCATGAATATAGAGCAATTGGTTGCTGCCAAGGTTCATAGATATTTGTGGGATGCGAATATTGGGCAGACCCGCGTCATAAATTTTACTACATGGAATCTTCTTGATTAATCAAAAGTAAATTTGAGTAAAGATGAATATCATTTGGTATCCTCCGACCTGAGATACATATTGAGTTTTGATATTCACCAAGTCTTATACCTTGAGCTAGTTGTTCACTGCTCTGAAATAATGGACTGTACACAGGGCTATATTCAGGTGTGACACAAGGTGATTGTGAGAAATGTATGTAGTCAAGATGGAATTTGTTCCTCTTATTCATTGAGAGCAAGATGTCTAAGGCCTGGATAAATGATTAATTCACCTCAATCATTTCAAATTAGATACTTGAAGGGGATGATGTTATTGAATGTCTTTAAGTCATGCGTATTAAGGGTAGTAAGCCGTTGTTAGGCGGTATTTAGTGCTTACTTCAATCTTCTATGAATCGTGTGCAAGTGGGAGATTGTTGGATTCTTTATGCCCAAGACACATAGAATATTGATGTGGTTAGTACATTATGATCCAAGTCGGGTCCTACCCAATAACAAATTTAGCAAACACCAATAAATATTTAATTGATAATATGATCATGCAATTAAATAATTACACCAATTTAGAAAATGGGTTTTCTAAATAAATTGTATATGAGATAGAACAACTTATAAGGTTATTTTGTTTATGGACAATTTTGTAATGTTATTTAACTTGGTTAAATAACATCAAATGATAATAGTGTGTATAAGTTATATAATTAAAAAGTTAATTAGATAACTTATTATGTAACTAGTTAACAATTAAATGGTATTTTAAAATAGGGAGGAAACCCATTTTAAACCCAAATTCGGCCGCCCCTTTAGGGGTATTAGTGGTCTTTTGTTGCTTTGGAACAATACACCACATTCACTAGTTACACACTCCAACTTTCTACTCTCTCTCATGTAGGATTCTATGTGCCCAAGGCACTTAGAATATTGATGTGGTTAGTACGTTATGATCCAAGTCGGGTTATACCCAATAACAAGCTTAGCAAACACCAATTAATACTTAATTGATGATATGATCATGAAATTAAATATTTACACCAATTTAGAAAATGGGTTTTCTAAATAAGTTGCATATGAGATGGAACAATTTATTAGGATATTTTATTCAATAATATTATTTGTAGTGTTATTTAAATTAGTTCTATAACACCAAATAATAATGAGAGTATACTACTTATACAATTAAATGGTTAATTGTAACAAGACTAGACATATGTGTGTGTGTTTAATTAAATGAGAAATCTCTTTTTTTTTAACAAAAAAAACCGTCCCATGTGGAAGACACACATGCACTTGTCATGTGTTTCCACTAACTCATTTGATTCTCTTAGTAAACACCAACACATGCTTTCTTGTCTAAACTCCACTAACAACTAATATGCTCTCACTTTCTCAAAGATCCACACATGCAACTAGCAAGAAAAAACTCAGCTCTCTCTCCTTTTCTCCCTACGGTTTTTAGTTGCTGAAAAGAGGGTTTTCAGTAAGAAACAAGCTGGTTTCAAGTTGTTCTTGGTGTCTTCTACCTAACAAGAAGGTGTGTTTGCAAGGAGCTTGGGGTATACAAGCTTGAGGACTTCTAATCTTGAAGTCTTGGTCGATTTTCAACATCATCCAACACCTTTTCTGTCGATTTTTCACTGCTGCAGTAAGGTAGCTTCACAGCTCTATGTAGCTATGATTTTATATAGTTTTACATGTGTTCATAGCTTGCTAATTCACATAAATAATCCTTTGTTCTTTGGGTTTGTTTTATACATTAATATGGTCATCTAATGAACATATTTTTCAGCTTATAAAAGGGTTTATAAAGTTGTAATTCCGCTGCATTTTCAGAAAGTTTAAATGGTTAAACTATGATTTTAGGTTCTAACAAACCTAACAATGGCATCAAGAGCCGGTTATGTGGATAGCATGCTTGTTCTTGTCCTTTAAAAGTTAGTTTTAGAGGATGGTTATAAACTCATAATAGGCTGATTTTGGTTGATTCAATAAACCCCATGTCTTTCAAAGTTATATCTTCATGCTTATGATTAAACTTTGAAAGATAGGAATGTCAATTGGTTGATATGTTTGATTGTTGTTTGTTTGGACAAACAAACCCAAATTTTTAGTTTATGTTGGCTGAAAATTTAGGGTTTGATGAGGTTTATTTTGTTTATTGAATAATGTTTATGATTGGTCATATGATAGTGCATAACCTAGCCTTTGGCCTTATGTTATTTGGATGATTGGAATGGTTGTTTTAATTCATTCAATTGGGTTGTAATAATTTATGTTTATTATTTGGGTTGTAATTATTTATTCATTTGGTTATGTAATAAATAAATTAGGTGCATTTCTTTTATTAGAAAAATGTATTAGGATATAATTTTTGTAAAAGGAAGATGCACAAGATGAAGACCCAAAGATGGACATCATATGGATGCAAGTTCAAGTGGGAGTCTATGAAGACCTCTATTTTCTGTTGTATTCAAGGAAAGACCAAATGACCACACTTGTGATGGCAAACAAGTGTGGTCACAATAGTAGCTATGGTTATGCACATTGTGGTTGTTTATATTATGCTTGTTTGGTTGTTTGTTGTATGATTGTTGTTTGATATTTGGATATGCATAACAAACTCATTAGCAAACTTAACAAGCTAAAAATTTATGGTTTCTAATCATTAAGTGGTTAATAAAAGGTTATTAAAAGGATTAATGATTTAATAAAAGAGGTTTTATTAAAAATAAACCATAGGATACCTTGCATTTGAAAGCATGCAAATACAAGGTATATAGAGTTTTCAAAACTAGAATTAATGAAAACCAAAAATCCCTTTTGAAACAAGTTTAACACCATCCTTTTACACGACACTCGAATCACTTGAGAACTATTTGTGGGATAAAGGTCACCTAACCACTTATAGGGAACTTGTGTGTTTGAGGTGTGTCTAACATACTTGTGGGATAAAGGTCACCTAACCGCTTGTATGTGAAAACTCACACGTGTGTGTAAGTAGGACGACTTGAATTGGAAACCATGTGCATAGGGTCACCGAAGCATGGCGTACAATGGTGTTGATGGGATTAAACATGCCAACCAAACATAAGATGTTTAACCGATCCCAAAAAGGCTAGAAGTTGCAAAAGGTTGCAATTGTCAAATATTGACTACCTTGTTAAATTAAATAATGGGATAAAGGTCACCTAACCATTATTTGAATGTAACGTTGGATTCTAGATTTTAATTATTAATTGTCTATGAGACATAAAAGGGTATTAATAATTAAAATAAAATTTTAAGAAATACTAATAAGAACTTTGTAAATTTTGTAGAATGGCCGCAAACAATAATGCTACCACCCCGACCGTCCATACCCTATCACTGAGAATCGTTATCAAAATGAGTAAAGGCCTATGTTCTTGACGATCCCATGTCTCACCAACCAACGCTGTTGATGTTAAGGCCTTTTGACGATTGTCTTAAGCACATTAAGAATTCTGTGCAATTTCCTACCTAATGTTGGGAATATGATACCCGAACTGCAAAAGGGTTTGGAACATCATAGGGCATATGACATGATAATCTAGTTAAAGGAAATGTTCCTTCAACAAACATTAGTAAGATTGCTTCGAAATGGTTCAAGCACTTTATGCATGTCACATGGAAGAAACCCAGTCGATATCATCTTATATATTCTTAAGATGAAAAGCCACATTGATAGACTCAAGATGCTTGACTGTCCTATCTCAAAGTAGTTGGCCAAGGATTTGATCCTTGATTGCCCAACTAAAGGTTTGAGACATTCATAATAAACCGTAATATGAACGGGTGGGACAAGAGCATCGGTGAAATTCACGCAATGCTCAAAAGCAACCGAGGCAGGGATGGGTAGAGAGGTTCTACCTATTCTCTCGATCAATGAGGGAGACTATAAGAAATGGCCAATCTCGATCCTAAGGCAATTATTGCCAAAAGAAAGGAATACATCAAAACAAAGGTTAAAGCGAAACCTCAACAACCTAAGCTTATGAAGCCTAAAGTAAAGGAGAACGATCCATGCTTTGAGCATGGAGAGATAGGACAATAAAAGGGAATTGTCCCTCCTATCTCAAGGAGTTGAAAAATAAAGAGGGATGCTAGGCAAACCTCGAATACAATTTTCATGATTCACATTGTATTAAATGTCATTTCTTCAAACACATGGGTATTGGATACCGGATGTGAGACTCATACTTGCAATTTTTACAAAGGGGTTCAAAAGAAATGTGCCTTCAAAAAGGGAAACTCTATTTTGAGACTTACAAATGGTTTGGAAGTTGTTCTCAAAACCTTTTGTATGCACCTAGTTTGACTAGGAACATAACTAAAGTTTTCTATTAAAACAATATGGTCATGATTTAAAGTTTGTATATAATGGTATTAAGTTTTATGGATGATGTATTTCATTTTAAGGATATGCCTTTTGATGATATTCATGAATTAGTTCATGATAATTCGTCCTATAATAACTCATTATACACATTAAGCACCAAGAAACTTAAAATCGGTTTAAGTTATTATTATCATTGACATTGATATCTTGGTCACATAAACAAGAATTGGATTCAAACACTTCAAAAGAATGGTCTTTTGGAAACAAATGAAAATGTTTCATTTGATAAGTGTGAACCAAAAGACTTATTAGGAATGATACATTTGGATGTATGTGGTCCTTTTAAGACAATGACAAAGATTGGTAAAAAGATACTTCATTACTGTTACCGACGATTACAGTCGCTATTATTGTGTGCACTTGATGACACATAAGAATGAAGCTTTTGAAATGTTAAAATTCTTCAATAATGAAGTTATAAAATCAACTCTACATAACTATCTAAGTTCTTCATTCTGATAAAGGAGAAACTGAACCCTATTTGGATATGGATCAATTCATTAAGGCTATGAGCTTACCACCTTTATCATCTTGGGTATTCGCACTACTCTCCACGGCTCGTATTTTGAATATGGCCCAAACAAAGAAAGTGGGTTCGACACCTTTTAAAATATGGCATGGAAAGAGTTCCATCATTATCATGTTTAAAAGGTATGGGTAGTAAAGCTTATGTTAAGCTTAACACCCAAAATAAATTTGAAAGTCGATCCACTATGTGTATATTTGTTGGATATCCCAAAGACTGTATAGGATACTACTTCTTTGATCCAACAGAGCAAAAGGAATTTATTGCTCGAAGGGTAGAGTTCTTAGAAGCCAGGTTCCTTATGGAAGGAATGACGCATAGAACAATGGAGTTTGATGAAGATCAAGATCCACAAGCCGATACACGTTTGGTTGACACTAGCTGTCAACAAGAGGTTGTTGATAATGATCAAGAGGTTGATCAATACACACAAAACGTTCACAGATCTGGTAGAGTTAGCATTCCACCTGAAATATATGGATTTTTCATGGATGGATACTATGAGATTGACTCCGATGAGCCAACTACATACCTTGATGCTATGTCCAATTCGGATTGTGACAAATGGCTGGAAGCCATGATCGTAGAGATGCAATCCATGTATGACAACCATGTTTAGGAATTAGTTGACCCTCCACTTAACTCCAAACCGGTTGGATGCAAGTGGGTTTTCGAGAAGAAAACAAATATGCATGGAAACTTGGATACTGACAAGGCTTGTGTGTATAAAAAGGCTAGTGGGAGTGTAATCACATTCTTGGTATTGTATGTTGATGACATAGTACTATATGGAATAGACATTCCAACCATGGAAGGTGTTAAAACCTGGCTTGGAAATTGTTTTTCCATCAAAGATCTCGGTAAAGCCGCCTATATTTTGGGAATAAAGATCTATAGGGATAGATCGAGGCGGTTGATAGGTCTAAACCAAAGTGCATATATTGATAAAATCTTGAAAAAGGTTCAAGATGGAAAACTCTAAGAAGGTATGGTACCTATTCAAAAAGAAACAATATTGAGTGCATCTCAATGTCCAAGCTCAAAGGATAAGCAAAATTGTATGAAGGACATCCCATATGCGTCTGCTATAGGATCCATCATATATGCGATGATATGCACTAAGACCGGACGTGTCATGCGCGTTAAGCATGACAAGAAGATATCAGCAGAATCCAGGTAATAGCCATTGGATGGCTGTTAAAAGTATATTGAAATACCTTAGGAGGACTAAGGATATGTTTCTAATATACGAATCTGAGAAAGAGGAACTCGTTGTAAAGGGTTACACGGATGCAAGTTTCCAAACTGACTCGATCACAATCGGGTATGTCTCCATTATGAATAGGGTAGCACTGTCCACTACAAAATAGGAATACATAGCCGCCTCATTAGCAGCTTTGGAAGCTGCGTGAATAAAAGGTTTATTACCGATCTAAGGGTGGTCTCTACCATTCAAGACCCCTTAGAAATCTTTTGTGGTAACAAGGGTGTGATTGCTCAAATCAAGGAACCCCGTGCACATCAGAAGATTAGGCACAATGAGCGGAGATTCAACTACATAAGGGATGAAGTTGAAAAGGGAAAGATATGTATTCGCAAAGTTCACTTTGATCAAAAATATTGCGGATCCACTCACGAAGCTCCTCGAAAGGGCAAAGCATGAAAGTCATACCTACGCCTTAGGACTTCGATATTCTAGTGATTGGACTTGATCAAATTTTGTATTTGAATATGTGGAACTCTTTATTATTTGAGTAAAATTATTTGGTTATAATGTTTCAATTAATGTTCCAATTTAGCATGTTTAATCCATGAGTAAATTATTTACTCTAAATGTCCGTAGTCATTCATACTTGTGGGAACAAGTGTGAGGGTAAGATTATTATGAACTTGGATTGGTTGATATTCATAAGGATGAATATGGAGCAATAGGTTGCTACCAAGGTTCATAGATATTTGTGGGATACAAATATTGGACTAACCCGCATCTCAAATTTTACTACATGGAATCTTATCGATTGATCATAAGTAAATTTGAGTAAAGGCGAATATCATTTGGTATCCTCCGACCCTCATGATACATATTGGGTTTTGATATTCACTAAGTATTATACCTTGAGCTAATTCTTCACTGTCCTAAAATAGTGGACAGTGCATAAGGGTATGTTCAGGTATAATACGAGGTGTTTGTGAGAAACGTATGTAGTCAAGATGGAATTTGTTCCTATTATTCGTTGAGAGTTAGATGTCTAAGGCCTGATTAAGTTAAATCAACAAAGGAATGATCATTCTGTGTTCTTGGATTTAACATGACATCTGTAACAAAAGGATAGATGATTGATTCACCTAAATCATTTCAAGTAGGGTACTTGAATGTGATGATGTTATTGAATGGCCATAAGTCATGCGTATTAAGGGTAGTAAACCGTTGTTAGGCGTCATTTACTACTTGCATCAATCTTCTATGAATCTTGGGCAAGTGGGAGATTGTAGGGTTCTATGTGCCCAAGACACTTAGAATATTGATGTGGTTAGTACGTTATGATCCAAGTCGGGTTATACCCAATAACAATCTTGGAAAACACCAATTAATATTTAATTGGTGATATGATCATGCATTTAAATATTTACACTAGTTTAGAAAATTGGGTTTTCTAAATAAGTTGCATATGAGATGGAACAATTTATTAGGATATTTTGTTCAATAATATTATTTGAAGTGTTATTTAAATTAGTTATATAACACCAAATAATAATAAGAGTATACTACTTATACAATTAATTGGTTAATTGTAACAAGACTAGACATATGTATGTGTGTTTAATTAAAAGAGAAATCTTTTTTTAACAAAAGAAACCGTCCCCTTGTGCATGTGTGAGACTATTTTAATCTCTTGGTAAGAACATTCACATGCAAGGGTTATTCTCTTGAGAATGACACACACATGCATTAAGGTCTACTCTCCACTAACTAATAAGATGCTCTCACTTTTCTCATAGTCAATACATGCAACACAAGACCACAATTTTTCAGCTCCACTCTCTCTCTATCTTACGGTTTTGGCAGCAGCATTGAAGGTTTTTGAGAGCTAATTTTGAGCTGATTCATGTTGTTCTTGGTGTGAGGATCTTGCACTCCATGAGGATGATTCTCATTTGCATGCAACACAACAAAAGAGATCCTCCTCTTCTCTCTAAGAGCTACGAATTTTCAGCAAGAAAAGAGGGTTTTTCTGCAGAAAATTAGAGGGTTTTCATGTTGTTCTTGGTGTATTCTACCTAACAAGAAGGTGTGTTTGCAAGGAGCTTGGGGTATACTAGCTTGAGGACTTCTATCCTTGAAGTCTTGGCTGCATTTTGGCCATCTCCATCTTCATCAAACATCCTTTTGGTCGACTTTATTGCTGCTGCAGTAAGGTATATCACAGCTCTATGTAGCTGTGATTTTATGTAGTTTTACATATGTTCATAACTTGCTAATTCACATAAATGATCCTTTGATTTATGGGTTTGTTTTATACATTTGAATGGTCACTAGAAGAACATAATTTTTCAGCTTATAAAATGAGTTTTAAAGCTATACTTCCGCTGCATTTTCAGAAAGTTTAAGAGGTTAAACTATGATTTTATGTTCTAACAAACCCAACAGCTCCCACTAGCTTTCTTATATACACATGCTTCATCAGCGTTTTTGATGAACCCAAATTTGATTACCTCTTCATCAAAATGTTGATTCCAACTTCTTGATGCTTGTTTCAATCCATAGATTGATTTCTTTAACTTGCATACTTGTTAGGATGTTTTGGATCGACAAAACCTTCAGGTTGAACCATATAGACATCTTCCTCAAGATATCCATTTAGAAAAGAGGTTTTGGCATCCATTTGACAAATCTCATAATTATAATGAGCAGCTATGGCAAATAATATCCTAATAGGATTCTATGTGCCCAAGACACTTAGAATATTGATGTGGTTAGTACGTTATGACCCAAGTCGGGTTATACCCAATAACAAGCTTAGCAAACACCAATTAATATTTAATTGATGATATGATCATGCAATTAAATATTTACACCAATTTAGAAAATGGGTTTTCTAAATTAGTTGCATATGAGATGGAAAAATTTATTAGGATATTTTGTTCAATAATATTATTTGTAGTGTTATTTAAATTAGTTGTATAACATCAAATAATAATGAGAGTATACTACTTATAGAATTAAATGGTTAATTGTAACAAGACTAGACATATGTGTGTGTGTTTAATTAAAAGAGAAATCTCTTTTTTTTAACAAAAAAAACCGTCCCATGTGGAAGACACACATGCACTTGTCATGTGTTTCCACTAACTCATTTGATTCTCTTGGTAAACACCAAAACATGCTTTCTTGTCTACACTCCACTAACAACTAATATGCTCTCACTTTCTCAAAGATACACACATGCAACTAGCAAGAAAAAACTCAGCTCTCTCTCCTTTTCTCCCTACGGTTTTTAGTTGCTGAAAAGAGGGTTTTCAGCAAGAAACAAGTTGGTTTCAAGTTGTTCTTGGTGTCTTCTACCTAACAAGAAGGTGTGTTTGCAAGGAGCTTGGGGTATACAAGCTTGAGGACTTCTAGTCTTGAAGTCTTGGTCGATTTTCAACATCATCCAACACCTTTTCTGTCGATTTTTCACTGCTCCAGTAAGGTAGTTTCACAGCTCTATGTAGCTGTGATTTTATGTAGTTTTACATGTGTTCATAGCTTGCTAATTCACATAAATGATTCTTTGTTCTTTGGGTTTGTTTTATACATTAATATGGTCATCTAATGAACATATTTTTCAGCTTATAAAAGGGTTTATAAAGTTGTAATTCCGCTGCGTTTTCAGGAAGTTTAAATGGTTAAACTATGATTTTAGGTTCTAACAAACCCAACATCTCATACATGCAAGAACCATCTTTTTCTCTCATCTTTGAAGAAAAACAAGGATGATTAAAAGGGTTTTCTACGGCCATATTCTTGCTCGTTTTGGTGTTAAAATCCTAGCAACAACGTGTTTGCTTGATGCTTGTGGGTATGCAAGCTTGAGAACATCTTCTTTGGTGTTTTGGACCTTCAAGAACTTCATCCCCTTCTTCCAATCTCACATTTTTGGTAGTTCCATGGTTTCATTTTTGGTTGTTATATTTTGCTTGAATGATAGTTTTTTCACATATAAATGATCCTTATGTTCTTGGGTTTGTTGTTGACAAATAATATGCTTAAAATTTCAGATTATAAAACATATTATTTAGCTTTGTTTCCGCTGCGTTTTGATGTTTAAAAGGTTAAACAACTTTGATAAGAAGTCTAACAAACCAAACATGACTAATGCTTGATTTCACATATTTCATGTTTGATTTGTTTAAATAACATCAAATTGTTCATTATTGATTGTTCATCAACTGTTCAACTGAGTCGAACAATGCCTGAATCTGAATAAAATTTCAGAATGTTTATGTTTGATTAAGCATCAAAATCATATTGTTATACCATTTCGATTAACTAACCAAGTAGAATTTGGTGTTTGATTTGTGTAAATTGAATAGGGTGATTAGGGTTTATCGAAGGGTTTTGACTTTTTTGAAATTTTGACTGATAAACTTCACACTCTTTTTACTAGTGAAATGTAAAAATTAGACAAGTGTGGATTATATATACAGTGGATAAATATACATCCACTGTGTATACAGTGTATTGTCCGTTGTGCAAATATTTGAATCGTTTTGGTTATCCGCTGTGAGTACAGTGTCCGCTATGGACACAGTGTCCGTTGCACAATTTTCGCTATACGTTGTGGACCCTATTGTGTGTACTACTCATAAAGCGGATGAACAATTTTGTTCATGCGTTGTGCATTTTACTTGTGTATGTTGGGTTTGTTACATGTTTAAAGTTTTAACCATTTAAACAAAAACGCAGCGGATATATAGACATATATAACATGTTTTAGATGCTGAAAATAAGCCATATCATATTCAAGAAAACAAACCCAAGAACAAGGATCATATGTATGTGAAATGAAATGCTATCAAAACGGAAAAAACAACCATAGGGCGTTCTTGAAACTACCTTTCAAGAACAAAAGGGTGTTCAATGGATGAGAAGAAGGTGATGATGCTTCTTGAATGCCGAGCCTCCAAAAGAGAAGTCCTCAAGCTTGTATACCCACAAGCTCTTGCAAACACCTAACTAGTTAGGGAGTGCAACACCAATACCCTCTTCCTATGCCTCCTTCAAAAAACGAAATTTCATCAAGCTTTTGCCTTAGATCTGAAAATTTCAGCTTGAAAGGAAGAGTGTTCTTGCAATTGTGTGTGAGAGAGAGAGAGAGAGTGAGTTTGGTGGGGTGTTTTAATGGGTTAATGTCTTGTATTAAAACAAGACATATAATCCTAAGAAGGGCATGCAATGGGGCAGCCGAAAGTTTAGGGTGTTCCCACCTAATTTTTTTTAAACTTTTTCATACTCTTTAACATTGTATAAGTTTATAAGATTAAACCCTTTTAATTTTATAACTTAACCACACTCTTATTTGTTGTTATTTAATTCTTTTTAATAACAATACAATTAATTTATCATGAACAAATTATCCATATAATTTGTTCTATTTCAAATGCAATAATTTAGAAAACCCATTTTCTAAATTGGTGTTAATATTTATTAGTATTTACCTAGCTTGTTTTTGGGTATGACACGACTTGGATCATAACGTACTAATCACATCAATCTTGTATGTGTCTTGGGCATACAAGATCCAACAATCTTCCACTTGCACAAGATTCATAGAAGATTGATGCAAGCAGCAAATACCGCCTAACAACGGTTTATTAACTTTAATACGTATGACTAAGTGCCATGTAATAACATCATCCCCTTCAAGTACCTTACTCGAATTGTTTTAGGTGAATCAATCATCTATCCTTTTGTCACAGATGTCATGTTAAATCCCTGAGACACAGAGTGATCATTCTCCATTGATTTAACTTTATCAGGCCTTAGACATCTTACTCTCAACGAATAAGAGGGACAAATCCCATCTTGACTACATACGTCTCTCACAATCACCTCGTATTATACCTGAACTCAGCCTTATGTACTACCATGTTTCAAAACAACAAAGATCTAATTCAAAGTATAATACTTGGTGAATATCAAGACCCAATATGCATCTCAGGTCAGAGAATACCAAATGATATTCGCCTTTACTCAAAATTACTTATGATCAATCAGGAAGATTCCATGTAGTAATATTTGAGGTGCGGGTCAGTCCAATATTTGCATCCCACAAATATCTATCAACCTTGGCAGCAAACTTTTGCTCTATATTCATCCATATGAATATCTACCCATCCAAGTTCATAATAGTCTTACCCTCATACTTGTTCCCACAAGTATGAACGACTACAGACGTTCTGAGTAAATGATTTACTCTTGGATTTTAAACATGTGAAATATGAATATTAGTTGAACCATTATAACGAAATAATTCATTCAAGTAATAAAGGGTTACAATATCTAAATATAAAATTAAAGATTAAATCCAGTCACTAGAATATTGAAGTCCCACGGCACAAGTATGAGTTTCATGCTTTGCCTTTTCAAGAAGCTTCGTGAGTGGATCCGTAATATTTTGATCCGTGTGAACTTTGCGAATACGTATCTTCCCGTTTTCAACTTTATCCCTTATGTAGTTGAATCTCTGTTCAATGTGCCTAGTCTTTTGATGTGCACGTGGTTCCTTGATTGGAACAATCGCACCCTCGTTATCACAAAGAATTCCTAGGGGGTCCTGAATGGAAGGGACCACCCCTAGATCGGTAATGAATTTCTTCAACCACGCAGCCTCCTAAGCTGCTAATGAAACGGCGATGTATTCTGACTCTATATTTGATAATGCCACCACATCTTGCTTAGAGCTCTTCCAAGAGACTGCTCCTCCATTCAAGATGAAAATGTACCTCGACTAAGATCGTGACTCATCCCGATCAGTTTGGAAACTCGCATCCGTGTAATCTTTTACTACGAGTTCCTCCTCACCAGATCCATAGATTAGGAACATATCATTAGTCCTCCTTAGGTACTTAAGTATGTTCTTAACAGCCATCCAATGACTATTTCCAGGATTTTGCTGGTATCGGCTTGTCATGCTCAAAGCGCATGACACGTCCGACCTAGTGTATATCATTGCATAGATGATGGATCCTATGGCAGACGCATACAGGATTCCCTTCATTTTGTCTTGCCCATCCTTTGAGCTTAGACATTGAGTCGTACTCAATATTGTTCCACTTTTGATAGGTACGGTACCTTTCTTAGAGTTTTCCATCTTGAACCTTTTCAAGATCTTATCAATGTATGCACTTTGATTCAAACCTATCAACCGCCTTGATCTATCCTTATAGATCTTTATTCCTAAAATATAGGCGGCTTCACCAAGATCCTTAATGGAAAAACAGCTTCTAAGCCAGGTTTTTACACCTTGCAAGGTTGGAATGTCATTTCCAAATAGTAGGATGTCATCGACATACAATACTAGGAAAGTGATGATGCTCCTGTAGGGTTCTATATGCCCAAGACACTTAGAATATTGATGTGGTTAGTACGTTATGATCCAAGTTGGGTTATACCCAATAACAAGCTTAGCAAACACCAATTAATATTTAAATGATGATATGATCATGCATTTAAATATTTACACCAATTTAGAAAATTGGGTTTTCTAAATAAGTTGCATATGAGATGGAACAATTTATTAGGATATTTTGTTCAATAATATTATTTGAAGTGTTATTTAAATTAGTTATATAACACCAAATAATAATGAGAGTATATGTGACACCCCGTAATTTCAAACTTACATAAATTAGACCGTTGTCGTTAACATTGACCCGTACTCGTAAATACTTGAAACGTATACAAACACCACCACGGACATCGTTAAACGAATTATGATAAAATACTAACGTGGGTGCCTGTAGAGGATTCACATAAACGAGATTACCTAAGGAATCCTATTAATTAATAGGGCTCGCTCATCAACGTCGTTATCAGCCGAAACAAAATTTGGGAAACTAGGTACCTAAAGTGCAGGGGCTAAACCTGCCAAATTGGCAAACTGGGGCTGGGTATAAATACCCACCCACCAGCCCCAAACACTCACACTCTGCTCTTTCTCCCTTACGCTCTCTTCCTCTCTGATTCTTCACTCCAGCACCAAATTCCACCAGATTGAGCCCGTTTTCGCCGGCTAAACCACGCAACAGTTGAGCAATCACGTTTCCAGCAGGTAGGCGACCATTTTCATCCGTTTTATCACCCGTTTCACTGCTGCAAGTATGGGATTCGGGTGTTCGGGTTCAACCCGAATGCATGTGGTCGTGGGGGTGCGTATGAGGTCAATCAGCGTATGCATTTCACTTAGACATGTTAGGAGAGTGTTTCTAGAAGTCTTGATTGTGAGAAAACCGAGCACGGAACCGCCGAAGGCTGTTCGACCCACCCAGCAGTCGCGACCTGCTGCAGTCCGCGACTGGGCCAGCCGTGCGATTGGGTCATGCGACTGGTCCCATCGTGCGGTTGAGTCATGCGACCGGTCCCATCATGCGATTGATTGGGGCGACTGGGGTGAGACGTGCGAATAAAACCGTACGACTGAGTTAACCGAATGAATGCGTGCGATTGAGTCAACCGAATGAATGTGTGCGACTGAGTATCACCCGACTGAAGGTCCAACCGCACGAATGAAGGTTCATTCGTGCGATTGGTTATTGATTCGGGTGAATGAGTGATGTGGGGTACGACTGAAGGCCGAGTCACATGAATGAGGGTTCAATCGTACGAGGGAAGTTGATTCGTACGATTGAAGGCCCATTCGTGCGAATGAAGTGTCCAGTCGTGCGTCTAGCCTTGTTATGCGATTGGGGTCATTTGAGTGAATTTTTCTGGTGTGCGATGTGTCTATCATGCGACGATAAGTTAACATCAATAAAAATGTCATTTCTTGATCACAAAGATTAAAGTCAACGCAATCAACAGACATATGCTTTTCAACTCGAAGCAACCTAACTGTTTACAAATATCAACAACCCATTTGAAATCTACATGAAGTCTAATACGTCTATGACTGCTTGTGCGTGTGATACCCACGACCGAACCCATGCGACCCGACCCGACTAAACATGTCTATTAACGCTAAACACAACATTAACACGTAACACAACTGTCAATATGTGTTTGACAGCGCATCGTAAAACAACACTTGGGAGACTTGCATCCTACACACTTGCTACATCATCTGTGAGTTTCACGGCCCCTATTTTACATCTCTGTCCTTTTGGGGGAGAAAACATGCAAACAGACTTACATTTACTTAAATGGTTGTAGTAATATTGATATCGCTTGTTACGTTAGTGCAAACACACACAACATGTCCTGACACACTCGAACTGTTAGTAATGGGATTAGCGAGGTAATTTTGAGTAGTACTACTGGGTCTGACAAACCCCTCCCGGGCTAGTCACGCTAGCTTGATTGGAGGTCAAACGGGTGCCAAATTGACCTAACATATGATTGCCACGGTCGGTTAAGACGTGTTGGAAACACAAAACATACGATTGCCACGGTCGGTTAAGACATGGTGGAAAACACATTGTCATGGTCTGATGAGACATGACGAAACATACGATTGCCACGGTCGGTTAAGACGTGGTGGAAACACAAATAGGACGTAAACAGTCAGCTTCGGTTCGAAACGCTAAGTAACAAGAACATAGGCTACCTACCTAACGATATGCTTTATGTACTAAACCATTGAAACGCAAAATATGGAAACGCTTACGAATACATTTCTTGTTGATTAAACCTGTGAACTCACCAACTCTATGTTGACACATTTTAGCATGTTTTCTCAGGTTACAGGAACGCATAAGCTTTTGAGGCACGCTTCAGGAAATGCACTCAGGACATGCATTCATCTAGTTTATTTTCAGCATTGAACATTTTGTCTAAACATGATTATTGTAATAGTATTGTAATGGATTTACAACTTTTGTACATGCTTCCGCACTATTGAAAACTTTGTTTATGTTCTGTTGAATGAAGTCAAATGTTTATTTTAAATTCATATAGTGTCGTTCGATATGACTGTGTCTGAGATCCTGGTATGTCACACGCCTAACGGTAAAACCCCGTTCGTGGAAATTGAGGGTGTTACAGATTGGTATCAGAGCCACAGGTTATAGAGAACTAGGATTGCATTGCATCTAGACTATAGCCTTAGACACAACACTAGTATTACACAGACACTCTTTACACGGTTACCACTGTTGTGCAAACAACCTTCGGGCGTACTGACATTACACTACTGAGCAAACATAACACTATGGGTATGACATGTGTGTCATTATCGGCTGACAGAGGGGCGGAGAATCCCGCTCGCTCACAACCAACGCATACACTTGACCTTCACTCGCGGAGTGAAAGCAACAACGAATTGAATCAAGCATTCCATGATTGGAACACGAAACTCGTTTCTAACGCACGCGATAAGCATAATGATGACAAACAAAAAAAAAACAATACCTCTCTCTTCCAACTCTCTCACACTTGTTACTATTCCCAACATATCCTATCCTCTACGCTAGTCCGAGCAGTAAATGAGGGACAACTAGGATATTCAAGTCGATTAGAGAATCGGACTTGGACATCCAAACACCTAGAACCACGAAGGGAAAGAGGCCAAATTGTCTTGATTCCCGTTGTTACCTAAACCGAATCTCTTGTACAACTTTAGTTATTTGACTCTTGGTATAACGAATACATCTTTGATGCTTTTATCATTGATAACACTCGGTACTGGGCAAGGTATGTTATCTCGAATAGGAGGAACCATGAGTGACCATGCAAAGCAAATTAGAATCACGGGTGCACACGTAATTGTAATTTGTCGTGCATGAGAACTCTGGCAACTCTATTGGGTGATAACGGGAATGGCTAGTACAAATTTTCAAATTCCACACTTAGGAGGCATAAGGCCTCGGATCCTCATAAATCCATACTATCGTTGTGCAAACAAACCCCTCATTCTTACTAGCATGATACAATATATATTACTGTCAATAATTGTTATCCGGTTATTGATTAATGTGTGTTGTGTATTGAAGAAGTCATGTCTGGAAGAAGAGCGGGACGCCCGGATGGACGAGGAAATATCACCCTGACTCAAGCCGAGCTGAATGCTATCATCAACGAGCGCGTGGCTGATGCGCTTGCAGCTTATGAGCAGGCCCGCAATCAGGGCCAGAACGACCAGAATCCGAACCAGGGAGGTCCAACAGTCTGTACCTTCAAGATGTTTATGGATTGCAAGCCTCATTCTTTTAGCGGCTCAGAGGGCGCTGTCACACTGCTTCGCTGGCTAGAGAAACTTGAGTCAGTGTTTGCCATGTGCAGTTGTCCTGATGGAAATCGGGTCAAATACGCCTCCGGCACATTGGAGGGACCAGCCCTGACATGGTGGAATTCACAAGTCCAAACCTTAGGACTTGGTGCTGCAAACGGTATGCCATGGGAAGACTTCAAGATTCTAATGAAAGAAGAGTACTGCCCCAGGAACGAAGTCTAGAAACTGGAGGCAGAATTTTGGAATTTAAAGATGATTGGTTCTGACATCGAGGAGTACACGACTCGTTCGCACGAGTTGGCAGCATTATGTCCGCAGATGGTAACTCCGGCCTACAAACGGATCGAAAAGTACATTGATGGCTTGGCTCCTCAAATCCAGGCTAGTGTGATGGCTGCTGATCCTGTCACTATCCAGCAGGCCATCCGACTGGCTCATAAACTCACCGACCAGGCAGTGGCACAAGGCACTCTGCCTAAACGTGGCGCTGCTTCTGGTTCATCATATCACAAAAGAAAATGGGAAGGTAACAATAGCAAGTCTTCAAGCTCCAACAACCCCCAGCAACAACCGAACAAAAAGTTTGACCCATCAAGAAACTTCACCCACAACAACCCGAACAGCAACAACAACAATTATGGTCAGGGTTCGAGCAGCTATGCGGGCAAGAACCCTAGGTGTAACCGGTGCAACCTCCATCATCATGGCCCATGTGATCGACTTCGTTGTCAGAGATGTGGAAAGATGGGACACGCAACCAAAGATTGCCGGGGTGAAATAATGACTCAGCAACAACAACCCCAACAACAACTCCAGGGTGGAGTGACTAGAGCCTGTTATGAATGTGGTAAGGAGGGACACTACAGGAAGGATTGCCCACAGCTGAGGGGTGGAAACAAGGGTAATAATGGGGGCAATGCCAAGGGTCGTGCGTTCGTGATCGGTTCCGGCGAGGCAAGGGATGACCAGAATGTGGTTACTGGTACGTTTCCCCTGAATGGTTGTTTTGCTTCCATACTATTTGATACTGGAGCTGATAGGAGTTTTGTTTCCAACAAGTTCATTAAGTTCTTAGATGTAACCCTAGCTGTCATGGAACCTAGTTATGTGGTAGAATTAGCTGACGGAAAACTAATCGAGGCAACTCAAATCGCCAGAGGGTGCAGACTAGGATTATGTGGTCGTGAGATAGATATAGATCTGATGCCTGTCACACTTGGTAGTTTTGACGTAGTTGTGGGCATGGACTGGCTATCCAAGAATCAAGCTGAAATCATCTGTGGTGAGAAAATCATACGCATACCACTTCCTAGTGGTGAAATTCTATCAGTTCAGGGCAAAAGGAGTGGCATGGTCTCTGGAATCATCTCCTACATGAAAGCTCAGAAGTGTTTACGTAAGGGGCATACCGCTTTCTTAGCCATGGTCACTGAAAAAGAAACCGAGGAAAAGAAATTGAAGACATCCCAGTTGTACGTGATTATCCTGAGGTTTTCCCTGAAGACCTACCCGGCCTTCCACCGCACCGCCAGGTCAAATTCCAAATTGATTTGGTTCCGGGAGCCGCCCCTATCGCGAGGCACTGTACAGATTAGCTCCGAGGGAACTACAAGAGCTGTCTACACAACTGCAGGAACTGTTGGATAAAGGTTTTATCAGACCTAGCTCATCACCGTGGGGAGCCCCAATTCTGTTTGTCAAGAAGAAGGACGGAACTTTTCGCATGTGTATCGATTACAGAGAACTGAACAAGGCGACAATTAAGAATCGTTATCCCCTCCCGCGTATCGATGATCTGTTCGACCAACTACAAGGGTCGAGTTACTATTCAAAGATAGACCTAAGATCGGGTTATCACGAACTAAGGATTCGAGAAGAAGACGTTTCAAAGACTGCTTTCAGAACGAGGTATGGTCACTGCGAGTTTTTGGTTATGCCATTCGGGTTGACCAACGCACCAACGGTTTTCATGGACTTAATGAACCGAGTGTGCAAACCCTACCTAGACAAGTTCGTCATTGTCTTCATCGATGACATCCTTATTTACTCAAGGAATAAAGAAGAACACGAAGAACACCTTAGACTGATTCTGGAGCTGTTGAGACAAGAACAGTTGTATGCAAAATTTTCAAAGTGTGACTTCTGGATGCGAGAGGTCCATTTCTTGGGTCATGTGGTCAATGAGAATCGGATAAACGTTGACCCGGCAAAGATAGCAGCTATCAAGAGCTGGGCTACGCCTAAGACACCGACCGAGGTACGACAGTTTCTTGGGCTGGCTGGCTACTACCGACGGTTCATCGAAGGGTTCTCGAAGATTGCTCAACCTCTCACCGCATTGACTCATAAAGGTACTACGTACGATTGGGGTGATAAACAAGAATCTGCATTCCAGATTCTGAAGCAGAGACTTTGTACAGCACCGATTCTATCCCTGCCTTAGGGAACCGATGATTTTGTTGTTTACTGTGATGCTTCCATACAAGGCCTCGGTTGCGTACTGATGCAGCGCAATAAGGTGATTGCCTATGCATCACGACAATTGAAGATACACGAGAAAAACTACACGACACACGACCTAGAGCTGGGAGCTGTGGTATTTGCACTCAAGATATGGAGACACTACTTGTACGGTACCAAGTGCACCATTTACACCGATCACAAGAATCTCAAGCACATCTTTGAACAGAAGGAGCTAAATATGAGACAACGTCGTTGGGTCGAGTTGTTAAACGACTATGACTGCACGATCAAGTATCATCCGGGCAAGGCCAATGTAGTAGCAGACGCCCTGAGTCGGAAGGAAACGCCCAAGCCAAGACGAGTTCGAGCATTGCAAATTACCATTCACACCGGTTTACCCGACCAGATCCGCAATGCTCAACTTGAGGCGTTAAAAGACGAGAATTTGAAAGCCGAATCGTTACGAGGTATGGAGAAGCAACTAGAAACCAAGCCTGACGGAATCCGTTACTTCATGGATCGAACATGGATTCCCTCGTATGGAAACCTACGAGAATTGGTAATGGACGAAGGTCATAAATCGCGGTACTCAATCCACCCAGGTTCAGACAAGATGTACCACGACCTGAAGGTTCTTTACTGGTGGCCAAACATGAAAGCAGATATCGCCACCTACGTGGGCAGATGTTTGACCTGTTCTAAGGTCAAGGTAGAGTATCAACGACCGTCTGGTTTACTCCAACAGCCGGAAATACCAGTATGGAAGTGGGAATAGATATCCATGGACTTTATCACGAAACTTCCTCGAACTCCCAGCGGATGCGACACCATTTGGGTGATCGTGGATCGCTTGACGAAATCCGCACACTTCCTGGCAATCCGTGAGACTGATCGCATGGAAAAGTTAACTCGTATCTACTTAAGGGAAATAGTCTCTCGGCATGGTGTGCCGGTTTCCATTATCTCTGATCGTGACGCTCGATTCACTTCACACTTCTGGCAGTCCTTACAACGAGCACTAGGAACGCGGCTGGATATGAGCACCGCGTACCACCCCCAAACCGATGGCCAAAGTGAGTGTACGATCCAGACTCTAGAAGACATGTTACGTGCCTGCGTCATAGATTTCGGCAGCAGTTGGGAAACTCACTTACCGCTAGTCGAGTTTTCTTACAACAATAGCTACCACACATCGATCAAAGCTGCTCCATTTGAGGCACTGTATGGGCGTAAGTGCCGATCACCTATCTGTTGGGCGGAAGTTGTGGAAAGTCAACTCACCGGCCCTGAACTTGTGCACGAGACGACTGAGAAGATCGTGCAAATCCGTAACCGTATGGCAGCAGCCTGCGACCGACAGAAAAGCTACACTGACAAGCGTCGCCGACCGTTGGAATTCCAAATAGGTTACAAGGTGCTTTTGAAAGTGTCACCTTGGAAGGGTGTGATTCGTTTCGGGAGACGCGGGAAACTGAGCCCTAGGTACGTGGGACCGTTTGAGGTTGTCCAACGGGTTGGCCCCGTAGCCTACCAATTGAACCTACCCGAAGAACTCCGTGGAGTACACAATGTGTTCCACGTCTCCAACTTGAGGAAATGCCTTGCCGACGAAACTCTTATCGTCCCGTTAGACGAGATACATGTGGATGAACAACTACATTTCATCGAGGAACCGGTGGAAGTCATGGACCGAGAGGTCAAGACGCTCAAACATAGTCGTATCCCTATCGTCAAAATCCGTTGGAACTCAAAGCGTGGACCAGAATTTACTTGGGAACGCGAGGATCAGATGAAGAGGAAGTACCCTCAACTGTTCCAAAACCAGGCATCTACCTCTTAGATACACAGGTACCCTATTCCACATGCGTCACACACTATTGAGCCTTGTACTACCCCGTAAAAACCACGTAACAAGATGTACTAATTTTCGGGACGAAAATTCCTGCAACAAGGGGATGATGTGACACCCCGTAATTTCAAACTTACATAAATTAGACCGTTGTCGTTAACATTGACCCGTACTCGTAAATACTTGAAACGTATACAAACACCACCACGGACATCGTTAAACGAATTATGATAAAATACTAACGTGGGTGCCTGTAGAGGATTCACATAAACGAGATTACCTAAGGAATCCTATTAATTAATAGGGCTCGCTCATCAACGTCGTTATCAGCCAAAACAAAATTTGGGAAACTAGGTACCTAAAGTGCAGGGGCTAAACCTGCCAAATTGGCAAACTGGGGCTGGGTATAAATACCCACCCACCAGCCCCAAACACTCACACTCTGCTCTTTCTCCCTTACGCTCTCTTCCTCTCTGATTCTTCACTCCAGCACCAAATTCCACCCGATTGAGCCCGTTTTCGCCGGTTAAACCACGCAACAGCTGAGCAATCACGTTTCCAGCAGGTAGGCGACCATTTCCATCCGTTTTATTGAAGGAATTGATCTGCCCAAGATTTATATTAAATTGATGTGGCTAGTGTGATATGATCCAAGTCGGGTCATACCCAATAACAAGCCAAACAAACACCGAAAGATAATTTACTTGTTGATAAAATCATACAAGTAAGTAGTGACACCAATTTAGAAAATTGGATTTTCTAAATTATTACTTTTGTATATGAACATCATTAAATGTTAATTTGTTCATGAGGGATTACTTGTTCATTGTTTAAATCAATTAAACAATGACAAATGACAATTTGTATGTGTTATAAAATTAAGATGGGTTAATTTTATAAAAGGTGAAAGAAAGAGAATGTTTTATAAAAATGGTTTTATAAAAATTCAAGAGTGTGGGGACATATGGAGGCAATTCGGCCGCCCATATATTCCCTTGGGAACTTCCTTTGCATGCTTTAATTGCATGCTTTAAGACCATCACTCTTTGTCTTAAACATTCTCTTGAAAACCAACACAAGAATATCTCTCATATCTCTTTTTCTCCTTCTCACATTCACGGGTTTCTTGAAGAGAAGAAGCTGATTTTCAGCTTCATACAAACTGATTTCAGCTTCATACAAACGGATTTTCAGCTTCACTAAGAAAGGTTCTTGGCTGAAGATTCACACAAGAAAGAGGGGAATACAAGGTGGTGTTCAAAGCCTAGCAAAGCAAGGTGTTTGAAGAGGCTTGGGGTATGCTATCTTGAGAGCTTCTACCTTGAAGTTTAGCCACAAGAACTCATCTCTTTCACCTCCTAAATCACGAATTTTTGCAGCTACAAAGGTTGTAGTTCTTTCATCTTTTATTGTATGCATTGTATATGTAGATCCATGGCTTGGGGTTATTATAAAATGGGTTTTATAATCAGATCTTAACATGTTTTAAATTTTATATTCCGCTGCGTTTTTCATATAATCAAGATATATGAAGCTTTGATAAACATGTTAAACCCCATCAATGGCATCAAGAGCCACTTATACATATGCATACATGTATTACACCTTGTGTTTCATTTTGGACAGCACCAAACCGTGAGTTTAGGGGCTGTTTTGGTGCCCCCTTTTGATGTTTTAAAGATACTATATTATGCATATTAGGATCTTTAAAACTCTAGTTTATAAGATAATTGTTTGCATGGACTAAACCCATTAGTTCTTGGTTTGTGTTGGCCAAAAACATGGGTTTAAGGGGCTGCCAAAAATCGACCTCTCATGTATGTTTGAATATGTTGTTGTTGATTATGCATAACAAAGCCTAGACCATTTGGATTGAATGATTGGTTGTCATGTTATATTCATTTGGGCATGTAATAATTTATTTTTGTTTCAAGTCTAGTCTTGTAATTTATTTATTCATATGGTTTGTAATAAATAGATTAGGAGTTTATCTTTACTAGAAAAATGTATTAGGATACATATCTTGTAAGGAAGCTCAAGATCAAGACTTGAAGAAAAGATGGACAAAGAGGATTCTTGAAGAAATGGTTTCAAGTGGGAGTCCCCTTTGGTCAACCATGTGTCATGATTCATAACCCTTAGGACATGACCATTTGACACACTTGTTTTGGCTAAACAAGTGTGATCAACTTAGTATGCTTTGTTATGCATATATGACATGTTTTGTTTATGTTTGGTTGAATGCATATGATGATGTTTGTTTTGAATATTTGGATGTGATTAACAAACCTCAACTAAAACAAACAATAAACAAGTAATTGGTTCTCAAATCATTAAGCATAAGTAGAATGGTTCTATAAAAGGAATTAATGGTTTACAAAATAAAATGGGTTTTATTTAAAAGAACCAATAGGGTACCATATGGTTGAATGCATACAATCATATGGTACATAGACTTTTCTAAACAAGAATTGTCAAATTATAAATCCCTTTTGAAAAACAAGTTAAACACCATCCTTTTACACAACACTTAGGTTACTTGCTAACTCTTAATGGGATAAAGGTCACCTAACCACTTTGAGGGAACTTGTAACTTGAGGTGAGAATACCATGTTTGTGGGATAAAGGTCACCTAACCACTTATATAGTAAACTCACACGTGTGTGTAAGTAGGACGACTTGATTTGTAAAATATATTGAATGGATCACCTAAAATATATTTTATAAAAGGTGTTGATGGGATAAACATGCCGTTATAAACATGAGATGTTCAAACGATCCCATACCACTAGAAGTTACAATAGGTTGTAATTGTCATTTATGACTACCTTGTTTATTTAAATAATGGGATAAAGGTCACCTAACCAATATTTAAATATAACGTTGGATTCTAAAATTTTATTTATTAATGATCTATGAGACATAAAGGGTATTGATAAATAAAATATAATTATATCAACGATTACTAATGGAACTTTGTAAAATCTTGTAGATGGCCGACAACAACAACACTAATAATGATGTACCAAACCAAAACAACCAATCCCTAAGGGCGATCCTTCAAAGGGATCGTCTAACACCTAACAATTTCATGGATTGGTACCGCAACTTGAGAATTGTTCTCAAACAAGAAAAGCGGGCCTACATCCTTGATGACCCCATCCCCAATGAACCTGACGAGGAAGATGTGGAAGCGTATAATGATTGGGTTAGATATGTGGAAGACTCCGTCCAAGTCTCTTGCCTAATGTTAGCAAGTATGACACCCGAACTCCAAAAGGAGTATGAGCTCCATGCAGCTTATGACATGATCACTCAGTTGCGGGAAACGTTCCAGCAACAAGCTAGAGTGGAGCGCTACGAAACGGTTCAAGCGCTTAATGCATGTCGGATGGAGGAATCCCAATCAGTTTCATCTTATGTTCTTAAGATGAAAAGCCACATCGACCGCCTTGAAAGGCTGAACTGTCCCGTCTCAAAGAGTTGGCCACGGATTTGATCCTTAATGGCCTAACTAAAAGGTTTGAGGCATTCGTCATGAACTACAACATGAACGGATGGGACAAGAGCATAAATGAACTTCATTCTATGCTCAAATCAGCTGAGGCGGGAATGGGTAAGAGGGTTTTACCCGTTCTCACCATAAGTGAAGGTGGGAAAAAGAGAAAGTCTCTACCCCCTCCTAAGGCAACTGTGGCCAAAGGAAAGGGTCATGTTAGGGGAAAGGGAAAGATGGTTGTTAGGGCGCAACCTCCGAAGCCCAAGGAGAAGAAGCAAAAGGTTGCCGCGAACGACCCATGCTTCAAATGTGGTGAGATAGGGCATTGGATGAGAAATTGTCCAGTCTATCTCAAAGAGTTGAGAGAAAAGAGGGATGCGGGGCAAACCTCAGGTATAATTTACATGATACATGTTGAGCTGAATGTTATTTCTTCTAACACATGGGTATTAGATACCGGATGTGGAACTCACATTTGTAATTTGTTGCAGGGGTTCAGAAGAAATGAGCATTATGATAAAGGGGAAATAAGTCTCTTCATGGGCAATGGTGCAAAGGTTCATGTGGAAGCCCAAGGAGACTACATTTTGAAGCTTCCAAATGGTTTGGAAGTTATTTTAAGTAATGTATTATATGCTCCTAGCTTGACTAGGAACATAATTTCTGTTTCCCGTTTAAGACAATATGATTATGATTTCAAGTTTGTTGACAATGATATTCATGTTTCTTTAAATCATGTATTTTATTTTAAAGCTATACCTTGTAATGGCATTTATGAATTGGTTCATGAAAACACAACATATGATAGCTCAATATACCAAGCAACCACCAAAAGACTCAAATTGGATTTGAGTGATACCTACCTTTGGCATTGTCGTCTTGGTCATATAAACAAGAAACGCATACAAACACTTCAAAAGAATGGTCTTTTAAAAACAAATGAATGTGATTCATTTGATGTATGTGAATCTTGTTTACAAGGAAAAATGACTAAGACACCCTTTAGTGGAACTAACGAAAGGGCAAAAGATTTATTAGGCATCATACATTCGGATGTATGTGGTCCTTTTAAGCCAATGACTAGGAATGGTGAAAGATACTTCATTACCTTTACCGACGATTATAGTCGCTATGGGTATGTGTACTTAATAAGACACAAAGATGAAGCTTTTGAAATGTTCAAAATCTTCAAGAATGAAGTAGAAAATCAACTCAACAAATCAATTAAAGTTCTCCGTACCGATAGAGGCGGTGAATACCTAAGTGATGTTTTTCAAGATCATCTTAGGAGTTGTGGGATTGTCTCACAACTCACTCCACCTGGAACACCACAACATAATGGTGTGTCTGAGAGGAGGAATCGAACTCTATTAGATATGGTTCGATCTATGATGGCTAGAAGCACATTGCCTCTATCATTTTGGGGTTTCGCTTTGCTCTCCGCGGCCCGTATTTTGAATATGGCCCCAACCAAAAAGGTGGAAAAGACACCTTTTGAGATATGGCATGGAAGAGTTCCATCCCTATCATACTTAAGGGTCTGGGGTTGTGAGGCTTATGTTAAGACTCCCACCCCAAACAAATTAGATGTCCGATCCACCAAGTGTATCTTTGTTGGATATCCTAGAGATTCTATGGGATATTATTTCTATGATCCACTGGAACAAAAGGTATTTGTTGCCAGAAAGGGCGAGTTCTTAGAAACAAAGTTCCTTATGGAAGGAACTAGCAGTAGAACAGTGGATCTTGAGGAGGATCAAGATTCACAGCCCGATACACGTTTGGTTGAAACTAGCACTCAACATGAGGATGTTGAAAATGATCAAGCGGTTGATCAATACACACAAAACGTTCGCAGAAGTGGTAGAACTAGTAATCCACCTGAAAGATACGGATTTTTCATGGATGGATGCTACGTGGTAGATTCAGATGAACCAACCACATATCATGATGCAGTGTCCAATTTGGATTGTGACAAATGGCTTGAAGCCATGAACGTTGAGATGCAATCCATGTATGACAATCAAGTTTGGGAACTTGTCGTACCACCTCTTAATTCCAAAGTAGTTGGAAGTAAGTGGGTTTTCAAGAAGAAAACCGATATGCATGGAAACTTGGATACTTACAAAGCTAGACTTGTAGCAAAGGGTTTCACTCAAACTCAAGGGTTGATTATGATGAAACCTTCTCACCTGTTGCAATGCTAAAGTCTATAAGGATACTATTTGCCATAGCTGCTCATTATGACTGTGAGATTTGGCAAATGGATGTCAAAACCGCTTTCCTAAATGGATATCTTGAGGAAGATGTCTATATGGTTCAGCCTGAAGGTTTTGTCGATCCAAAACATCCTGATAAAGTATGCAAGTTAAAGAAATCAATCTATGGATTGAAGCAAGCATCGAGAAGCTGGAATCACCGTTTTGATGAAGAGATAAAGAAATTTGGCTTCATCAAAAACGCTGATGAGGCTTGTGTGTATAAGAAGGCTAGTGGGAGCATAATAACCTTCCTAGTATTGTATGTTGATGACATACTACTATTTGGAAATGACATCCCAACCTTGGAAGGTGTAAAAACCTGGCTTGGAAGTTGTTTTTCCATCAAGGATCTTGGTGAAGCTGCCTATATTCTGGGAATAAAGATCTATAGGGATAGATCAAGGCGGCTGATTGGTTTGAATCAAAGTGCATACATTGACAAAATCTTGAAAAGGTTCAAGATGGAAAACTCTAAGAAAGGTAGTGTACCTATTCAAAGAGGGACAATATTGAGTACGACTCAATGTCCAAGCTCAAAGAGGAGCAAAATAGAATGAAGGCAATCCCATATGCATCTGCTATAGGATCCATCATGTATGGAATGATATGCACTAGACCAGACGTGTCATGCGCTTTAAGCATGACAAGTAGATACCAGCAAAATCCTGGTGATAGTCATTGGATGGCTGTCAAGAACATTCTGAAGTACCTAAGGAGGACCAAGGATATGTTCTTGATCTACGGGTCTGGTGAAGAGGATCTTGTTGTAAGAGGTTACACGGACGCGAGTTTCCAAACCGATCGAGATGATTCACGATCTCAATCGGGGTACATCTTTATTCTGAATGGCGGAACTGTTTCTTGGAAAAGCTCAAAGCAAGAAGTCGTAGCATTGTCCACTACAGAGTCTGAATACGTCGCCGCTTCAATGGCAGCACAGGAAGCTGCATGGCTGAAGAAATTCATAGCCGATCTAGGGGTAGTCCCCTCCATTCAGGATCCCCTAGAGATCTTTTGTGACAACGAGGGTGCGATTGCTCAAATCAAGGAACCTCGTGCTCATCAAAAGACTCGGCACATTGAACGGAGATTCAACTACATAAGGGATGAAGTTGAAAAAGGAAAGATATGTATTCGCAAAGTCCACACTGATAAAAACATTGCGGATCCACTCACAAAGCTCCTTGAAAGGGGAAAACATGAAGGCCATGCTTGTGCCATGGGACTTAGATATTCAAGTGACTGGGTTTAATGTTGTATTTTGTATTTAGATATTAGAACTTATGTTATTTGACTTAATTATATGATAATTATTATCATTTGTTCTTCTATTTTAGCATGTTTAAATCCGTGAATAAATAAGTTATTCTAAACGTCCGTAGTCGATCATACTTGTGGGAACAATTATGAATGTAAGACTATAATGAAATTGGATTGGTTGATATTCATAAGGTATGAATATAAAGCAAGAGGTTGCTGCCAAGGTTCATTGATATCTATGGGATATAGATATTGGACTGACCCGCTCTCAATTATTTCTGCATGGAATCCTTGTGATTAGTCATAAGAGATATTGAGTAAAGGCGAATATCATTGTATCCTCAGACCTGAGATACATATTGGGTCTTGATATTCACCAAGTATTGTACTTTGACTTAGTACTTTGCTGTTCTGAAAAATTGGCAGTACATAAGGCTAAGTTCAGGTATGATATGAGGTGATTGTGAGAGACGTATGTAGTCAAAATGGAATTTGTTCCTCTTATTCGTTGAGAGTAAGATGTCTAAGGCCTATTAAAGTTAAATCATCAGAGAATGACAATTCTGTGTCTCTTGGATTTAACATGACATCTGCAACAAAAGGATAGATGATTGATTCACCTAAAACATATTCAAGTAAGGAACTTGAAAAGGATGATGTTATTGAATGGCACTTAGTCATATACATTAGGGGTAGCAAACCGTTGCTAGGCGTTATTTGCTGCTTGCATCAATCTTCTATAAATCTTGTGCAAGTGGGAGATTGAAGGAATTGATCTGCCTAAGATTTATATTAAATTGATGTGGCTAGTGTGATATGATCCAAGTCGGGTCATACCCAATAACAAGCCAAACAAACACCGAAAGATAATTTACTTGTTGATAAAATCATACAAGTAAGTAGTGACACCAATTTAGAAAATTGGATTTTCTAAATTATTACTTTTGTATATGAACATCATTAAATGTTAATTTGTTCATGAGGGATTACTTGTTCATTGTTTAAATCAATTAAACAATGACAAATGACAATTTGTATGTGTTATAAAATTAAGATGGGTTAATTTTATAAAAGGTGAAAGAAAGAGAATGTTTTATAAAAATGGTTTTATAAAAATTCAAGAGTGTGGGGACATATGGAGGCAATTCGGCCGCCCATATATTCCCTTGGGAACTTCCTTTGCATGCTTTAATTGCATGCTTTAAGACCATCACTCTTTGTCTAAACATTCTCTTGAAAACCAACACAAGAATATCTCTCATATCTCTTTTTCTCCTTCTCACATTCACGGGTTTCTTGAAGAGAAGAAGCTGATTTTCAGCTTCATACAAACTGATTTCAGCTTCATACAAACGGATTTTCAGCTTCACTAAGAAAGGTTCTTGGCTGAAGATTCACACAAGAAAGAGGGGAATACAAGGTGGTGTTCAAAGCCTAGCAAAGCAAGGTGTTTGAAGAGGCTTGGGGTATGCTATCTTGAGAGCTTCTACCTTGAAGTTTAGCCACAAGAACTCATCTCTTTCACCTCCTAAATCATGAATTTTTGCAGCTACAAAGGTTGTAGTTCTTTCATCTTTTATTGTATGCATTGTATATGTAGATCCATGGCTTGGGGTTATTATAAAATGGGTTTTATAATCAGATCTTAACATGTTTTAAATTTTATATTCCGCTGCGTTTTTCATATAATCAAGATATATGAAGCTTTGATAAACATGTTAAACCCCATCATTTATCACCCGTTTCACTGCTGCAAGTATGGGATTCGGGTGTTCGGGTTCAACCCGAATGCATGTGGTCGTGGGGGTGCGTATGAGGTCAATCAGCGTATGCATTTCACTTAGACATGTTAGGAGAGTGTTTCTGGAAGTCTTGATTGTGAGAAAACCGAGCACGGAACCGCCGAAGGCTGTTCGACCCACCCAGCAGTCGCGACCTGCTGCAGTCCGCGACAGGGCCAGCCGTGCGATTGGGTCATGCGACTGGTCCCATCGTGCGGTTGAGTCATGCGACCAGTCCCATCGTGCGATTGATCGGGGCGACTGGGGTGAGACGTGCGAATGAAACCGTACGACTGAGTTAACCGAATGAATGCGTGCGATTGAGGCAACCGAATGAATGTGTGCGACTGAGTATCACCCGACTGAAGGTCCAACCGCACGAATGAAGGTTCATTCGTGCGATTGGTTATTGATTCGGGTGAATGAGTGATGTGTGGTACGACTGAAGGCCGAGTCGCATGAATGAGGGTTCAATCGTACAAGGGAAGTTGATTCGTACGATTGAAGGCCCATTCGTGCGAATGAAGTGTCCAGTCGTGCGTCTAGCCTTGTTATGCGATTGGGGTCATTTGAGTGAATTTTTCTGGTGTGCGATGTGTCTATCATGGGACGATAAGTTAACATCAATAAAAATGTCATTTCTTGATCACAAAGATTAAAGTCAACGCAATCAACAGACATATGCTTTTCAACTCAAAGCAACCTAACTGTTTACAAATATCAACAACCCATTTGAAATCTACATGAAGTCTAATACGTCTATGACTGCTTGTGTGTGTGATACCCACGACCGAACCCATGCGACCCGACCCGACTAAACATGTCTATTAACGCTAAACACAATATTAACGCGTAACACAACTGTCAATAGGTGTTTGACAGCGCATCATAAAACAACACTTGGGAGACTTGCATCCTACACACTTGCTACATCATCTGTGAGTTTCACGGCCCCTATTTTACATCTCTTTCCTTTTGGGGGAGAAAACATGCAAACAGACTTACATTTACTTAAATGGTTGTAGTAATATTGATATCGCTTGTTACGTTAGTGCAAACACACACAACATGTCCTGACACACTCGAACCGTTAGTAATGGGATTAGCGAGGTAATTTTGAGTAGTACTACTGGGTCTGACAAACCCCGCCCGGGCTAGTCGTGCTAGCTTGATTGGAGGTCAAACGGGTGCCAAATTGACCTAACATACGATTGCCACGGTCGGTTAAGACGTGGTGGAAACACAAAACATACGATTGCCACGGTCGGTTAAGACATGGTGGAAAACACATTGTCATGGTCTGATGAGACATGACGAAACATACGATTGCCACGGTCGGTTAAGACGTGGTGGAAACACAAATAGGACGTAAACAGTCAGCTTCGGTTCGAAACGCTAAGTAACAAGAACATAGGCTAGCTACCTAACGATATGCTTTATGTACTAAACCATTGAAACGCAAAATATGGAAATGCTTACGAATACATTTCTTGTTGATTAAACCTGTGAACTCACCAACTCTATGTTGACACATTTTAGCATGTTTTCTCAGGTCACAGGAACGCATAAGCTTTTGAGGCACGCTTCAGGAAATGCACTCAGGACATGCATTCATCTAGTTTATTTTCAGCATTGAACATTTTGTCTAAACATGATTATTGTAATAGTATTGTAATGGATTTACAACTTTTGTACATGCTTCCGCACTATTGTAAACTTTGTTTATGTTCTGTTGAATGAAGTCAAATGTTTATTTTAAATTCATATAGTGTCGTTCGATATGACTGTGTCTGAGATCCTGGTATGTCACACGCCTAACGGTAAAACCCCGTTCGTGGAAATTGAGGGTGTGACAGTATACTACTTATACAATTAATTGGTTAATTGTAACAAGACTAGACATATGTGTGTGTGTTTAATTAAAAGAGAAATCTTTTTTTTAACAAAAGAAACCGTCCCCTTGTGCATGTGTGAGACTATTTTAATCTCTTGGTAAGAACATTCACATGCAAGGGTTATTCTCTTGAGAATTACACACACATGCATTATGGTCTACTCTCCACTAACTAAATAAGATGCTCTCACTTTTCTCTTAATCAATACATGCAACACAAGACCACAATTTTTCAGCTCCACTCTCTCTCTATCTTACTGTTTTGGCAGCAGCATTGAATGTTTTTGAGAGCTAATTTTAAGCTGATTCATGTTGTTCTTGGTGTGAGGATCTTGCACTCCATGAGGATGATTCTCATTTGCATGCAACACAACAAAAGAGATCCTCCTCTTCTCTCTAAGAGCTACGAATTTTCAGCAAGAAAAAGAGGGTTTTTCTGCAGAAAATTAGAGGGTTTTCATGTTGTTCTTGGTGTATTCTACCTAACAAGAAGGTGTGTTTGCAAGGAGCTTGGGGTATACTAGCTTGAGGACTTCTATCCTTGAAGTCTTGGCTGCATTTTGGGCATCTCCATCTTCATCAAACATCCTTTTGGTCGACTTTATTGCTTCTGCAGTAAGGTATAACACAGCTCTATGTAGCTGTGATTTTATGTAGTTTTACATATGTTCATAGCTTGCTAATTCACATAAATGATCCTTTGATTTATGGGTTTGTTTTATACGTTTGAATGGTCACTTGAAGAACACAATTTTCAGCTTTTAAAATGAGATTTAAAGCTATACTTCCGCTACGTTTTCAGAAAGTTTAAGAGGATAAACTATGATTTTATGTTCTAACAAACCCAACAATGGCATCAAGAGCCGGTTATATGAATAGCTTGCTTGTTCTTATCCTTTAAAAATCATTTTAAAGGATGTTACTCAACTAATTAGGGACTGATTTTGGTTGATTTAATAAACCCCAAGTCTTTCAAAGTTATATCTTCATGCTTATGATTAAACTTTGAAAGATAGGAATGTCAATTGGTTGATATGTTTGGTTGTTGTTTGTTTGGACAAACAAACCCAAATTTTCAGTTTATGTTGGCTGAAAATTTAGGGTTTGATGGGGTTTATTTTGTTTATTGAATAATGTTTATGATTGGTCATATAATAGTGCATAACCTAGCTTTTGGCCTTGTGTTGTTTGGATGCTTACAATGTTTGGAATGGTTGTTTTAATTCATTCAATTGGGTTGTAATATTTATGTTTATTATTTGGGTTGTAATTATTTATTCATTTGGTTATGTAATAAATAGATTAGGTGCATTTCTTTTATTAGAAAAATGTATTAGGATATAATTTTTGTAAAAGGAAGATGCACAAGATGAAGACCCAAATATGGACATCAAAGACACAAAAAAGGGACTTGAAGCATATGGATGCAAGTTCAAGTGGGAGTCTATGAAGACCTCTATTTTGTGTTGTATTCAACCCTTAGTAAAGACCAAATGACCACACTTGTGATGGCAAACAAGTGTGGTCACAATAGTAGCTATGGTTATGCACATTGTGGTTGTTTATATTATGCTTGTTTGATTTTGATTTTATGAATGATTGTATGATATTTGGATATGATAAACAATCTTAATAAAAATGACCTTAACAAGCTAATATAAAATGGTTCTTAATCATTAAGCGTTAATAAAGGTTATTAAAAGGATTAATGGTTTTATAATAAAATGTGTTTTATTAAAAGAACCATAGGGTATCTTGTATTTGAAAGCATGCAAATACAAGTACATAGAGTTTTCAAAACTAGAATTAATGAAAACCAAAATCCCTTTTAAAACAAGTTTAACACCATCCTTTTACACGACACTCGAATCACTTGAGAACTATTTGTGGGATAAAGGTCACCTAACCACTTATAGGGAACTTGTGTGTTTGAGGTGAGTCTAACATACTTGTGGGATAAAGGTCACCTAACCGCTTGTATGTGAAAACTCACACGTGTGTGTAAGTAGGACGACTTGAATTGGAAACCATGTGCATAGGGTCACCGAAGCATGGCGTACAATGGTGTTGATAGGATTAAACATGCCAACCAAACATAAGATGTTTAACCCATCCCATAAAGGCTAGAAGTTGCAAAAGGTTGCAATTGTCAAATATTGACTACCTTGTTAAATTAAATAATGGGATAAAGGTCACCTAACCATTATTTGAATGTAACGTTGGATTCTAGATTTTAATTATTAATTGTCTATGAGACATAAAAGGGTATTAATAATTAAAATAAAATTTTAAGAAATACTAATAAAGAACTTTGTAAATTTTGTAGAATGGCCGTAAACAATAATGCTACCACCCTGACCGTGCATACCCTATCACCGAGAATCATTACCAAAATGAGTAAAGGCCTATGTCCTTGACGATCCCATGTCTCACCAACCAACGCTGTTGATGTTAAGGCCTTTTGACGATTGGCTTAAGCACATTAAGGATTCTGTGCTAGTTTCCTACCTCATGTTGGGAATATGATTCCCGAACTTCAAAAGGGTTTGGAACATCATAGGACATATGACATGATAATCTAGTTGAAGGAAATGTTCCTTCAATAAACGTTAGTAAGATTGCTTCGAAACGGTTCAAGCACTTTATGCATGTCAAATGGAAGAAACCCAATCGATATCATCTTATATATTTTAAGATGAAAAGCCACATTGGTAGCCTCAAGATGCTTAAATGTCCTGTCTCAAAGTAGTTGGCCAAGGATTTGATCCTTGATTGCCCAACTAAAGGTTTGAGACATTCATAATAAACTGTAATATGAACGGGTGGGACAAGAGCATCGGTGAAATTCACGCAATGCTCAAAGCAACCGAGGCAGGGATGGATAGAGAGGTTCTACCTATTCTCTCGATCAATGAGGGAGACTATAAGAAATGGCCAATCTCGATCCTAAGGCAATTATTGCCAAAAGAAAGAAATACGCCAAAGTAAAGGTTAAAGCGAAACCACAAAGACCTAAGCTTATGAAGCCTATAGTAAAGGAGAACGATCCATGCTTTGAGTATGGAGAGATAGGAGAATGAAAAGGGAATTGTTCCTCCTATCTCAAGGAGTTGAAAAATAAGAGGGATGCTAGGCAAACCTCGAATACAATATTCATGATTCACATTGTATTAAATGTCATTTCTTCAAACACATGGGTATTGGATACCGGATGTGAGACTCATACTTGTAATTGTTGCAAAGGGGTTCAAAAGAAATGTGCACTTCAAAAGGGGAAACTCTATTTCGAGACTTACAAATGGTTTGGAAGTTGTTCTCAAAACCTTTTGTATGCACCTAGTTTGACTAGGAACATGATTAATGTTTCCTCTTAAAACAATATGGTCATGATTTAAAGTTTGTATATAATGGTATTAAGTTTTATGGATGATGTATTTCATTTTAAAGATATGCTTTTTAATGATATTCATGAATTAGTTCATGATAATTCATCCTATAATAACTCATTATACACATTAAGCACTAAGAAACTTAAAATCGGTTTAAGTTATTATTATCTTTGACATTGACATCTTGGTCACATAAACAAGAATTGGATTCAAACACTTCAAAAATGGTCTTTTAGAAACAAATGAAAATGTTTTATTTGATAAGTGTGAACCAAAAGACTTATTAGGAATGATACATTTGGATGTATATGATCCTTTTAAGACAATGACAAAGATTGGTGAAAAGACACTTCATTACTTTTACCGACGATTACAGTCGCTATTATTGTGTGCACTTGATGACACATAAGAATGAAGCTTTTGAAATGTTCAAAATCTTCAATAATGAAGTAGAAAAACAACTCTATATAACTATCTAAGTTCTTCATTCTGATAAATGAGAAACTGAACCCTATTTGGATATGATTCAATTCATTAAGGCTATGAGCTTACCACCTTTATCATCTTGGGTTTTCGCACTACTCTCCACGGCTCGTATATTGAATATGGCCCAAACCAAGAAAGTGGGTTCGACGCCTTTTGAAATATGGCATGAAAAGAGTTCCATCACTATCATAGCAAAAGGTATGGGTAGTGAAGCTTATGTTAAGCTTAACACCCAAAACAAATTTGAAAGTTGATCCACTATGTGTATATTTGTTGGATATCCCAAAGACTGTATAGGATACTACTTCTTTGATCCAACAGAGCAAAAGGAATTTGTTGCTCGAAGGGTAGAGTTCTTAGAAGCCAGGTTCCTTATGGAAGGAATGACGCATAGAACAATGGAGTTTGATGAAGATCAAGATCCACAAGCCGATACACGTTTGGTTGACACTAGCTGTCAATAAGAGGTTGTTGATAATGATCAAGAGGTTGATCAATACACACAAAACGTTCACAGATCTGGTAGAGTTAGCATTCCACCTGAAATATATGGATTTTTCATGGATGGATACTATGAGATTGACTCCGATGAGCCAACTACATACCTTGATGCTATGTCCAATTCGGATTGTGACAAATGGCTGGAAGCCATGATCGTAGAGATGCAATCCATGTATGACAACCAAGTTTAGGAATTAGTTGACCCTCCACTTAACTCCAAACCGGTTGGATGCAAGTGGGTTTTCGAGAAGAAAACAAATATGCATGGAAACTTGGATACTGACAAGGCTTGTGTGCATAAAAAGGCTAGTGGGAGTGTAATCACATTCTTGGTATTGTATGTTGATGACATAGTACTATATGGAAAAGACATTCCAACCATGGAAGGTGTTAAAACCTGGCTTGGAAATTGTTTTTCCATCAAAGATCTCGGTAAAGCCGCCTATATTTTGGGAATAAAGATCTATAGGGATAGATCGAGGCGGTTGATAGGTCTAAACCAAAGTGCATATATTGATAAAATCTTGAAAAAGGTTCAAGATGGAAAACTCTAAGAAAGGTATGGTACCTATTCAAAAAGAAACAATATTGAGTGCATCTCAATGTCCAAGCTCAAAGGATAAGCAAAATTGTATGAAGGACATCCCATATGCGTCTGCTATAGGATCCATCATATATGCGATGATATGCACTAAGACCGGACGTGTCATGCGCGTTAAGCATGACAAGAAGATATCAGCAGAATCCAGGTAATAGCCATTGGATGGCTGTTAAAAGTATATTGAAATACCTTAGGAGGACTAAGGATATGTTTCTAATATACGAATCTGAGAAAGAGGAACTCGTTGTAAAGGGTTACACGGATGCGAGTTTCCAAACTGACTCGATCACAATCGGGTATGTCTCCATTATGAATAGGGTAGCACTGTCCACTACAAAATAGGAATACATAGCCGCCTCATTAGCAGCTTTGGAAGCTGCGTGAATAAAAGGTTTATTACCGATCTAAGGGTGGTCTCTACCATTCAAGACCCCTTAGAAATCTTTTGTGGTAACAAGGGTGTGATTGCTCAAATCAAGGAACCCCGTGCACATCAAAAGATTAGGCACAATGAGCGGAGATTCAACTACATAAGGGATGAAGTTGAAAAGGGAAAGATATGTATTCGCAAAGTTCACTTTGATCAAAATATTGCGGATCCACTCACGAAGCTCCTCGAAAGGGCAAAGCATGAAAGTCATACCTACGCCTTAGGACTTCGATATTCTAGTGATTGGACTTGATCAAATTTTGTATTTGAATATGTGGAACTCTTTATTATTTGAGTAAAATTATTTGGTTATAATGTTTCAATTAATGTTCCAATTTAGCATGTTTAATCCATGAGGAAATTATTTACTCTAAATGTCCGTAGTCATTCATACTTGTGGGAACAAGTGTGAGGGTAAGATTATTATGAACTTGGATTGGTTGATATTCATAAGGATGAATATGGAGCAATAGGTTGCTACCAAGGTTCATAGATATTTGTGGGATACAAATATTGGACTAACCCGCATCACAAATTTTACTACATGGAATCTTATCGATTGATCATAAGTAAATTTGAGTAAAGGCGAATATCATTTGGTATCCTCCGACCCTCATGATACATATTGGGTTTTGATATTCACTAAGTATTATACCTTGAGCTAATTCTTCACTGTCCTAAAATAGTGGACAGTGCATAAGGGTATGTTCAGGAATAATACGAGGTGTTTGTGAGAAACGTATGTAGTCAAGATGGAATTTGTTCCTATTATTCGTTGAGAGTTAGATGTCTAAGGCCTGATTAAGTTAAATCAACAAAGGAATGATCATTCTGTGTTCTTGGATTTAACATGACATCTGTAACAAAAGGATAGATGATTGATTCACCTAAATCATTTCAAGTAGGGTACTTGAATGTGATGATGTTATTGAATGGCCATAAGTCATGCGTATTAGGGGTAGTAAACCGTTGTTAGGCGTCATTTACTACTTGCATCAATCTTCTATGAATCTTGGGCAAGTGGGAGATTGTTGGGTTCTATGTGCCCAAGACACTTAGAATATTGATGTGGTTAGTACGTTATGATCCAAGTCGGGTTATACCCAATAACAAGCTTGGAAAACACCAATTAATATTTAATTGGTGATATGATCATGCATTTAAATATTTACACTAGTTTAGAAAATTGGGTTTTCTAAATAAGTTGCATATGAGATGGAACAATTTATTAGGATATTTTGTTCAATAATATTATTTGAAGTGTTATTTAAATTAGTTATATAACACCAAATAATAATAAGAGTATACTACTTATACAATTAATTGGTTAATTGTAACAAGACTAGACATATGTATGTGTGTTTAATTAAAAGAGAAATCTTTTTTTAACAAAAGAAACCGTCCCCTTGTGCATGTGTGAGACTATTTTAATCTCTTGGTAAGAACATTCACATGCAAGGGTTATTCTCTTGAGAATGACACACACATGCATTATGGGTACTCTCCACTAACTAAATAAGATGCTCTCACTTTTCTCATAGTCAATACATGCAACACAAGACCACAATTTTTCAGCTCCACTCTCTCTCTATCTTACGGTTTTGGCAGCAGCATTGAAGGTTTTTGAGAGCTAATTTTGAGCTGATTCATGTTGTTCTTGGTGTGAGGATCTTGCACTCCATGAGGATGATTCTCATTTGCATGCAACACAACAAAAGAGATCCTCCTCTTCTCTCTAAGAGCTACGAATTTTCAGCAAGAAAAAGAGGGTTTTTCTGCAGAAAATTAGAGGGTTTTCATGTTGTTCTTGGTGTATTCTACCTAACAAGAAGGTGTGTTTGCAAGGAGCTTGGGGTATACTAGCTTGAGGACTTCTATCCTTGAAGTCTTGGCTGCATTTTGGGCATCTCCATCTTCATCAAACATCCTCTTGGTCGACTTTATTGCTGCTGCAGTAAGGTATATCACAGCTCTATGTAGCTGTGATTTTATGTAGTTTTACATATGTTCATAGCTTGCTAATTCACATAAATGATCCTTTGATTTATGGGTTTGTTTTATACATTTGAATGGTCACTAGAAGAACATAATTTTCAGCTTATAAAATGAGTTTTAAAGCTATACTTCCGCTGCGTTTTCAGAAAGTTTAAGAGGTTAAACTATGATTTTATGTTCTAACAAACCCAACAGCTCCCACTAGCTTTCTTATATACACATGCTTCATCAGCGTTTTTGATGAACCCAAATTTGATTACCTCTTCATCAAAATGTTCATTCCAACTTCTTGATGCTTGTTTCAATCCATAGATTGATTTCTTTAACTTGCATACTTTGTTAGGATGTTTTGGATCGACAAAACCTTCAGGTTGAACCATATAGACATCTTCCTCAAGATATCCATTTAGAAAAGAGGTTTTGGCATCCATTTGACAAATCTCATAATCATAATGAGCAGCTATGGCAAATAATATCCTAATAGACTTTAGCATTGCAACCAGCAAGAAGGTCTCATCATAATCAACCCCTTGAGTTTGAGTGAAACCTTTCGCTATAAGTCTAGCTTTGTAAGTATCCAAGTTTCCATGCATGTCGGTTTTCTTCTTGAAAACCCACTTACTTCCTTCTATCTTGGAATTAAGAAGTAGTACAACCAAGTCCCACACTTGATTGTCATACATGGATTGCATCTTAACGTTCATGGCTTCAAGCCATTTGTCACAATCCAAATTGGACATTGCATAACTGTATGTGGTTGGTTCATCGGAATCTACCACATAGCATCCATCTATGAAAAATCCATATCTTTCAGGTGGATTACTAGTTCTACCAGATCTGCGAATGTTTTGTGTGTATTGATCAACCATTTGATCATCCTCAGCATCCTCATGTTGAGTGCTAATGTCAACCAAACGTGTATCGGGTTGTGGTTCTTGATCCCCTTCAAGATCCACAGTTCTACTGCTAGCTCCTTCCATAAGGAACTTAGCTTCTAAGAACTCAACCTTCTTGGGAACAAACTCCTTTTGTTCCAATGGAGCATAGAAGAAATATCCCATAGAATCTCTAGGATATCCAACGAAGATACACTTAGTGGAACGGCTTTCTAACTTGTTTGAGGTGGGAGTCTTAACATAAGCCTCACAGCCCCACACCTTTAGATATGGTAGAGATGGAACCCTTCGATGGAACCCTTCCATGCCATATTTTGAAAGGCGTCTTTTCCACTTTCTTGGTTGGGGTCATATTCAAAATATGGGCCGCAGAGAGCAAAGCGAAACCCCAAAATGATAGAGGTAAAGAGCTTCTAGCCACCATAGATCGAACCATATCCAATAGGGTTTGATGTCTCCTCTCGGACACACCATTGTGTTTTGGTGTTCCAGGTGGAGATAGTTATGAGACAATCCCACAAATTCTAAGATGATCTCTAAAAGCATCGTTTAGATATTCACCTCCTCTATCGGTGCAGAGAATTTTTATCGATTCGTAGAGTTGATTTTCTACTTTATTCTGGAAGGTTTTGAACATTTCAGAAGATCTTTGTGTCTTAATAAGTACACATACTTGTCACACCCCCGGGCCCAGGTAGGGTGGGACGTCACAGATTAGCAACAACATATATGGCAGCAGAAACAAACCATTATAAGAGCTCAAAGGGAGGGAACATCACATGGCATTAAAAGTTTTAAAAGACACCGGGCAGGAAACAAATCAAGCCCCAAATGTTTACATGTTCAACATAAATTTAAAAAGTCATGGTATCAAATCATCAAAGTCACAAATTCTGGTCACACAAACAATGCCATGGTCTCGGGGTTGAGTCTAAGTCGTCCATAAGCTAAGAGTCTTCACAGGTTACCTGAAACATGCTCAAAATAAAAAGAGTGTCAACTAAAAAGTTGGTGAATTCAAGTGCTTAAAGTTTCAAAACAAATAAAAGGAACTATAAAAGTCCACAGTAAAGGTTTTAGAATCCAGTGTGATAGTTTATAAAAATCTCATTCGATTTTAAAAGCATCATTTTTAGTATCAGTCATTGTGGGGTATCACAATCAACCCTGCACTTGGTCCCCGGTTGGCCTCTTCTAAACTTGTGTTTAACCGGATATTCCCGTAGGAAAAGGACCAAGCCTCAGAATAGTGAACCACTCCTACTAGGATGGTTCACCATAGTATCTTACCCAAAACCTATTACATGCCACAAACGACCCCTCAGGATCTCAGTGGGGTACCTCCCTGTGGCGGGATCCACTGTGCGTGGGGATTCCCCAAATAGATCTATTCACGTAAAGATAAGCGGTTCACAAAAGAATTAATGATTATGACTAAAGTATCAGCAGGTATCCAAACAATCCCACATACAAGCATCAAGTAAGCACAATCATAGTTCATAAAACAAAATATCATGCAAAACAGTAAACAGTATCACATATAGGAGCTTCAGTTTAAAAGAAGCATGCTTCATCCCCAAAACGAAAGTAAAAAGGGGGAACACGAGAACTCACCTTAGGTATCAAGCAAATAGAGATTCTTCGCGTGCCGGGAATAGCACAAGTCTAGCACCCTAATATGAATATATTAAGCGATTAGCTACTGCTCTAAACCTATTTAAGGAGAAACCATAGTGCCTAAGACTTAAATAGACGGTTTCGGTTTTGATTCGATTAGGTTTTGGTAAAAAGTTTCCTTTTAAGGAAAGTCAAGGTTTTTCATGGAATCAACGGTTTCTACCTTACTAGACCAGAGATATATATAGTAATTATGCCATTTAAGGGGGACAATGAACTTATGGGAGTCGGTTATGAAGTTTTGTAAAATTTACAGTTTTGCCCCTGAAGTTTCAAAATTGACAATTTCTACCCTTAAGTTTTGTTTCTTGCATTAAATGTCCTCTATTCTTAAAAATTAGGTTCAAGACCTTAATTCAACTTATTTCTAAGGACTTATTACCAAAATTTCAGTTTATAGACTCGGTTTCTAAAATACACGTTTAACGTTGCCGGTTACGGTAAAACCGAACGGTTTAAAATGGTTATTTATGAGTTTTCACCTTTTTGGAGTCTAAGTCCAGTAGCTATTTCTTAAAATAATTTTTATGAGTTTCAAACCTTTTAGATTATACAAATTTGTCTCTAAAAGTGGAAAGGCTCGTTTTTACGTTTAAACCGTTAAAACGCGTTTTTAGTCGGGTTTGACCATTTTAAAGGCTTGTTTGACCAACCATTTGACTTTTGAGGTTATTTTATCTATTAACCTATTGGAAAGTCATGATTTTTATAAGTTGTAAAATTTAACCCATTTATCTTAAATTTTCCTTAAAATCGTCTTTCGGTTTACACCCGGTTTCACTAAAAATCCATTTAAATTATCTTTTGACCACTAAAACTTTCCATTGACTCCAGAACACTTTATTTATCCATTTATAACCTGGAAATTCTCTTTAAAACGTTTATGGTCCATGTTTCCTATTTTTAAGTCGTTTTAACCCGTTTTCGGGTCCCGAAAGTGACCAAAACCGACACATAGAGCTTACACTTGATGTAACTCGCGATTTGGAAGGTGTGGATGGCCGTGGATGGCTGGAATCTTCTTGGAGGAGGCTGGAGAAGCTCGAAAAAAGGCTGGAACCTCAAGTCTTGCACGTTCAAGGCTTCAAAACATCACCCAAAGTTCACCCTTACTGCGGTTTTGCTGTTGGCCGATTATGGAGGGCTTGTTTCTCACGGTTTGGAGCTGAAATGAGGGTGAGTTAGAGAGGATTTTTGGAGAGGATGAGGGTGTTTCAGCAGGGAATTTCGAGAGAGAGAGAGAGGAGAGTGGAATGGAGATGTCTTGCAAAGTGAAAAATGCATGAAGAGTGAATGGATGGAAGAAAAAGGTGGAGGGTGTGTAAGAAAGCAAAATTTCTCATTGGTGGGCATGGGGGGCGGCCGATCTTGGCTTGTCTCCTAGTGCCATTTTGAATTTTCAATTTTAATTAATTAATTGTAGGGTAGATTTTATAAAATGGTAGTATTTTTGGTGGTATAAGTTGTTAGTAAATTGACTAAGTGTTATGCATGATAATGCATGCTTAAATCCGAAAAATTCAAGTGTGTGTGTGCACATGTACTTTTAATTGTTTCAATTGGTATTCTTAATTCTAGCTAGGGTGACTAATTAATATTCCCGGGCACGAATTTTTCTAAAAAGGCAAGACTTAAAATGACTAAATTAGCGTAAAACACATAGAATCATAAAAATTGATCAAGTAAAAATTAGTGATTCTAACACTCTTGATATAATTGAATTGTTTCCATTATTAGTACTCATAAGACGGGATATGATGCAATTAAATTAGGGTTTAGAATAGTGACCTTGGGACCGGTTGTCACAATACCCATATCGACTATAGTCGTCGGCAAAGGTAATGAAGTATCATTCACTGTACCTAGTCATTGGCTTAAAAGGACCACATACATCCGAATATATGATACCTAATAATTCTTTTGCCTTTTCGGCTTTGCCACTAAAAGGTGTCTTAGTCATTTTGCCTTGTAAACAAGATTCGCATACCTCAAATGAATCATATTCACTTGTTATTAAAAGACCATTCTTTTGAAGTGTTTGTATGCACTTCTTGTTTATACGACCAAGAAGGAAATGCTAAAGATAGGTGTCACTTAAATCCAATTTGAGCTTCTTAGTGGTGGTTTGGTACAATGAGCTATCATATAATGTGTTTTCACGAACCAATTCATAAATACCATTAATAGGAATAGCTTTAAATAAAATATGTCAATTAAAGAAACATGAATTTTATTTTCAATAAATGTCAAAACATAACCATATTGGTCAACTGAAATAATGTTCCTAGTCAAACTAGGAGCATACAAAACATTCTTCAAAATTGCTTCCAAACCATTTGGAAGCTTTAAGATGTAGTCCCCACGGTCTTCAACTTGAACTTTTGCCCCATTCCCCATGTAGAGGCTTACATCCCCTTTCTTGAAGTCCTTACTTCTTTTGAACCCCTGCAACAAATTGCAAATACGAGTTCCACATCCGGTATCCATTACCCATGTGTTAAAGGATATTAAATTTAGATCAATATGAATCATGAAAATTGTACCTGAGGTTTGCCCGGCATCCCTCTTAGCTTGCAACTCTTTGAGATGGACAGTACAATTTCTTGCCCAATGTCCTATCTTGCACACTTAAGGCATGGGACATTCGAAGCAACCTTTTGCTTCTTCTCCGCTGGTTTTGGTAGTGGCGCTCTTACCACTCCCTTTCCCTTTCCCCTAACGTACCCTTTACCCTTTGCAACACTTGCCTTGGGTGCGGGGTGAGGCCTTTTCTTGTTCGCACCTTCATTGATAGTGAGAACGGGTAAAACCTTTTTACCCATGGCTGCTTTGGCTGTTTTGAGCATGGAGTGAAGTTCACTTATGTTCTTGTCCCACCTGTTCATGTTATAATTCATAACAAAGTTGTCAAACCTTTTGACAAAGAGTTGAGGATCAAATCCCTAGCCAACTCTTTCAAGACGGGACAATTCAGCCTTCGAGGCGGTCAATATGGCTCTTCATCTTAAGTACATTAGATGAGACCGATTGGGTGTCATCCATACGACATGTATGGAGTACTCGAACCGTTTCGAAGCGCTCTACCCTTGCTTGTTGTTGGAACGTTTCCTTCAACTAGGTAATCATGTCGTATGCTCCGTGATGTTCATACTCCTTTTGGAGATCCGAAGTCATACTTGCCAACATGAGGCAAGACACTTCGACCGAGTCCTCAGTGTATTTTACCCAATTCATAAAGGCATCCTCATCTTCCTCATTAGGTTGATCGGGAATCAGATCGTCTAATATGTATGACCGTTTCTCTTGCTTGAGAACAATTCTCATGTTTCAAAACCAATCAATAAAATTGTTATGGTTTAGACGCTCCGTTTGAAGAATGGTCCTTAGTGATAGTGAGTGAGCGGACGAGTTATATTTCTCTTGCTTGAGACCAACGTTACATTTAAATAGTGGTTAGGTGACCTTTATCCCATTATTTAAATTAACAAGGTAGTCAATGTTTTGACAATTGTAACCCTTTGCAACTTCTAGAGGTATGCGATCGATTTTAAACATCATATGTATAGTCGGCACGTTTATCCTATCAACACCCTTTGTAAACCATAATATAGGTGATCCATTTAACATGATTTGCAAATCAACTCACCCTAATTGCACACACATATGGGTTTTCAAACATAATTGGTTAGGTGACCTTTATCCCACAAATATGGTATCCCCACCTCAAATCACAAGTTCCCTCAAAATGGTTAGGTGACCTTTATCCCATTAGGAGTTTCCAAGCGACTCAAGTGTTATGCAAAAGGACGGTGTTAAACTTGTTTCCAAAAGAAATTTTAAGTTTTGATAACTCTAGTTTTGAAAACTCTATATACCTTAAGTTTGGTAACTCTAATTTTAAGTTTTCCCATACGGCAGATTAGGGTTCGTAAAAATTCGTAATTTTGAGTCAAGTGTTCAAAAATTCGATTTTTTCCCGCAGCAACAGCTTCAGTCGCACGATTAGCTCAATCACACGACTGAATCTCATTCGCATAGTTCAATCGCACGACTGGACTCATTCACATAGTTCATTCGCACGGTTGAGTTATTCCATACGGTTGACCTCATTCGCACGATTGAAGCCATCCGTATCCTTTAATCGCACGATTGACCCAGTCGTCTTGTCCAATCGCATAAGTCAATCTGTCCTATTCTCAGTTTACACAGTTTAAAGAAATGGAAGATCAGTTCTCTGCATTTACTACTGGAAAGGACTCACGCATCCAGAATCTTCTACTTCTGAAAAGTGAGATCGGGAACCACAACAAACCGCCAAAGCTGTTAACGTTGGATGAATACCCACAGTGGAAACAGCGGTTTTAAATCTACCTAAATGGAGTTGACCCCAATCTGTGGACGTCTATTAATACTGGTTATGTGGTACCACTCAGTGCTAATGGGGTAAAGCTGACTTTGCAAGGAATGAGTGAATCCTAGAAGACTATGCATAATGCTGAAAAGAAAGCATATGCCTTGTTGACTCAGTCTATACCTAAGGACATATTTCATCAGTTTTCTGAGAACAAGCTGTCAAAGAAACTATGGGAGGCCTTGGAAAGAGATATGATGGCAATGCAACTCTGAAAGAACTGAGGGCAAAAGCTCTTAAAAAGGAAGTCGACAATTTCTCACCAATTGGAAAAGAGAGCTTGGATGATATCATTGATAGATTCTATCATCTGATAAGTGAGTTGCACACTCATGGTGTGACCATATCCATGGAAGATAAAGTCTCTAGCTTTACTGATGGTCTGCCAGACAATTGGGATCCATTTGTGTCTAATTTGAGATAAAACGACATTCTTGCCACTTTAGACATAAATGATTTCATTATGAAGTTAAGGGAGGAGGAGCTGCGTCAGAAATACAAGTCAAAGAAAGGATCCTATTCTCAGAATCCTGCACTATACAACTCAGTTCTAACTTCTACTACTTTAGGCGCACTGCTTCAAACAACGTTTGTGTCTAACTCTTCTACTCCTTCCCAAAGCAGCTCATCAGGAATCGAAACGTCAGGGTCACCTAGTACCCAATACATTGCTCCTGAGGCAAATTCTACCAAGTTAAAGACCGAGAATCTCGGAAATGTCACCGTGGAAGTTGCTAAAGAACATATGGACCTTCTAGCTGTTGTTGTTCAATCTTATGATGGGTTAGTTGCTGGTAAGATTGGGAACTGTCATCTTGCTGACGAGGACTACAAGCAAGTTGATGAAACTGAGCTGGAACGCATGGATATAATGTGGGCCTTGGCTAGTGCTGTTATAAGAGCCAAGAAGTCTGTCAAGAAGACAGGCCAAAATCTGGTTGCAACAGAAGACACAACATTTGGATTTGACAAAACCAAAGTCACGTGCTTCAACTATGGAGAGAAAGGGCACTTCAAACGGGAGTGCATAAAGCCAAAGAAGACTGGGAATGGAAATCCATTTCCTACATTCAATCGTCAAAATAAAGAGAAGGTTGGAGCATCGTCAAGTAAAGATTCTAAGGCTTTGGTTGCTCAAGGTGATGAAGGACAAGACTGGTCCTTCCGATTCGTATCCGAGGATGAATCAAATGCTGTATTTGTTGATACCTTGGATGATGGATCTGCAAGTGTGGGAGACATCATAGCTGATCATGCTAGTTCAGATATCGAAGAAGCTGAGGATGTCATTGATCATTTGGTTGAAGAAGAGTTAAGTGCTGCAAACTCAAAATCTCAAGTCACTGTAGAGTCTGACACTGCACTTATGCCTGATTCGTCTAGTTCTACACAGGTATATTCTAAAGACGACTTATATGATAAGCATGTTTGTTCGGAAGGTGAAAAATTTAGAGAAAGCATTGATTTAAAATTTGCTAGGTTATTAGAACACAATGATAATCTAGTAAATGATTTACAACTCTGCACTAAAGCAAACGGTGTGTTAAAACATAATGAGTGCAGCTTCAGAGAAAAGATAGAACTGTTAGGGAAACAACTAAGGGAAACCGAGGTTGTTGCTTTAAATCAATCAAATGATATTGAGTTCTATTTAAATTCTTTAAATGAAACCAAAAAGGAGAAAGCAGTTTTGCAAGTAGAATTTGAATCTTTAAAACAAAAACTGCACAGTTTGGCTAGTTCTTCCCATATAGTTCAAAACTTAGTGAAAGAACGAAATAGCGGGGAAGGTCTGGGTTATAAAGTAGTACTGCCACCACATGCTATCCTTTTGAAAACTAAATGTAGACCAATCAATAATAACCCGGAAAAGGATCATGTGGTGTCTACTCCTCTGGTCTGTGATCCAGATTCTACGGGTAAACCCGGGAAGTCTGTCACTGAACAAAAGAATACTACTTTGGGATCAAAAGATAAGATGCCTGTTGAAGACTTGAGTGAAAAAATTGAAAAAGGTAACTTAGGGTCTGGTTCAAAAATGTCTATTTCAGAACCTAAACAATCTAAGTTAACAAACCCTAAACCAGTAAGTCATCAAAATCAAAATAAAATGATAGCAAAAGATGTTCCAAATGTCAAAACAATTAATTTTGTTAAAGAAGGTGAATCATCTACAAGGGAAAAGAAACTACCCAGCCCCTGACAAAACTCAACTCCACGTCAACACTTTCCTCATACTATCGAAGGGAGATCCTGCTACAGTTCTGGAAAACGAGGACACGTTTCTCCAAATTGTCTTTACTATCAGACACCTAAAAGGAAAATTGAACTTTTTGATGATGAAAAACCAAGATTTTCTAAAATCAGATCTAATACTCCTTCAAAACACCAAAGTCAACACAGACAAGCTAAAAGCAAAGCTGTGTCACCTAAGGTTAAATCTAGGATTATTAGTGAACCTAAAGTTCAAACCATAAGCCAGTCATCTATTTACCACAAATAGGCCATACATGTAACTGGTTTATGGAAAAAAATCAAGTATTGTGTCTGATAGTGAAGCAAAGAAAAGAAAGACATGCCCTCATCATCTGAAGGTCAGTGGCTTGAGTTCATGATATGTGATACCTCTGGGACGCCTAAGCCAGTTAAGGCTTGGGTCCCAAACCTAAACTAATCATTTCCACTGTATGTGCAGGGTGTCCGGTACAGCGCTATCACTAATACCTGGATTATTGATAGTGGGGCGTCTAGGCACATGACCGGGAATTCGTCCCTCCTTTTCAACGTCAAGCAGATTAAAGGGGGACACGTATCATTCGCTGGGAACAAAGGATGTTATATCACCGCGCAAGGCGAAGTGGGAAACGAGAAAGTTAAGTTTGACAAGGTCAACTATGTTTAGCAACTTTAGAACAACTTGCTTTCAGTCTCCCAAATCTGTGATAAGGGATTTAAGGTTATGTTTGACAACAAGAGATGCTACATACTGAAGAAGGAGTATGTCATCCCGGAGGAGCAAGTTCTAATGTCGGCTTCAAGATACAACGACCTGTATGTCTTGGACCTATCAAAAGCCTCTACAACCGAGTCTACTGCTCAGTGCTTCTTGTCAAAAGCAACAGAAAGAGATTCAGTCTCCTGGCACAGGAGAATGGGACACATCAATCCCAGGAAGATGAATCATCTAGTTTAGAATGATCTGGTAGATGAAGTTACAGTCAAGAACTTCCAGCTCCAAGATTTCTTGTCGCTTGCAAGAAAGGGAAACAGACCAAGAAGTCTCACAAAGCTAAGAAAGTTAATTCTATCGACATTCCTCTTGAGCTTCTACACATGGATATGTTTGGCCCAGTGAGCACAAAAAGCATAGCCGGAGATTGGTAGTGCTTTTATGGTGACGGATGATTACTCAAGATTTTCTTGGGTGATGTTTCTGAAAGCTAAATCAGAGACATTTGAATCATTCAAACATATTATTACCACATTGGAGTCTCTATATAAGCTGAAAGTAAGAAGGATTCGATCAGACAACGGGACAGAGTTCAAGAATTTGTGGATGGAGGCCTTCTGTCAAGAGAATGGAATTGTTCATCAGTTTACCTCTGCCTACACTCCACAAACGAATGGAGTTGCTGAAAGGAAGAATCTGAGCTTGATAGAGACAGCAAGGACTATGCTAGCTGAATCCAAACTACCAGTTCAATTCTGGAACGAGGTAGTAGGTAATGCATGTTACACTCTAAATCAGGCCTTGGTAGTCAAACATCAGGAAAAACTTGTTATGAGTTGCTCCAACAACGTAAACCCAATTTAGAGTATCTGGAACCATTTGGTGAACCCTACACGCTGTTAAAGAAGAAACAGACTGAGAAGTTCTACGAGAAGGCAGAAGAAGGTATCTTTCTTGGATACAGTATACCAGACAAACAGGTTTAAAATAACTCAACTCGTTAGGTAGAAGTGTGGTGCAATGTTGATGTTCAAAGATACACCACCCATTACGGGAAAAAGGACCTTCCTTTTTCTTCGACTATAATGAATTTTTCAAATCCTTCGATCTACCTTCTTCCCATTTTGATGATGACTTAGCTGCTCGAATGATGTACGATGTTCGGAATGCTCCCACAATAGACTCGACATCATAAGTTCCATTAGATGATACTTCTATCCCTTCAGGGGGAGAGCTTGAGGTAAGTGATTCTTCCTCTGATGATGAAGCAGTTGAAACCACGAATGTGGAACAGGAAGAACAGGTTTAACGTTGCCGGTTACGGTAAAACCGAACGGTTTAAAATGGTTGTTTATGAGTTTTCACCTTTTTGGAGTCTAAGTCCAATAGCTATTTCTTAAAATCATTTTTATGAGTTTCAAACATTTTAGATTATAAAAATTTGTCTCTAAAAGTGGAAAGGCTCGTTTTTACGTTTAAACCGTTAAAACGCGTTTTTAGTCGGGTTTGACCATTTTAAAGGCTTGTTTGACCAACCATTTGACTTTTGAGGTTATTTTATCTATTAAACTATTGGAAAGTCATGATTTTTATAAGTTGTAACATTTAACCCATTTATCTTAAATTTTCCTTAAAAACGTCTTTCGGTTTACACCCGGTTTCACTAAAAATCCATTTAAATTATCTTTTGACCACTAAAACTTTCCATTGACTCCAGAAAACTTTATTTATCCATTTAGAACCTGGAAATTCTCTTTAAAACGTTTATGGTCCATGTTTCCTATTTTTAAGTCGTTTTAACCCGTTTTCGGGTCCCGAAAGTGACCAAAACCGACACATAGAGCTTACACTTGATGTAACTCGCGATTTGGAAGGTGTGGATGGCCGTGGATGGCTGGAATCTTCTTGGAGGAGGCTGGAGAAGCTCGAACAAAGGCTGGAACCTCATGTCTTGCACGTTCAAAGCTTCAAACATCACCCAAAGTTCACCCTTGCTGCGGTTTTGCTGCTGGCCGATTATGGAGGGCTTGTTTCTCACGGTTTGGAGCTGAAATGAGGGTGAGTTAGAGAGGATTTTGGAGAGGATGAGGGTGTTTCAGCAGGGAATTTCGTGAGAGAGAGAGGAGAGTGGAATGGAGATGTCTTGCAAAGTCAAAAATGCATGAAGAGTGAATGGATGGAAGAAAAAGGTGGAGGGTGTGTAAGAAAGCAAAATTTCTCATTGGTGGGCATGGGGGGCGGCCGATCTTGGCTTGTCTCCTAGTGCCATTTTGAATTTTCAATTTTAATTAATTAATTGTAGGGTAGATTTTATAAAATGGTAGTATTTTTGGTGGTATAAGTTGTTAGTAAATTGACTAAGTGTTATGCATGATAATGCATGCTTAAATCCGAAAAATTCAAGTGTGTGTGTGCACATGTACTTTTAATTGTTTCAATTGGTATTCTTAATTCTAGCTAGGGTGACTAATTAATATTCCCGGGCACGAATTTTTCTAAAAAGGCAAGACTTAAAATGACTAAATTCGCGTAAAACACATAGAATCATAAAAATTGATCAAGTAAAAATTAGTGATTCTAACACTCTTGATATAATTGAATTGTTTCCATTATTAGTACTCATAAGACGGGATATGATGCAATTAATTTAGGTTTTAGAATAGTGACCTTGGGACCGGTTGTCACATTCTCCCACCGTTTAGGAAATTTCGTCCTGAAATTTTAACTTCGCTTAGCATTGGTACGGGTGGGTTTAAAGAGATGCGGGTAGTTCTTCCTCATCTCGTCCTCACGTTCCCAAGTGAATTCCGGCCCTCGTCTCGAGTTCCATCTAACCTTAACCTTGGGTATGCGGCTTCGTCTGAGTTGCTTGACCAAGCGGTCCGTGATCTCTATAGGCTCTTCCACGAAGTTCAGCTTATCATTGATTCTTGTCTCCTTCAACGGTAGTTCCAAGGCTTCGTCTACCAGGCATTTCTTCAAGTTTGACACGTGGAAGGTGTCATGTATATAACTCAATTTCTGAGGTAGTTTCAACTTGTAAGCCACAGGACCAATTCTTGCTAGTATTTCGAATGGTCCAATGTATCTTGGGCTTAACTTTCCTCTTTTTCGAACCTCACGGTTCCTTTCCACGGTGCTACCTTCAGCATTACTCTATCACCTATCTGAAACTCTAATGGTTTCCGTCTTCTGTCAGGGTACTTCTTTTGACAATCCCTTGCCGCTCGTAGACGTTCCTTGATCTTGAAAATCTTATCAGTGGTCTCCAATACGATGTCGGGTCCCAATACTTGACTATCACCAATTTCATTCCAACTCAAGGGTGACCGACATTTCCTACCATAGAGAGCCTCATACGGAGCAGCATTGATACTTGCATGGTAACTGTTGTTATAGGAGAACTCCACCAATGGAAGATGATTATCCCAGTTCCCACCAAAATCAATCACGCATACCCTCAGCATATCTTCTAGGGTTTGAATAGTCCTCTCGCTTTGACCGTCAGTTTGCGGATGGTACGCCGTGCTTAAGTCCAGATGGGTTCCTAAGGCTCGTTGAAGTGATAGTAAAACGACTAGATCGGAGAATATCACACCATAGCCACTATTTCATTGATATACAATTGAGCCAAAATGTCATAGTCTTCCCGAGTCTTTGGTTAGTCTATCCACTATCACCCAAATGGCATCATGACCCCTAGATGTTCTGGGTAACTTGGTAACAAAGTCCATCGTGACGTTATCCCATTTCCATTCCGGGATTTCTGGCTGCTGTAACATCCTTGATGGGTTTTGATTCTCGGCTTTTACCATGGCACAGGTTAGGCACTTACTGACATACATAGCGATTGATTTCTTGATTCCAGGCCACCAGAAAAGTGCCTTCAAATCCCGGTACATTTTATCACTCCCAGGGTGAACTGAATACCTAGATTTGTGAGCTTAATCGAGAATTACCTCTCGAATTCCCCCATGCTTTGGCACCCAAGTTCTCCATTCGCACTTATACGTACCGTCAGTTCCTATTTCAAACCGCTTTTCCAATCCAGTTAATCCTTCTGCTGCTAAATTTTCCTCCTTTAACGCTTCACCTAGAGCTTCTTTCAGCCTTGCGACTAGGTCTGTGTACACACTTATCCTTAAAGCTCGTACACGAAGAGGTTTCTCTCTCTCCTTTCTGCTCAAAGCATCTGCCACCACATTGGCCTTTCCGGGATGATAACGGATTTCACACTCATAGTCGTTTAACAGCTCAACCCATCTTCTTTGACGCATGTGTTAGCATTTTCTGGTCGAGAATGTGTTGCAAACTTCGATGGTCAGTGTAAATGATACACTTCGTGCCATAGAGGTAGTGCCTCCACATTTTGAGAGCAAACACCACGGCACCTAATTCCAGATCTTGCGTAGTATAGTTCTTCTCGTGATCATTTAGCAGTCTAGATGCATAGGCAATAACCTTGTTGCGTTGCATTAGCACGCAACCTAACCCTTGACGCGAGGCGTCACAATAAACTACGAAGTCTTCGACTCCTTCTGGAAGGGCCAAAACAGGTGCACTGCATAGTTTTTCCTTAAGCGTCTCAAATGCTTCATCTTGCTCGGGTTCCCATACAAAGGCTTTGTCTTTCTTAGTCAGTGAGGTCAATGGTTACACAATTCGTGAGAAGTCCTTTATGAATCGTCGGTAGTATCCGGCCAATCGTAGGAATTATCTAATCTCAGTGGGAGTCTCAGGAATCTTCCAATTATTTATAGCCTCTATCTTGGAAGGGTCAACTTGAATTCCATTCTCATTCACCACATGCCTTAAAATTGGATCTCTCGCATCCAAAATTCACATTTTGAAAATTTGGCATATAGTTGCTCATTCTTGAGTAATTCAAGAATTAGTCTGAGATGTCTCTCGTGTTCTTCCTTACTACTGGGGTAGATCAGAATGTCGTCGATGAACACAATCACAAACTTGTCAAGATATGGGCGGCACACACGGTTCATGAGGTCCATGAATGCTGCTGGTGCAGTAGTCAGTCCGAAGGGCATGACTAAGTACTCATAGTGCCCATACCTAGTTCGGAAAGCCGTCTTGGGTATGTCTTCTTCTCGGATCTTTAGTTGGTGGTGACCGGATCTCAGATCTATCTTGGAGAAGTAGCTTGCTCCTTGAAGTTGATCGAATAGGTCGTCTATCCTTGGGAGAGGGTAACGGTTCTTTATGGTCAACTTATTTAATTCCCGGTAGTCGATGCACATGCGTAAGGTGCCATCCTTCTTCTTCACAAATAACACCGGAGCACCCCATGGAGAGACACTCGGACGTATAAACCCTTTGTCCAATAGTTCTTGAACTTGCGTCATCAGTTCCTTCATTTCAGGAGGAGCGAGTCGATACGGCGCTTTGGCTACCGGTGCAGCGCCAGGCAGCAAATCTATTTGGAACTCAACTTGTAGATTCGGGGGAAGTCTCGGTAGGTCTTCCAGAAACACCTCAGGGTATTCAGAAACTACTGGGATGTCCGAAGTCTTCTTCTCCTCTTTGGTCTTCATCACGTAGATGATGAAAGCTGAGCATCCCTTCCTTAAGCTCTTGGTAGCTTTTAAATGGGATATCATGGGGCATAAGGTGTTACTCCTTTCCCCTTGCACCACTAACTCTTCCTTGTCGTTCAATGGTATCTTGAGTAGGCGTTCATCACAAACAATTTCGACTCTGTTCTTAGCTAACCAGTCCATGCCGACAACCACATCAAATCCTCCTAACTTAATAGGCATCAGATCTATCTTAAATGCATGCTCATTTAGATTTATTGAACAATTCTTGATGATTTTGTTAGTTTCTAAAATATTACCATCAGCTAATTCGACGGTAAACGTATCGGCTAAGGCACACGTAGCAAAGTCAATCGAGGATCTAAAAGCACTAGAGATAAAACTGGCAGTTGCTCCAGTATCAAATAAAACAGTAGCAGGATGATCGTTTACAAGAAACGTACAATTGATCACATCGGGTTCCTTTCAGGCTCCAGTGGGATCCATCACAAAAGCTCTTCCCTTGGGCTTATTGGGTCGGTTGTCCTTGTTTCTTCCTAATTTGGGGCATTTGTTCCTCATATGCCCGGGGTCCCCGCACTCATAGCATTGTTTTCCAGGCTCGTAGGTACAGTCTTTAATCAGGTGACCAGGTTTCTTGCATCGATAACAAGGCATGGGATTGCACTCCCCTTGGTGATGAAGCTTGCAATTATCGCAGAAGGGGCTTGTGCCCAGAATCAACCTCCTTGCCTTTCCACCCTGGTCATTTCATCTCGCTTCTTCTCTAGGTTTCTTGTTTGAACCGCTGCTGCTGCCGACCATCTTCCTAGTATCAACCCACTTCCTCTTTTCTTCCACAACCTTCTTCTTGTCCTTAATTTTTCCATGTTCAATCCACCCCGCTCTAACTAGGTCGTCAGTCAGACTACTGGTAAGGTCGACCACCGCCTGTATGGTTGTAGGCCTGGATGACCGAACCATGCCCTTACCCTTGGGTGTAACCCCCAGATGAAGCGGGCCACGCCCTTGGATTCTGGCATCACCAAGTGTGGTACCAGTCGGGACAATGCAAGGAACTGGTTGATGTATTCGGTGTAGTTCGGACCCCTCATTTCCAAATTCAGAAATCTAGCCTCCAGTTTCTCTAGTTGGTTGATCGGATAGTACTTGTTGGTGATTAGCTCCCTAAACTCAGACCAGTTCATCCTACCCACAGCATCCCAGCCTCGAGGCTGGATGATGGTTTTCCACCACTCAGGTGTTGGTCCCTTGAGAGATTGAGAAGCAAACCTCACCATGTGTTCCAACTTGCACTCACTGATGTCTAACACAGCTTCGATTTCGTCCAGCCTTCTATAGGTTTCAATTGCACCCTCGGTGCCATGGAAGTCCTTTGGCTTGCAAGCCATGAATGTTTTGTAGGAGCACCCTTTCCTGATAGCTTCAGATTCTTCGTTGTTGGCAGCCCCAGTACCACCTCCGACGTCATCCCGGTCAGCATTTATTTGAGCAATAATAGTTGGTATAGCATTTGCAATTTGCTGTGCCACAAGATTTGCCATCTTCTCATCGTTTCCTGAGTTAGAATTCTCCCCGGCAGGAATCCCTGGAGGGGTAGGTGGTTGGTTTCTGGTTCGCCTTGTTCTTTCATGACGACCTCGGTTTGTTGCTTGCCTTACAATGGGTGTTCCTCTTCTGGTAGGCATTCTGATAGTACGACAGAGAAAGTCGTTTAGCATCTCATAATTTGTTTCAATCAGTCTATGCATCAATTCCCTACAAGACTTCCTCTCTACGAAGAGAGAATACGGTGTATAATTTCACACAACTTACCAAGTTCCACAGATTACCAATTTAAACAGTTTAAGCAGTCATAAAGAATAACATGGCCCAACACCATGAATAAACAACACATGACGGATAATCATAAATGTTTCAACAGCATTTTATCATATGAATTAGTTCAAAGCAAGACAAAGTTCATAGCATCAGAGTCTAGCTCTTACAAGGTGGAAGGTGCCATCACCCCCATGAATAATAATAATAATAATAATAATGTCGGATAATAATAAGTTTGTTTCCTTCAAGTATTCTAAGACAAATAGTTTCTTCCTCTTCCACATGGTCGCCCTCATATCCACTTCTTTTTCAGCCATCCCATCCATCCGGTGCTCTTCTTCCTCTGCTCCCGCTCCAATCTCTGCACACCCTCCGATGCCAGCATAGCTTAGAATTGAGCGGACTGTGAGGTCCGGGTGGCGTGCTGAAGAGTCAGCTCGTGGCGCTCGATGGTCCTCAGTATCTCGCTCAGGGTAGGGTCGGATGGACCAAAGTCACTAGCCCGTCAGCTAGACTGAGAGTGCTGGTCTCTAGAGAACATGCTGGGACCAACATGCATGTTGTGCCTTGGAGGCATCCAAGGCTCCTCTTGTGGGTGGCGTCGGTGTGGCTCGTACGACGGTGGTGCGGGTATGGGAGCCCTGACCGGTGGTGGAGGAGGAGGAGGCAACCTAAATGAGACCGAAGTCCCAGGTCTAACAGCCTTTCGTGGACCAGTGACGGTGCGTGCTCCCCAATTCCCAATGGGAGGTATCGGTGAGTGTGATGGAGCGGCAACATGTGGCGAACGGGAGCGCGTCCGGCTCCTGGGTGGCGTTGACGAAGATGAATCCTCGTAAGCTCGAGTGTCCTCTGACGTGGCGGAGATCTAACCCGGGTGTCCACACCTCTGCAGGTACGCCTCGTACTCCGTTTGGGGCTTCCTCCTCAGTGTCCCAACAGGGCCAGTCTCATCAACTGGATGTGCGGGTGCCTTACCTCTTTCAACCATAGTAGTTTCCTGTAAAAAGACATCATGAGTAATTTGGTTTCTCATAACTCATGATAGTCTTAATAATAATAATATACTCATAGTAATAGTGATGGCATTAGTATCAGGGATCTCTATGTATCCCTTATCAGTGATGTTAGAATCAATTGTTTCTCATAATAGTGTCAGGCAAAACAGTTCATCTAAAGAAAATTAATTTCAAATCTCCAGTCAGAATAAAATTCAAGGTTAATCAACATCAAACAGAAAGGTCCAAACATAACTTAGAGGTCCATGATGGAAATTACGCGTCCAGTAAATTCATGATTACGTTGATCAGGCGTAATCATCAATTTACCCAACCTGATCATTCCAACACTTTCCCACAAAGACAGTCCTAGGGTATCAGGGTTGTAGCCTAGGGTCTACTATGGTATTCCCGACTTCTCTACAACCTTTGGCTCTGATACCAATCTGTCACACCCCCTGGCCCAGGTAGGGTGGGACGTCACAGATTAGCAACAACATATATGGCAGCGGAAACAAACCATTATAAGAGCTCAAAGGGAGGGAACATAACATGGCATTAAAAGTTTTAAAAGACACCGGGCAGGAAACAAATCCAGCCCCAAATGTTTATATGTTCAACATAAATTTAAATAGTCATGGTATCAAATCGTCAAAGTCACAAATTCTGGTCACACAAACAATGCCATGGTCTCGGGGTTGAGTCTAAGTCGTCCATAAGCTAAGAGTCTTCACAGGTTACCTGAAACATGCTCAAAATAAAAAGAGTGTCAGCTAAAAAGTTGGTGAATTCAAGTGCTTAAAGTTTCAAAACAAATAAAAGGAACTATAAAAGTCCACAGTAAAGGTTTTAGAATCCAGTGTGATAGTTTATAATAATCTCATTCGATTTTAAAAGCATCATTTTTAGTATCAGTCATTGTGGGGTATCACAATCAACCCTGCACTTGGTCCCCAGTTGGCCTCTTCTAAACTTGTGTTTAACCGGATATTCCCGTAGGAAAAGGACCAAGCCTCAGAATAGTGAACCACTCCTGCTAGGATGGTTCACCATAGTATCTTACCCAAAACCTGTTACATGCCACAAACGACCCCTCAGGATCTCAGTGGGGTACGTCCCTGTGGCGGGAGCCACTGTGCGTGGGGGATTCCCCAAATAGATCTATTCACGTAAAGACAAGCGGTTCACAAAAGAATTAATGATTATGACTAAAGTATCAGCAGGTATCCAAACAATCCCGCATACAAGCATCAAGTAAGCACAATCATAGTCATAAAACAAAAGATCATGCAAAACAGTAAACAGTATCACACATAAGAGCTTTAGTTTAAAAGGAGCATGCTTCATCCCCAAAACGAAAGTAAAAAGGGGGAACACGAGAACTCACCTTAGGTATCAAGCAAATATAAATTCTTCGCGTGCCGGGAATAGCTCAAGTCTAGCACCCTAATATGAATATATTAAGCGATTAGCTACTGCTCTAAACCTATTTAAGGAACAACCATAGTGCCTAAGACTTAAATAGACGGTTTCGGTTTTGATTCGATTAGGTTTGTGTAAAAAGTTTCCTTTTAAGGAAAGTCAAGGTTTTTCATGGAATCAACGGTTTCTACCTTACTAGAACAGAGATATATATAGTAATTATGCCATTTAAGGGGGACAATGAACTTATGGGAGTCGGTTATGAAGTTTTGTAAAATTTACAGTTTTGCCCCTGAAGTTTCAAAATTGACAATTTCTAACCTTAAGTTTTGTTTCTTGCATTAAATGTCCTCTATTCTTAAAAATTATGTTCAAGACCTTAATTCAACTTAGTTCTAAGGACTTATTACCAAAATTTCAGTTTATAGACTCGGTTTCTAAAATACACGTTTAACGTTGCCGGTTACGGTAAAACCGAACGGTTTAAAATGGTTATTTATGAGTTTGCACCTTTTTGGAGTCTAAGTCAAGTAGCTATTCTTAAAATCATTTTTATGAGTTTCAAACCTTTTAGATTATAAAAATTTGTCTCTAAAAGTGGAAAGGCTCGTTTTTACGTTTAAACCGTTTAAAACGCGTTTTTAGTCGGGTTTGACCATTTTAAAGGCTTGTTTGACCAACCATTTGAATTTTGAGGTTATTTTATCTATTAACCTATTGGAAAGTCATGATTTTTATAAGTTGTAACATTTAACCCATTTATCTTAAATTTTCCTTAAAAACGTCTTTCGGTTTACACCCGGTTTCACTAAAAATCCATTTAAATTATCTTTTGACCACTAAAACTTTCCATTGACTCCAGAACACTTTATTTATCCATTTATAACCTTTAAATTCTCTTTAAAACGTTTATGGTCCATGTTTCCTATTTTTAAGTCGTTTTAACCCGTTTTCGGGTCCCGAAAGTGACCAAAACCGACACATAGAGCTTACACTTGATGTAACTCGCGATTTGGAAGGTGTGGATGGTCGTGGATGGCTGGAATCTTCTTGGAGGAGGCTGGAGAAGCTCGAAAAAAGGCTGGAACCTCAAGTCTTGCACGTTCAAGGCTTCAAAACATCACCCAAAGTTCACCCTTGCTGCGGTTTTGCTGCTGGCCGATTATGGAGGGCTTGTTTCTCATGGTTTGGAGCTGAAATGAGGGTGAGTTAGAGAGGATTTTTGGAGAGGATGAGGGTGTTTCAGCAGGGAATTTCGAAAGAGAGAGAGGAGAGTGGAATGGAGATGTCTTGCAAAGTGAAAAATGCATGAAGAGTGAATGGATGGAAGAAAAAGGTGGAGGGTGTGTAAGAAAGCAAAATTTCTCATTGGTGGCCATGGGGGGCGGCTGATCTTGGCTTGTCTCCTAGTGCCATTTTGAATTTTCAATTTTAATTAATTAATTGTAGGGTAGATTTTATAAAATGGTAGTATTTTTGGTGGTATAAGTTGTTAGTAAATTGACTAAGTGTTATGCATGATAATGCATGCTTAAATCCGAAAAATTCAAGTGTGTGTGTGCACATGTACTTTTAATTGTTTCAATTGGTATTCTTAATTCTAGCTAGGGTGACTAATTAATATTCCCGGGCACGAATTTTTCTAAAAAGGCAAGACTTAAAATGACTAAATTCGCGTAAAACACATAGAATCATAAAAATTGATCAAGTAAAAATTAGTGATTCTAACACTCTTGATATAATTGAATTGTTTCCATTATTAGTACTCATAAGACGGGATATGATGCAATTAAATTAGGGTTTAGAATAGTGACCTTGGGACCGGTTGTCACAATACCCATATCGACTATAGTCGTCGGCAAAGGTAATGAAGTATCATTCACTGTACCTAGTCATTGGCTTAAAAGGACCACATACATCTGAATATATGATACCTAATAATTCTTTTGCCTTTTCGGCTTTGCCACTAAAAGGTGTCTTAGTCATTTTGCCTTGTAAACAAGATTCGCATACCTCAAATGAATCATATTCACTTGTTATTAAAAGACCATTCTTTTGAAGTGTTTGTATGCACTTCTTGTTTATACGACCAAGAAGGAAATGCCAAAGATAGGTGTCACTTAAATCCAATTTGAGCTTCTTGGTGGTGATTTGGTACAATGAGCTATCATATAATGTGTTTTCACGAACCAATTCATAAATACCATTAATAGGAATAGCTTTAAATAAAATATGTCAATTAAAGAAACATGAATTTTATTTTCAATAAATGTCAAAACATAACCATATTGGTCAACTGAAATAATGTTCCTAGTCAAACTAGGAGCATACAAAACATTCTTCAAAATTGCTTCCAAACCATTTGGAAGCTTTAAGATGTAGTCCCCACGGTCTTCAACTTGAACTTTTGCCCCATTCCCCATGTAGAGGCTTACATCCCCTTTCTTGAAGTCCTTACTTCTTTTGAACCCCTGCAACAAATTGCAAATACGAGTTCCACATCCGGTATCCATTACCCATGTGTTAAAGGATATTAAATTTAGATCAATATGAATCATGAAAATTGTACCTGAGGTTTGCCCGGCATCCCTCTTAGCTTGCAACTCTTTGAGATGGACAGTACAATTTCTTGCCCAGTGTCCTATCTTGCACACTTAAGGCATGGGACATTCGAAGCAACCTTTTGCTTCTTCTCCGCTGGTTTTGGTAGTGGCGCTCTTACCACTCCCTTTCCCTTTCCCCTAACGTACCCTTTACCTTTTGCAACACTTGCCTTGGGTGCGGGGTGAGGCCTTTTCTTGTTCGCACCTTCATTGATAGTGAGAACGGGTAAAACCTTTTTACCCATGGCTGCCTTGGCTGTTTTGAGCATGGAGTGAAGTTCACTTATGTTCTTGTCCCACCCGTTCATGTTATAATTCATAACAAAGTTGTCAAACCTTTTTGACAAAGAGTTGAGGATCAAATCCCTAGCCAACTCTTTCAAGACGGGACAATTCAGCCTTCGAGGCGGTCAATATGGCTCTTCATCTTAAGTACATTAGATGAGACCGATTGGGTGTCATCCATACGACATGTATGGAGTACTCGAACCGTTTCAAAGCGCTCTACCCTTGCTTGTTGTTGGAACGTTTCCTTCAACTAGGTAATCATGTCGTATGCTCCGTGATGTTCATACTCCTTTTGGAGATCCGGAGTCATACTTGCCAACATGAGGCAAGACACTTCGACCGAGTCCTCAGTGTATTTTACCCAATTCATAAAGGCATCCTCATCTTCCTCATTAGGTTGATCGGGAATCAGATCGTCTAATATGTATGACCGTTTCTCTTGCTTGAGAACAATTCTCATGTTTCAAAATCAATCAATAAAATTGTTATGGTTTAGACGCTCCGTTTGAAGAATGGTCCTTGGTGATAGTGAGTGAGCGGACGAGTTATCATTATTTTCACTGTTGTTTGTGGCCATCTACAAAAATTAACAAAGTCCAATTTTAGTAATTTTGATATTGTCATATTTTAATTAATATCATTTTACGTGTCATAACAAATTTGAAATTCTAAAATCCAACGTTACATTTAAATAGTGGTTAGGTGACCTTTATCCCATTATTTAAATTAACAAGGTAGTCAATGTTTTGACAATTGCAACCCTTTGCAACTTCTAGAGGTATGCGATCGATTTTAAACATCATATGTATAGTCGGCACGTTTATCCCATCAACACCCTTTGTAAACCATAATATAGGTGATCCATTTAACATGGTTTGCAAATCAACTCACCCTAATTGCACACCCATATGGGTTTTCCAACATAATTGGTTAGGTGACCTTTATCCCACAAATATGGTATCCCCACCTCAAATCACAAGTTCCCTCAAAATGGTTTGGTGACCTTTATCCCATTAGTAGTTTCCAAGTGACTCAAGTGTTATGCAAAAGGACGGTGTTAAACTTGTTTCCAAAAGAAATTTTAAGTTTTGATAACTCTAGTTTAGAAAACTCTATATACCTTAAGTTTGGTAACTCTAATTTTAAGTTTTCCCATACGGCAGATTAGGGTTCGTAAAAGTTCGTAATTTTGAGTCAGGTGTTCAAAAATTCGATTTTTTCACGCAGCAGCAGCTTCAGTCGCACGATTAGCTCAATCACACGACTGAATCTCATTCGCATAGTTCAATCGCACGACTGGACTCATTCGCACAGTTCATTCGCACGGTTGAGTTATTCCATACGGTTGACCTCATTCGTCCTGTTCATTCGCACGACTGAATCCAATCGCACGATTGAAGCCATCCGTATCCTTCAATCGCACGATTGACCCAGTCGTCTTGTCCAATCGCGTAAGTCAATCTGTCCTATTTTAAGTTTACACAGTTTAAAGAAATGGAAGATCAGTTCTCTGCATTTACTACTGGAAAGGACTCACGCATCCAAAATCTTCTACTTCTGAAAAGTGAGATCGGGAACCACAACAAACCGCCAAAGCTATTAACGTTGGATGAATACCCACAGTGGAAACAACGGTTTTAAATCTACCTAAATGGAGTTGACCCCAATCTGTGGACGTCTATTGAGACTGGTTATGTGGTACCACTCAGTGCTAATGGGTAAAGCTGACTTTGGAAGGAATGAGTGAATCCTAGAAGACTATGCATAATGCTGAAAAGAAAGCATATGCCTTGTTGACTCAGTCTATACCTAAGGACATATTTCATCAGTTTTCTGAGAACAAGCTATCAAAGAAACTATGGGAGGCCTTGGAAAAGAGATATGATGGCAATGCAACTCTAAAAGAACTGAGGGCAAAAGCTCTTAAAAAGGAAGTCGACAATTTCTCACCAATTGGAAAAGAGAGCTTGGATGATATCATTGATAGATTCTATCATCTGATGAGTGAGTTGCACACTCATGGTGTGACCATATCCATGGAAGATAAAGTCTCTAGCTTTACTGATGGTCTGCCAGACAATTGGGATCCATTTGTGTCTAATTTGAGATAAAACGACATTCTTGCCACTTTAGACATAAATGATTTCATTATGAAGTTAACGGAGGAGGAGCTGTGTCAGAAATACAAGTCAAAGAAAGGATCCTGTTCTCAGAATCCTGCACTATACAACTCAGTTCTAACTTCTACTACTTTAGGCGCACTGCTTCAAACAACGTTTGTGTCTAACTCTTCTACTCCTTCTCAAAGCAGCTCATCAGGAATCGAAACGTCAGGGTCACCTAGTACCCAATACATTGCTCCTGAGGCAAATTCTACCAAGTTAAAGACCGAGAATCTCGGAAATGTCACCGTGGAAGTTGCTAAAGAACATATGGACCTTCTAGCTGCTGTTATTCAATCTTATGATGGGTTAGTTGCTGGTAAGATTGGGAACTGTCATCTTGCTGATGAGGACTACAAGCAAGTTGATGAAACTGAGCTGGAACGCATGGATATAATGTGGGCCTTGGCTAGTGCTGTTATAAGAGCCAAGAAGTCTGTCAAGAAGACGGGCCAAAATCTGGTTGCAACAGAAGACACAACATTTGGATTTGACAAAACCAAAGTCACGTGCTTCAACTGTGGAGAGAAAGGGCACTTCAAACGGGAGTGCATAAAGCCAAAGAAGACTGGGAATGGAAATCCATTTCCTACATTCAATCGTCAAAATAAAGAGAAGGTTGGAGCATCGTCAAGTAAAGATTCTAAGGCTTTGGTTGCTCAAGGTGATGAAGGACAAGACTGGTCCTTCCGATTCGTATCCGAGGATGAATGAAATTTTGTATTTGTTGATACCTTGGATGATGGATCTGCAAGTGTGGGAGACATCATAGCTGATCATGCTAGTTCAGATATCGAAGAAGCTGAGGATGTCATTGATCATTTGGTTGAAGAAGAGTTAAGTGCTGCAAACTCAGAATCTCAAGTCACTGTAGAGTCTGACACTGCACTTATGCCTGATTCGTCAATATCTACACAGGTATATTCTAAAGACGAATTATATGATAAGCATGTTTGTTCTGAAGGTGAAAAATTTAGAGAAAGCATTGATTTAAAATTTTCTAGGTTATTAGAACACAATGATAATCTAGTAAATGATTTACAACTCTGCACTAAAGCAAACGGTGTGTTAAAACATAATGAGTGCAGCTTCAAAGAAAAGATAGAACTGTTAGGGAAACAACTAAGGGAAACCGAGGTTGTTGCTTTAAATCAATCAAATGATATTAAGTTCTATTTAAACTCTTTAGATGAAACCAAAAAGGAGAAAGCAGTTTTGCAAGTAGAATTTGAATCTTTAAAACAAAAACTGCACAGTTTGGCTAGTTCTTCCCATATAGTTCAAAACTTAGTGAAAGAACGAAATAGCTGGGAAGGTCTGGGTTATAAAGTAGTACTGCCACCACATGCTATCCTTTTGAAAACTAAATGTAGACCAATCAATAATAACCCGGAAAAGGATCATGTGGTGTCTACTCCTCTGGTCTGTGATCCAGATTCTACGGGTAAACCCGGGAAGTCTGTCACTGAACAAAAGAATACTACTTTGGGATCAAAAGATAAGATGCCTGTTGAAGACTTGAGTGATAAAATTGAAAAAGGTAACTTAGGGTCTGGTTCAAAAATGTCTATTTCAGAACCTAAACAATCTAAGTTAACAAACCCTAAACCAGTAAGTCATGAAAATCAAAATAAAATGATAGCAAAAGATGTTACAAATGTCAAAACAATTAATTTTGTTAAAGAAGGTGAATCATCTACAAGGGAAAAGAAACTACCCAGCCCCTGACAAAACTCAACTCCACGTCAACACTTTCCTCATACTATCGAAGGGAGATCCTGCTACAGTTCTGGAAAACGAGGACACGTTTCTCCAAATTGTCCTTACTATCAGACACCTAAAAGGAAAATTAAACTTTTTGATGATGAAAAACCAAGATTTTCTAAAATCAGATCTAATACTCCTTTAAAACACCAAAGTCAACACAGACAAGCTAAAAGCAAAGCTGTGTCACTTAAGGTTAAATCTAGGATTATTAGTGAACCTAAAGTTCAAACCATAAGCCAGTCATCTATTTACCACAAATAGGCCTTACACGTAACTGGTTTATGGAAAAAAATCAAGTATTGTGTCTGATAGTGAAGCAAAGAAAAGAAAGACATGCCCTCATCATCTGAAGGTCAGTGGCTTGAGTTCATGATATGTGATACCTCTGGGACGCCTAAGCCAGTTAAGGCTTGGGTCCCAAACCTAAACTAATCATTTCCACTGTATGTGCAGGGTGTCCGCTACAGCGCTATCACTAATACCTGGATTATTGATAGTGGGGCGTCTAGGCACATGACCGGGAATTCGTCCCTCCTTTTCAACGTCAAGCAGATTAAAGGGGGACACGTATCATTCGCTGGGAACAAAGGAGGTTATATCACCGTGCAAGGCGAAGTGGGAAACGAGAAAGTTAAGTTTGACAAGGTCAACTATGTTTAGCAACTTTAGAACAACTTGCTTTCTGTCTCCCAAATCTGTGATAAGGGATTTAAGGTTATGTTTGACAACCAGAGATGCTACATACTGAAGAAGGAGTATGTCATCCCGGAGGAGCAAGTTCTAATGTCGGCTTCAAGATACAACGACCTGTATGTCTTGGACCTATCAAAAGCCTCTACAATCGAGTCTACTGCTCAGTGCTTCTTGTCAAAAGCAACAGAAAGAGATTCAGTCTCCTGGCATAGGAGAATGGGACACATCAATCCCAGGAAGATGAATCATCTAGTTTAGAACGATCTGTTAGATGAAGTTACAGTCAAGAACTTCCAGCTCCAAGATTTCTTGTCGCTTGCAAGAAAGGGAAACAAACCAAGAAGTCTCACAAAGCTAAGAAAGTTAATTCTATCGACATTCCTCTTGAGCTTCTACACATGGATATGTTTGGCCCAGTGAGCACAAAAAGCATAGCCAGAGATTGGTAGTGCTTTTATGGTGACGGATGATTACTCAAGATTTTCTTGGGTGATGTTTCTGAAAGCTAAATCAGAGACATTTGAATCATTCAAACATATTATTACCACAATGGAGTCTCTATATAAGCTGAAAGTAAGAAGGATTCGATCAGACAACGGGACAGAGTTCAAGAATCTGTGGATGGAGGCCTTCTGTCAAGAGAAAGGAATTGTTCATCAGTTTACCTCTGCCTACACTCCACAAACGAATGGAGTTGCTGAAAGGAAGAATCTGAGCTTGATAGAGACAGCAAGGACTACGCTAGCTGACTCCAAACTACCAGTTCAATTCTGGAACGAGGTAGTAGCTAATGCATGTTACACTCTAAATCAGGCCTTGGTAGTCAAACGTCAGGAAAAACTTGTTATGAGTTGCTCCAACAACGTAAACCCAATTTAGAGTATCTGGAACCATTTGGTGAACCCTACACGCTGCTAAAGAAGAAACAGACTGAGAAGTTCTGCGAGAAGGCAGAAGAAGGTATCTTTCTTGGATACAGTATACCAGACAAACAGGTTTAAAATAACTCAACTGGTCAGGTAGAAGTGTGGTGCAATGTTGATGTTTAAAGATACACCACCCCTTACGGGAAAAAGGACCTTCCTTTTTCTTTGACTATAATGAATTTTTCAAATCCTTCGATCTACCTTCTTCCCATTTTGATGATGACTTAGCTGCTCGAATGATGTACGATGTTCGGAATGCTCCCACAATAGACTCGACATCATAAGTTCCATTAGATGATACTTCTATCCCTTCAGGGGGAGAGCTTGAGGTAAGTGATTCTTCCTCTGATGATGAAGCAGTTGAAACCACGAATGTGGAACAGGAAGAACAGGTTCCTACTACTGAAAGTACCCCAGCCTCTGATCATGATGCAGCTAAAACTTCTGAACCACATACTCCAACAGTTCAGAATCTGGATACTGAAGTCGCAGTACCCACCACTCTAGGAACTCAATTCAATGTACATCGTCCCCTGGACAACATCATTGGGTATATTCTATCGGTAGTTCAAACAAGAAATCAGCTATACTCAGCTGATTATGTTGCAGTCATGGAAAAGGGATACTTAAACGATGGTGCTTATCGATGTTTTGTTTCTCAAGTTGAGCCAAAGCATGTAAGCGAGGCTTTAAAAGATGAAGCATGGGTAAGTGCTATGCAAGATGAACTCCTTCAGTTCAAGAAGTTAGGAGTCTGGACACTTGTGGATAGACCAAAACACTTGTGGATAGACCAAAAGGTGCAAAGGTGATTGGCATAAAATGGGTTCTTTGGTGTAAGAAAGATGACCAAGGGGTCATAATAAGGAACAAGGCTCGGCTTGTCATTTAAGGGTTTAAGAAAGTCGAAGGCATTGACTACAATGAAGTGTTTGCACCTGTGGCGAGGATGGAAGCTATTTGTATATTCTTAGCCCATGCATCCTACATGTAGATTAAAGTCTATCAACTAGATGTGAAAAGTGCATTCCTTCATGGTGAAATCCGTGAAACGGTGTACCTCAGTCAACCCAAAGGATTTGAGGATCCTTATCATCGGGATAGAGTTTACAAACTGAACAAGGCTTTGTACGGGCTTCATCAAGCCCCTCGAGCCTGGTACGAGAAACTCTCTACTCATCTGCTGAAACATGGTTTTCGCAGAGGGGTCATTGACTGCACCTTGTTTATCAAGGAAAAGGACGGTGATTTACTACAGGTGCAGATATACGTGGATGACATAATCTTTTGTTCCAAGAACGAAGCATTGTGTAAAGAATTTGAGTCTGTGATGAAAGCTAAGTTTGAAATCAGTGCCATGGAAGAGATGAAGTTCTTTCTTGGTTTACAAGTAGATCAGACACCAAATGGTATCTTCCTGAATCAGACCAAATATGTAGGAGATATCTTTAGTTGGTTTGACAAGGAGAATGCAACGGTTGCTCGGACTCCACTTGCACGAACCACGATGTGGCACCCAACGAAAATGGTTATCTGGTCGATGCCACCATGTATCGATGAATGATCAGATCTCTCATGTACCTTACAGCTTCTTGTCCTGATATTATGTACGCCATGTGTCTATGTTCCAAATATTAGGCAAAACCTAAAGTAAATCATCTAATTGGAGTAAAGAGGATTTTTCGTTATCTTAAGGGTACTCCAACACTCGGGTTGTGGTATCCTCATGATGATGAATTTGAGCTTACAGCGTATACTGACTCGGATTACAGTGGTTGCAAGATGAATTACAAGTCAACATCAGTGGGATGTCAGTTCTTTGGAAGACGCTTAGTCACCTAGCAGTGTAAGAAGCAGATATCGGTTGCTCTATCGACATGTGAAGTCGAATACGTTGCCGCTGCAAGTTGCTGTTCTGAAAACATCTGGATTCAACAGCAAATGCGAGACTATGGTTTGAAATTTTCTAACACCCCTATTTATGTTGATAATTCTGCTGCAATTGCTGTCACTAAAAATACGGTCCAACACCCTAAGACTAAACACATCGGTATTAAATATCACTTTGTACGTTACTGTTTTGAAAAACAATTAATCGATGTTGTTAAAATTAATACGGATTTTCAACGCGTCGACCTCTAAACAAATGCATTTGATAAACCTCGGTTTTTATATCTCTTAGAGGTCAATGGTGTTAAAAAGAAAAGTGATGCGATTCCAGAAGAATCTAGTTCTTAGTCCGTCTTTATGTTTTATTTTTTTAATTTTTCTTTATTTTTTTCATGTCTTTAAAAATCCAAAAACACAAAAAGATTTTCGGTTTTAGAATTTTAGGGGGAGAATAGGTTTAGTTTCAGTAGTTAGTATTTAAATTACTCAAAAAAAAGAGGGCGGGTAGAAAAGCTAAAAGCAAGGACATCAAATCTGTGAGATTGATTCAAAACTATGGAATATGATAGTACACAGAGAACTAATTGTTTGGGACATCAAATGGACTTAAAGGTTCAAAATGTTACATTAAAACTACAAGTCTGAGAAGGATAAGCCAAATAAAGGAAAAATGATAGTAAACTAGGTTGTTACTGAGGTTACTCAAGAAAGTAGACCTAGAGGTTGCTAGTCCATGATATGATGTGTCGGTAGATTCAACACAATAGACAAGTAGACTTCATTGGTGAAACAACTTAAAACTAAATAGTTCAACTAGCTGTGGGCTTCCACCTTATCCCTGGTTAACACAATCAACGCATTTCCAATAAGGGGTGATGAGAAAAATAAACGCCACAAATGTGTGCGGATGACCTTAAAAATGAGCAAAGCACATGAAAAAAAAATATTAAACGCAATCAAGCTAATGACTAATGTTGTTGGTGCGTAATGTGTAAAAGAAAAATGCTCAAACAAGAAGATAGGTTGTGTGCCTCTCTGCTGTGCGATGGCACTGACCTAAGGATAAGCATAACTTAAATATTCTAGAATTCATTGTCGTTTGTGCCTCTCTGTTGTGCGATGGCACTGACCTGAGGCTTGGCATCTCTTTGAAATCTCTTAGAATAGGTTCTTCTTATCCAAACCCGTAGACCGCTCAAAAATCTCCTACAGAATATTGATTACGATATAAGCGTGGGATCCACAAATGCTTGTTGAAATAACAAACCTAACTAATCACCAATGTGAGTCAAAAATCTGTGTATGGATTTAAGTGGACAAATATACTGACAATCATCATGGCAGCAATCCTTGACAGTCAAAATCATTATGTGCCTCTTATAGTTCTAGTATGATTTCCTGTAAGGGCTTTTGACTCTTAGACAAATAAGAATAAGTTAAACAAACATATTCAAAAGGGTCCTAAATGATTATGCTTATGCTTGTATGATTCCATAAGAGTCCTTCCAGATAAGATGAAAATGCTTGATGTTGTTCTGTTCAGGGGGAGAAATCTTTTAGGAAAATTAAAATGTTTTCAACCCACCTCAAACAAAACCACAAAAATATGTTCTGATTTATTTCAATTCAAGTTGTTTTTCTGTTTTATCTATCAAATTAGGTGTCAATTTCGGACTATGTACTTGATGAACTCTGTGAATCATAAATTAAAAGGGGTCACGTCTGAGGTGACTAAACTTGTGTGAGTTTAAAAGGATCATATCTGAGATGATAAAATTCTGAAAAGTAAAAGGGTCACGTCTGAGGTGACCAAACAATTTCAATTAAAAGGATCACGTCTGAGGTGATCAACCTATACTAATTTAAAAGGATCACGTCTGAGGTGATCAAAGGATTTCTGTTAAAAGATCATGTCTGAGATGATCATCGGTCATAACGTTTATATATAAAAAGTTAATTTGAGTGTGTGGAAATGGATGAAGTCAAACTCATGAGTATGGACCAATCGCACGATTGGACCATAAGTATGGACCAATCGCATGATTGGACCATAAGTATGAGCAAATCACACGAATAGACCACGAGTATGAGCAAATCACACGAATGGACCATGAGTATGGGGCAAACCACGCGATTGGATCATAAGATGTAAGGCCCCGATCCCGGGCACCTCACAGTTGGTCGTCATTACCCATAAAACATACATTTAATATAACTTAATAAAAACCATGCAGCGGAAACTTTAAATTTTACAAAAAATGCTTTTGCAAAGTAATACAACACCTGTTACAAAATATCATTTGTTTGCATTACAATACAAAAACATTAACAAAAGAATGCCATCCCAAAAGAGCTGAGTAGCCGCCTCGTGCCATCCTCAGCAACACTACCTGCCAACTGGAAAACACATAAAAGTCAGCGCTGCTGAGTGAGTTCTAGTTTTGTATTAAAACATACTTTTACTTACTTAAAAGTATCCTTTCGTTCATGCGTTCATACATCATACGTACACATAGATAATATCCATTATTATCTTCATCATTCGTTATTAATCATTATCTTTAACTTCTCGTATGGATTCTGTCAGACTTTACCCACTTCATAGCACTCGGCTATGATTACTGTGGTCGAATGACAAGAATCCCGTTCATACTTACTTGCACGCATTGAAAGGTTAATTGTACCAATACCATATGCTACACCCCACTCAGTCTTAGCTACCGGGCCGTAATCAACATATGACGGGAGCGTATGCCCGGTACTAGAGGTAAGCGGTAGAGGTACCATGACCATGGTCAATCACATAGAAGGACCAATCGCGTTATTCAATGCTTGCAAGACATAATTCATTCGTTCATTAATGCATGTATTCGTCATCATTCTTCATTTCATTCATTCGTTAATACATGCATTCGTCATCATGTTCCTCTTTCATTATCTTTCACTTTACGATACATAATACTTCATTAATTCATTTCTCGTTATTCGTAAAGTTTCAGAAAGATAAGCATACAAAATTATCAGGAACACACATCATACATACTCATCATACGTTCATCATCATGCATTCACCATCATACATTAATCATCATGCATTCATCATCATACATAGCATCATACCTTACTTAACAATATTTTAATAATATTGTTAACAGTAATATACTAATAATAATATTAGTAACAATTAGGGTTAATCATACTCATCATTATATGCATGAGACACCATCATTTATTAACCCTAGTCAACCCTGGTCAAACCTCGAACTTCGGGCTTACTGGAAATTTCTGAAAATTTCTAAGTGTTTAGGCGTTTTAGCACTATTGGTCGTATAAGCCCTCTGGGCGTATGAGCACTATTAGCCGTATGAGCACTGCTGGACTTTTCACTTAACACTTAGATTTATCAGCTGGTCTTACGACCACACTGTTGGTCGTATGACCACTGATGGTCGTACCACCCCTGGACTTAGGAACATATTTGGATCATACGACCACTGTTGGTCGTATGAGTCCACACTTAGAACTTTTCATCATGATCATACGACCACTGTTGGTCGTATGAGTCCTGTGGGCCTCAGACTTAGAAAATTTCACATATTCATACGACCACTGTTGGTCGTATGAGTCCTATTAGACTCATCAACACTTAGAAAATTTCATCACCTGGTCATACGACCACACTGTTGGTCGTATGAGTCCTATTGGGCTTATAACACTTAGAAAAATCCTGATCATACGACCACTGTTGGTCGTATGAGCACTGCTGGACACATCAACTTTTCTTATTTATTCTAAGTCCCAATTTCAGACATATTAACAACATATTCATGTGTCTAATTCATAATCCGAGCCCAAAACATCATCATGCCTAGTTCTAAACATATACACATAATCCTAGGCATAATCTAACATAAACATAAACATACACACATTCATATCATACGGGTATCAAACCCAAATTTATAAAAATATATTTCTGCATGCATTTTCCAGCCCCAAACATTTAAAAACCAGTAAAAAGGGGTCTAGAACTCACCTTAGCTGTCTTCTTCGAATTTACACCCTTCACCCGAACCTTCTCAACTTGTTCTAACACCTAGAACACACACACCACACCACCCGAACACACAAGACACACTTATAAGCACACATACGGTTCTAGAATTATCTAAAACTTCAAAAAACTAGAGAATTCTTACCAAAAGCTTCCAAGTTTACAGATTCTTCTTCAAAAATCCGAGGGTTTTCTGCTCCTTCTACTTTCTCTCTCTAAAGATATCGAATGAAGTGAAATGCAGACAACATGGGTGGCCATTCCACCTTTTGTACAAAGAATTAATAGAAAGTTTGCCCATTTGACACTTTTGGCCCTTAAACAAAAGTAACTTTTGTTTTTCTTTCCTTTCTCTTTCTATTTTATTCTTTTAGATTCTTTACTAAAAATTTACGGGTGTTACATAAGAATGAACCAATCGTACGACTAAATGAATGAGTCTGAGTTAGTCGCACGACTGAACCCCAGTCGCCCGAATGAGGCATGCACATGGGTCCAGTCGCACGACTGAAATCCAAAAAAGTTTAAAAGAAGACTCAGTCAGTCGTAAACCCTACGCACTTCAAAATTCTCAAAAACCGCCCAACACCCAGACACTCTGCCCAAATTTCCAATACTTGTGATTACTCTTCGATTCAATTTCTGACCATATAGTGTCATCTTCAGGTACTTTGCGGACGAAATCGAGACAAATAAACAGTTAAATTAAATTCAATCTATCGAAATTGATAAAACTAATAACCGGGACAAAAACCCTAAAATTGGCCACTTTAATGGACACAAAAGTTGATTCAAATGACATTAAATGCTATTTTGTGTCCCTGCGAACCAAATGAATCTAAACACGGAGTCTAATTAAATGTTTTAACGATGATTCAAATTTATTGGTTTGAACAATGCAAGATACGAATGGACAGGCTGATGAACTTCAGTCGCACGATTGAGCCAGACGTATGATTTAGTCGCACGATTGAGCCATACGTATGATTCAATCGCACGATTGAATCAATCGGTGACTCAGTCGCACGACTAACTCAACCGCATTGGTATAGCAGGCGACTAAGTTCAGTCGCAGGCTCAATCGTGCGACTGAACTCATTTGTATGGTTTAATCGCATGATTTAACCAGTTGGTCAAAATCAGTACAACTCAAATGTTATTTCTTATGAATGGATATAACATATATGTTTGTTGTGTTGCAGCAACATGGCTGAGAGATGGATGATGAGCACCAAGCATAACATTTGTGCTCATCTGGATGCTACTTCCCAGAACGCATCTGAGTTCGCTAGGATCATTTCTTTCCTACGTAGATCGAGGATCTATAGATCCATCTCCACTCCATGCACACCTCATTGATCGATCCAGCAGGCATTCTGGGAGAATGCCACGGTCGACCGCTCTGCTGAGCCATACTGCATACGGAGCTCTATTTTCGGTCAGGATATTTGGATTGGTGAAGATGACTTGAGACGAGTCTTGGATTTGGGTGAGGACAGAGCCCACCCAACCAAGCTGCATCCCCTAACAGTTCGGGGATGCTTTTTAAGGTTCAAGTATGCCAGCGACATCAATACCGGCATGCTGAGCAAGAGTAACATGTGCCCCCAATTTAAGTATTTGGCACATGTGATCCTTAAATGCATAGCCTCCAGGCGCGGACGCTTTGACGAGTTGTCGGACAAAATCCAGAACGCTTATGTTGTACCGGTGCTGAACCACCCGTTCAGTTTCTCCCGCGTGTTCTTCTCCTACTTGACAGAGAACATCGAGGCCAAAGGCAAGGAAGGCTTATGTATGTATCCAAGATTCTTGCAGATGATTATAGACGAGAAGCTTCCTATGCTGCCTAAGGAGGATGATGATGCAGTGATCCTAGAGGTGATGGATGAAAATACATTGAATGATAGCTTATTGTACCAAACTAGTACCAAGAAGCTCAAATCAGATTTGAGTGACACTTACCTTTGGCATTGCCGTCTTGGTCATATAAACCAGAAAAGAATACAAACACTACAAAAGAATGGTCTTTTAAAAACAAGTGAATGTGATTCATTTGATGTATGTAAGTCTTGTTTATAAGGTAAATGACCAAGGCACCTTTTAGTGGCAAAGCCGAAAGGGTAAAGGATTTATTAGGTATCATACATTCGGATGTATGTGGTCCTTTTAAACCTATGACAAGGTACAATGAGAGATACTTCATTACCTTTATTGATGACTATGGTCCATATGGTTATGTGTACTTACTTAGACACAAAGATGAATCTTTAGAAATGTTCAAAATCTTCCAAAATGAAGTAGAAAATCAACTAAATAAGAAAATAAAAATTCTCCGCACCGATAGAGGAGGTGAATACCAAAGTGATGCTTTTATAGATCATCTTAGAAGTTGTTGTATTGTCTCACAACTATCTCCACCTGGAACACCACAACATAATGGTGTGTCCGAGCGAAGAAATCATACTCTATTGAATATGGTTCGATCTATGATAGGTAGAAGCACACTGCCTCTAGCATTTTGGGGTTTCGCTTTGCTCTCAGTGGCTTGTATTTTGAATATGGCCCCAACCAAGAAGGTGGAAATGACACCTTTTGAAATATGGCATGGAAGGGTTCCATCGCTTTCATATTTAAAAGTATGGGGTTGTGAGGCTTATGTTAAAACTCACACCCCAAACAAGCTAGAAAGCCGTTCCACTAAGTGTATCTTCATTGGATATCCTAGAGATTCTATGAGATACTATTTCTGTGATCCATTGGAACAAAAGGAGTTTGTTGCCAGGAAAGCTAGGTTCTTAAAAGCTAAGTTCCTTACGGAAGGAACTAGAAGTAGAACTGTGGATCTTGAGGAGGATCGAGAGCCACAAACCGATACACGTTTGGTTGACACTAGTACTCAACATGAGAATGTTGATAATGATCAAGTGGTTGATCAATATACACAAAACGTTCGCAGATCTGGTAGAATTAGTAATCCACCTGAAAGATATGGATTTTTCATAGATGGATGCTATGTGGTAGATTCCGATGAACCAACCACCTATCATGATGCAATGTCCAATTTGGATTGTGACAAATGGCTTGAAGCCATGAACGTTGAGATGCAATCCATGTATGACAATCAAGTATGGGACTTGGTTGTACCACCTCTTAACTCCAAAGTAGTTGGAAGTAAGTGGGTTTTCAAGAAGAAAACTTATATGCATGGAAACTTGGATACTTATAAAGCTAGACTTGTAGCAAAAGGTTTCACTCAAATTCAAGGGGTTGACTATGATGAAACCTTTTCACCTGTTGCGATGCTTAATCTATTAGGATATTGTTTACCATAGCTGCTCATTATGATTATGAGATTTGGCAAATGGATGTCAAAACCGGTTTCCTAAATGGATATCTTGAGGAAGATGTCTATATGGTTTAGCCTGAAGGTTTGTCGATTCAAAACATCCTAACAAAGTATGCAAGTTAAAGAAATCAATCAATGGATTGAAACAAGCATCAAGAAGTTGGAATCACCGTTTTGATGAAGAAGTAATTAAATTTGGACCCATTAAGAACGCTGATGAAGCTTGTGTATATAAGAAAGCTAGTGGGAGCATCATCACTTTCCTAGTATTGTATGTTGATGACATACTACTATTTGGAAATGACATTCCAACATTGGAAGGTGTAAAAACCTGGCTTGGAAGTTGTTTCTCCATCAAGGATCTTGGTGAAGCCGCCTATATTCTGGGAATTAAGATCTATAGGGATAGATCAAGGAGGTTGATTGGTTTAAATCAAAGTGCATACATTGATAAGATCTTGAAAAGGTTCAAGATGGAGAACTCTAAGAAAGGTACGGTACCTATTCAAAGAGGAACGATATTGAATACGACTCAATGTCCTAGCTCAAAGGATGAGCAAGATAACATGAAGGCAATCCCATACGCATTCGCTATTGGATCTATCATGTATGCAATGATATGCACTCGACTGGACGTTTCATGCGCCTTAAGCATGACAAGCCGATACCAACAAAATCCTAGAAACAGTCATTGGATGGTTGTTAAGAACATACTTAAGTATCTAAGGAGGACTAAAGATATGTTCCTAATCTATGGATCTGGTGATGAGGAACTCGTTGTAAAAGGTTACACGGATGCGAGTTTCCAAACTGATCATGATGATTCACGATTACAATCAGGATACATTTTTATTCTGAATGGAGGAGCGGTCTCTTGGAAGAGCTCTAAATAGGATGTGGTGGCTTTATCAACTACAGAATCTGAATACATCGCCGCCTCATTGGCAGCTCAAGAAGCTGCATGGTTGAAGAAATTCATTGCCGATCTAGGGGTTGTCCCTTCCATTCAGGACCCCCTAGAGATCTTTTGTGATAACAAGGGTGCGATTGCTCAAATCAAGGAACCTCGTGCTCATCAAAAGACTAGGCACATTGAGCGGAGATTCAACTACATACGAGATGAAGTTGAAAAAGGAAAGATATGTATTCGCAAAGTTCACACAGATCAAAATATTGCGGATCGTCTTACGAAGCTTCTAGAAAAGGCAAAGCATGAAGGTCATACCTGCCATGGGACTTCGATATTCTAGTGATTGGATTTGATCGGTAATTTCGTATTTGGATATATGGAACTCCCTTATTACTTGAATAAAATATTTGGTTATAATATTTCAATAAATGTTCTAATTTAGCATGTTTAATCCATGGGTAAATTATTTACTCTAAATCTCCATAGTCATTCGTACTTGTGGGAACAAGTATGAGGGTAAGACTATTATGAACTTGGATTGGTAGATGTTCATATGGATGAATATAGAGCAAAAGGTTGCTGCCAAAGTTCATAGATATTTGTGGGATGCAAATATTGGACTGACCTGCATCTTATCTTGTGCAAGTGGGAGATTGTTGGATCTTATATGCCCAAGACACATACAAGATTGATGTGGTTAGTACGTTATGATCCAAGTCGGGTCATACCCAATAACAAGCTATATAAACACCAACAAAAATTATTTGTTGATAAGATCATACAATAAATATTGACACCTATTTAGAAATTGGTTTTCTAAATATTGCTTTTGTGATAGAACTACATTATATGGATAATTTGTTCATGAGATATTTATTTGTTTCATTATTTTAGTTGGTTAAATAATGTCAAATAAAAGTGTGTTATGTTATAAAATTAGACTATGTTTAAATTTTATAACCTAAATGCACGGAAGAGTGTTTATTTTTTACAAAATATCAAATGGGCGGGAACCCAATTTTAAAAGGGGATTCGGCTGCCCAAGGGGGCCTAGGGAACACCATATTGTGTCTTGTTTCATTCAAGACTTGATTACTTTCACACTCTTCCATCATTTTACAATTTAGCTCTCTTCTCTCTTCTCTTTCACTCAAGCAAGAACACTCAAAAACCTCTTGAAAAATTCGGATTTGTTGGCTGAAACTTGGGGCTGAAAATTCGGATTTAGATAGTAGCTTTGGAAGATTGTTTTGGTGTAAAGCTCCCTAACATAGCAAGGTGTTTGGAAGAAGCTTGTGGGTATTACACCTTGAGGTTTTCTTCTTTGAGGGCTGCACATACAACATCATCATCATCTTCATCTCATCCTTACTTCATTATCATGTTCTTGAAAGGTAGTTCAAGAACACCCTATGGTTGTTTTTGGATGTTGATAGCACACTATTTCATATATGAATATGATCCTAGTTTTGGGTTTTTGTTTTAGTTTAAAATGGTGCAAATTTTCAGATTCAAAACATCATTTTAAAACCCTTATTCCGCTGCGTTTTCATAGTTTAAATGGTTAAACTAGCTTTGATAAACTTGCTAAAAACCCAACACAAAACATCATGAAAACAGAATGGTGTTGAAGATAATAATGATTTCCCTGAGGATCTTTTCTATTCTCTCAATCAATATAACAATAGATTTGTTATATCAAATTCAACAAACATCAAACATGGTGCGGAAAAACATGATTAATGCTTACGAAATCAGTGGGTGTGATTGTGTGTGTATGGTTTTCAATGCTCAAATGCTGAAAAATGTTTTTCTATTGATTGTTCAAAAGCTTACAAAGGATTAGGGTCGTATGCTATTTATAGCGTATATAAAAGACTATTTACAATTACTAAACTACCCTTATGTAAACAAAATTATATAAAATCCTAAGTCTATGTCATCCGCTGTGAATAATAGACTGTCCACTGTGCATGATCAGTCGTCCGCTGTGGATGGGATAAGCTATCCGCTGTGTCTTTACTGTTGTCTGCTGTGAACACTTGATGTGTGCTTGATTGGTTAAATGTCAGCTGTGGAGTGTTCATCCGTTGTGGATGAGCATCCGTTGTGGATAGTTCATCAGCTGTGGACAGGTCATCCGTTGTGTATTGCTTTGGCTGTCCGCTGCAGACCCTTTGAAAATTTTTCTTCATCTGCTGCAGACTCTTGTTCATCCGCTATGGAAGGTCTTCATCCGCTGCAGACACTTGTCAAAAATTACTTTTTATCTATAATCCTAAAAAAAAATTTAAGCCACATTAGTGTATGTTGTGAATGTTACTGATACAAATATGTTAGTTAATGATTGTCTGAATGTTAGAACACATTATGTTGGTTTATGGCAAGCATTATCCTTTATACATTATGCACTTGTTGAGTCCAACAGTTTCTTCTCCCCACTTGGCTTACTTCCATTTTGTCACACCCCAAAAACGACATTCAATATCACAGCGGAATTGTATATGCGCTAAGCATGGCGATGACAAAGTTGGAAACCAACATGATATATAGGCAAACGTTAAAACATAAGTTTTAAATTACAAACCACAAAATTTTTGTCACAACATTCCAAAATAAGAAAAAGTTCAAATTGTTTAACAACGATCATACACAAAGATCGTATTTTTAAATTAATAGCCAAAATAAAACCAAAAGTTGCCATATCCATGTTTGCCCAAGCCCAGTTTATACCACCATCCATGCTCCTATGTACCTGAAATACATGCTTAAAAAGTCAACATAAAGTTGAGCGAGTTTCACGGGTTTACGGAAACATTACATATAACAGTATCAGATATCATTGACAAACAATATGGTAAGTTGTAAACTAGCTAGGGATACAACTTAATGATAGTACCTGGAGCTATAAACAAACCAAGACACGAAAGCTTTACATAAAGTAAGCAATCACCACAAAATGAATTCAACATACATTCACTCGCATCCAAAACGCTTGATCAGAGCTACTGATCACGAGTGCGGGCTGTCAAACCCAAATAGATCTACCAATATACACTGTGGCCTAACCCAAGGCTAATGATTATATGGGAAAGGGGGTATTCATGAACGACTCACATGAATACAACAACGAAACACCCATACTCGAGACTATCATACGAACACATACGAGTAAGTCACATAATCATGATACAACGAACGAAGCCATGTATTTGCCCCATGATTTTGTAAAACGATAACAAGTTAAAAAGGGGCCGTGGAAACTCACCTTGATCAACGAAATTGATAGTACGTGCAATTACACCAACGAACGTCCAGTCAGTCCTAATAGTGCCCTAAATACGATAGACACTTTAAGAATCGATACTCAAGTCTTACAAGCAAGTTGTTCATCCAACCTACTAGTCTTATATTATTTTTAAGAAAATATTTGTTTACGCGAGTAGTTGGTGATTATAACACTCGGTTAAGATCTTAACGAAAACGGTAAATTACGCATTACTTAGACAAGTACTAATTAACAACCAAAATGTGAAAATTATAACCAAATAGCACATAAGCACTCATATTTATATACGTACATAAATCCTAAATCACATTTCATGAATCAAACAACTTTAACCAACTTGGTATAAAAGTCTCTAAATCATGGCAATTTCTACGCATAAGTGACCATTTAGGCATCACAAAACATGTTCAAACGCACGTATCACTTATGAACCAATTGTACCTCATATGGCCGTAAATAATACATACAACAAGTCCATAACTATTGTTTAAACTCAGACCCAAATTATGCCTAATCTTCATGCCAAAAGTCAACGTTTTTACGACTAGTTAAGCCTAAAACGTAATATAATGCATCCAATCACCAAGAATCATACATATTATCAAAAATACATTATTTGGACACAACATATCATCACATTACAGTCATAGTTCCAGATTTCAATAGTTCCTTTTATTCCACACAAAAACACCTAGTCTAGCATGCATTTCGACATAAATTATAACCATAATCATTCAAATCAACCAATCAATGATCCGTTCACAATCTATCATGTTTTCATGCTACATTATACCCCAACTTACCATTCTAAACTATCCATAACAAAACAACTTATTGCATGTCAAAGATCAAGTCTTATTTCATCACATTTCGCAAGATATGAACCAATACATGCATATATATATATATATGACATTCATACACACATTAAATCCATCAAAATCCTTCAACAAAACACTGAAATATTCTGTTCTAAACCATCCGTAACGTTATCCATACTTGCATGTTCAAATCTAGTCATAAACCTTCACTTTTTGCAAGAACAAACTGAAGGAATTGATCTGCCCAAGATACATATTAAATTGATGTGGCTAGTGTGATATGATCCAAGTCGGGTCATACCCAATAACAAGCTTGTCAAACACCAATAGATAATTTATTTGTTGATAAGATCATACAAATAAATAATGACACCAATTTAGAAAATGGATTTTCTAAATTATTGCTTTTGCAAATGAACATTATTATGTGAATAATTGTTCATGAGATATTATTTGTTTTTCATTATTTAGTGTCACTAAATGATAACAAATATAAAGGGTGTTCAATTTATAAAGTTTATAAATTAGTTGTAAACTTTATAAACTTGGAATTAAATGTGTTAGTTATATTTAAACATAAATGAAGGTGGGACCCCTTTTGCTTAATCAAATCGGCCGCCCATATGGGTATGGGTGTGCCATTCCCTTTGTCTTGTAAATAGACAAGAATAAGCATGCTATCTCCACCCAACACATTCAAGATTCATTCTCACATGCAAACACTTTTCTTCTCTCCAAAATCTCTCTCTTTCTCACGGTTTGAAGGAAGAAGAAGTGCAGCATTTTTCAGCTTTCTAAAGTGTTTGGATTGCTGAAAAATTTGGTGTCAAGGATTCCTAGCAATCAAGGTGTTTGAAGAAGCTTCGGGTATAGCCTCTTGAGAGCTTCTTCTTTGAAGTTTCAGCCACAAGAACACATCCTTTTCATCTCCTTAATCTCGGATTTTTGCAGCTCCAAAGGTTGTGGTTCTTACATTTTATGTTCATCTATTTGTATGCATTATGTATAAAGATCCATGGGTTGGGGTTGTTAAAAATGGTTTAACAATTAACTTAATAACATGTTTTAAAACATATATTCCGCTGCGTTTTTCATATATACAAGCATATATGAACTTTGATAAACATGTTAAAACCCCTACAATGGTATCAGAGCCAGGTTATACATATGCATACATGTTAAATACTTGGTAGTTCATGTTGACACCATAAAACCGTGGGTTAAGGGGCTGTTTTGGTACCCCCTTTTGATGTTTTAAAGATGCTACATTATGCATATTAGGATCTTTAAAACTCTAGTTTATAAGATAATTGTTTGCATGGACTAAACCCATTTGTTCTTGGTTTATGTTGGCCAAAAACATGGGTGATAAGGGGCTGCCAAAATCGGTTCATTAGTATATATTTGGATATATTGTTGTTTATTATGCATAACAAAGCCTAGACCATTTGGATTGAATGATTGATTGTCATGTTATATTCATTTGGGCATGTAATAATTTATCTTTGGTTTCAAGTTTTGTTTTGTAATCTATTCATTCATATGGTTTGTAATAAATAGATTAGGAGTTTTTCTTTACTAGAAAAAAAATGTATTAGGATACATATTTTGTAAAGGATGCTCAAGATCAAGACTTGAAGAAAAGATAAGACAAAGAGGATGCTTGAAGATGTGGTTTCAAGTGGGAGTCCCTTTGGTCAACCATGTGTCATGATTCTAAACCCTTAGGACATGACCATTTGACACACTTGTTTCGGCTAAACAAGTGTGATCAACTTAGTATGCTTTCTTATGCATATATGACTTGTTTTGTTTATGTTTGGTTGAATGCATATGATGATGTTTGTTTTGTATATTTGGATGTGATTAACAAACCGTCAACTAAAACAAACAATAAACAAGTAATTGGTTCTCAAATCATTAAGCATAAATAGAATAGTTCTATAAAAGGAGTTAATGGTTTGCAAAATAAAATGGGTTTTATTTAAAAAGAACCAATAGGGTACCATATGGTTGAATGCATACAATCATATGGTACATAGACTTTTCTAAACAAGAATTGTGAAATTGTAAATCCCTTTTGATAACAAGTAAAACACCATCCTTTTACACAACACTTAGGTTACTTGCAAACTCTTAGTGGGATAAAGGTCACCTAACCACTTTGAGGGAACTTGTAACTTGAGGTGAGAATACCATGTTTGTGGGATAAAGATCACCTAACCACCTATGTAGTAAACTCACATGTGCGTGTAAGTAGGACGACTTGATTTGTAAAATATATTGAATGGATCACCTAAAATATGTTTTACAAAAGGTGTTGATGGGATAAACATGCCGTTATAAACATGAGATGTTCAAACGATCCCATACCACTAGAAGTTGTAATAGGTTGCAATTGTCATTTATGACTACCTTGTTTATTTAAATAATGGGATAAAGGTCACCTAACCAATATTTAAATATAACTTTCGATTCTAAAATTTTATTTATTAATAGTCTATGAGACATAAAGGGTATTGATAAATGAAATATAATTATATCAACGATTACTAATGGAACTTTGTAAAATCTTGTAGATGGCCGACAACAACAACGCTAATAACGATGTACCAAACCAAAACAACCAATCCCTAAGGGCAATCCTTCAAAGGGATCGTCTAACACCTAACAATTTCATGGATTGGTACCGCAACTTGAGAATCGTTCTCAAGCAAGAAAAGCGGGCCTACATCCTTGATGACCCCATCCCCGATGAACCTGACGAGGAAGATGTGGAAGCGTATAATGATTGGGTTAGATATGTGGAAGACTCCGTCCAAGTCTCTTGCCTAATGTTAGCAAGTATGAACCCGAACTCCAAAAGGAGTATGAGCTCCATGGAGCTTATGACATGATCACTCAGTTGCAAGAAACGTTCCCGCAACAAGCTAGAGTGGAGCGCTATGAAACGGTTCAAGCACTTAATGCATGTCGGATGGAGGAATCCCAATCAGTTTCATCTTATGTTCTTAAGATGAAAAGCCACATCGACCGCCTTCAAAGGCTGAACTGTCCCGTCTCAAAAGAGTTGGCCACGGATTTGATTCTTAATGGCCTAACTAAAAGGTTTGAGGCATTCGTCATGAACTACAACATGAACGGATGGGACAAGAGCATAAATGAACTTCATTCTATGCTCAAATCAGCTGAGGCGGGAATGGGTAAAAGGGTTTTACCCGTTCTCACCATAAATGAAGGTGGGAGAAAGAGAAGGTCTCTACCCCCTCCTAAGGCAACTGTTGCCAAAGGAAAGGGGCATGTTGGGGGAAAGGGGAAGATGGCTGTTAGGGCGCAACCTCCAAAGCCCAAGGAGAAGAAGCAAAAGGTTGCTGTGAACGACCCATGCTTCAAATGTGGTGAGATAGGGCATTGGATGAGAAATTGTCCAGTCTATCTCAAAGAGTTGAGAGAAAAGAGGGATGCGGGGCAAACCTCAGTTATAATTTACATGATACATGTTAAACTGAATGTTATTTCTTCTAACACATGGGTATTAGATACCGGATGTGGAACTCATATTTGTAATTTGTTGCAGGGGTTCAGAAGAAATGAGCATTATGCAAAAGGGGAAATAAGTCTCTTCATGGGCAATGGTGCAAAGGTTCATGTGGAAGCCCAAGGAGACTACATTTGAAGCTTCCAAGTGGTTTGGAAGTTATTTATGTAATGTATTATATGCTCCTAGTTTGACTAGGAACATAATTTCTGTTTCCCGTTTAAGACAATATGATTATGATTTCAAGTTTGTTGACAATGATATTCATGTTTCTTTAAATCATGTATTTTATTTTAAGGCTATACCTTGTAATGGTATTTATGAATTGGTTCATGAAAACGCAACATATGATAGCTCTATATACCAAGCAACCACCAAAAGACTCAAATTAGATTTGAGTGATACCTACCTTTGGCATTGCCGTCTTGGTCATATAAACAAGAAATGTATACAAACGCTTCAAAAGAATGGTCTTTTAAAAACAAATGAATGTGATTCATTTGATGTATGTGATCTTGTTTACAAGGAAAAATGACTAAGGCACCCTTTAGTGGAACTAACGAAAGGGCGAAAGATCTATTAGGTATCATACATTCGGATGTATGTGGTACTTTTAAGCCAATGACTAGGAATGGTGAGAGATAATTCATTACCTTTACCGACGATTATAGTCGCTATGGGTATGTGTACTTATTAAGGCACAAAGATGAAGCTTTTGAAATGTTCAAAATCATCAAGAATGAAGTAGAAAATCAACTCAACAAATCAATTAAAGTTCTCCGTACCGATAGAGGCGGTGAATACCTAAGTGATGTTTTTCAAGATCATCTTAGGAGTTGTGGGATTGTCTCACAACTCACTCCACCTGGAACATCACAACATAATGGTGTGTCTGAGAGGAGGAATCGAACCCTATTGGATATGGTTCGATCTATGATGGCTAGAAGCACATTGCCTCTATCATTTTGGGGTTTCGCTTTGCTCTCCGCGGCCCGTATTCTGAATATGGCCCCAACCAAAAAGGTGGAAAAGACACCTTTTGAGATATGGCACGGAAGAGTTCTATCCCTATCATACTTAAGGGTCTGGGGTTATGAGGCTTATGTTAAGACTCCCACCCCAAACAAATTAGATGTCCGATCCACCAAGTGTATCTTTGCTGGATATCCTAGAGATTATATGGGATATTATTTCTATGATCCACTGGAACAAAAGGTGTTTGTTGCCAGAAAGGGTGAGTTCTTAGAAACAAAGTTCCTTATGGAAGAAACTAGCAGTAGAACAGTGGATCTTGAGGAGGATCAAGGTTCACAGCCCGATGCACGTTTGGTTGAAACTAGCACTCAATATGAGGATGTTAAGAATGATCAAGCGGTTGATCAATACACACAAAACGTTCGCAGAAGTGGTAGAACTAGTAATCCACCTGAAAGATACGGATTTTTCATGGATGGATGCTACGTGGTAGATTCAGATGAACCAACCACATATCATGATGCAATATCCAATTTGGATTGTGACAAATGGCTTGAGGCCATGAACGTTGAGATGCAATCCATGTATGACAATCAAGTTTGCGAACTTGTTGTACCACCTCTTAATTCCAAAGTGGTTGGAAGTAAATGGGTTTTCAAGAAGAAGACCGATATGTATGGAAACTTGGATACTTACAAAGCTAGACTTGTAGCAAAGGGTTTCACTCAAACTCAAGGGGTTGATTATGATGAAACCTTCTCACCTGTTGCAATGCTAAAGTCTATAAGGATATTGTTTGCCATAGCTGCTCATTATGACTATGAGATTTGGCAAATGGATGTCAAAACCGCTTTCCTAAATGGATATCTTGAGGAAGATGTCTATATGGTTCAGCCTGAAGGCTTTGTCGATCCAAAACATCCTGATAAAGTATGCAAGTTAAAGAAATCAATCTATGGATTGAAGCAAGCATCGAGAAGCTGGAATCACCGTTTTGATGAGGAGATAAAGAAATTTGGCTTCATCAAAAACGCTGATGAGGCTTGTGTGTACAAGAAGGCTAGTGGGAGCATAATAACCTTCCTAGTATTGTATGTTGATGACATACTACTATTTGGAGATGACATCCCAACCTTGGAAGGTGTAAAAACCTGGCTTGGAAGTTGTTTTTCCATCAAGGATCTTGGTGAAGCTGCCTATATTCTGGGAATAAAGATCTATAGGGATAGATCAAGGCGGCTGATTGGTTTGAATCAAAGTGCATACATTGACAAAATCTTGAAAAGGTTCAACATGGAAAACTCTAAGAAAGGTAGTGTACCTATTCAAAGAGGGACAATATTGAGTACGACTCAATGTCCAAGCTCAAAGGAGGAGCAAAATAGAATGAAGGCAATCCCATATGCATCTGCTATAGGATCCATCATGTATGCAATGATATGCACTAGACCAGACGTGTCATACGCTTTAAGCATGACAAGTAGATACCAGCAAAATCCTGGTGATAGTCATTGGATGGCTGTCAAGAACATTCTGAAGTACCTAAGGAGGACTAAGGATATGTTCTTGATCTACGGGTCTGGTGAAGAGGATCTCGTTGTAAAAGGTTACACGGACGCGAGTTTCCAAACCGATCGAGATGATTCACGATCTCAATCAGGGTACATCTTTATTCTGAATGGCGGAGCTGTTTCTTGGAAAAGCTCAAAGCAAGAAGTCGTAGCGTTGTCCACTACAGAGTCAGAATACGTCGCCGCTTCAATGGCAGCACAAGAAGCTGGATGGCTGAAGAAATTCATAGCCGATCTAGGGGTAGTCCCTTCCATTCAGGATCCCCTAGAGATCTTTTGTGACAATGAGGGTGCGATTGCTCAAATCAAGGAACCTCGTGCTCATCAAAAGACTCGGCACATTGAACGGAGATTCAACTACATAAGGGATGAAGTTGAAAAAGGAAAGATATGTATTCGCAAAGTCCACACTGATAAAAACATTACGGATCCACTCACAAAGCTCCTTGAAAAGGCAAAGCATGAAGGCCATGCTTGTGCCATGGGACTTAGATATTCAAGTGACTGGGTTTGATGTTGTATTTTGTATTTAAATATTGGAACTTATGTTATTTGACTTAATTATATGGTTATAATTTCATTTGTTCTTCTATTTTAGCATGTTTAAATCCGTGAATACATAAGTTATTCTAAACGTCCGTAGTCGATCATACTTGTGGGAACAATTATGAATGTAAGACTATAATGAAATTGGATTGGTTGATATTCATAAAGTATGAATATAAAGCAAGAGGTTGCTACCAAGGTTCATTGATATCTATGGGATATAGATATTGGACTGACCCGCTCTCAATTATTTCTGCATGGAATCTTTGTGATTAGTCATAAGAGATATTGAGTAAAGGCGAATATCATTGTATCCTCAGACCTGAGATACATATTAGGTCTTGATATTCACCAAGTATTGTACTTTGACTTAGTACTTTGCTGTTCTGAAAAATTGGCAGTACATAAGGCTGAGTTCAGGTATGATATGAGGTGATTGTGAGAGACGTATGTAGTCAAGACGGAATTTGTTCCTCTTATTCGTTGAGAGTTAGATGTCTAAGGCCTGTTAAAGTTAAATCATCAGAGAATGACAATTCTGTGTCTCTTGGATTTAACATGACATCTGAAACAAAAGGATAAATGAATCATTCACCTAAATCATATTCATGTAAGGTACTTGAAAAGGATGATGTTATTGAATGGCACTTAGTCATATACATTAGGGGTAGCAAACCGTTGCTAGGCGTTATTTGCTGCTTACATCAATCTTCTATGAATCTTGTGCAAGTGGGAGATTGAAGGAATTGATCTGCCCAAGATACATATTAAATTGATGTGGCTAGTGTGATATGATCCAAGTCGGGTCATACCCAATAACAAGCTTGTCAAACACCAATAGATAATTTATTTGTTGATAAGATCATACAAATAAATAATGACACCAATTTAGAAAATGGATTTTCTAAATTATTGCTTTTGCAAATGAACATTATTATGTGAATAATTGTTCATGAGATATTATTTGTTTTTCATTATTTAGTGTCACTAAATGATAACAAATATAAAGGGTGCTCAATTTATAAAGTTTATAGATTAGTTGTAAACTTTATAAACTTGGAATTAAATGTGTTAGTTATGTTTAAACATAAATGAAGGTGGGACCCCTTTTGCTTAATCAAATTGGCCGCCCATATGGGTATGGGTGTGCCATTCCCTTTGTCTTGTAAATAGACAAGAATAAGCATGCTATCTCCACCCAACACATTCAAGATTCATTCTCACATGCAAACACTTTTCTTCTCTCCAAAATCTCTCCCTTTCTCACGGTTTGAAGGAAGAAGTGCAGCATTTTTCAGCTTTCTAAAGGGTTTGGATTGCTGAAAAATTTGGTGTCAAGGATTCCTAGCAATCAAGGTGTTTGAAGAAGCTTCGGGTATAGCCTCTTGAGAGCTTCTTCTTTGAAGTTTCAGCCACAAGAACACATCCTTTTCATCTCCTTAATCTCGGATTTCTGCAGCTCCAAAGGTTGTGGTTCTTACATTTTATGTTCATCTATTTGTATGCATTATGTATAAAGATCCATGGGTTGGGGTTGTTTGTTAAAAATGGTTTAACAATTAACATAATAACATGTTTTAAAACATATGTTCCGCTGCGTTTTTCATATATACAAGCATATATGAACTTTGATAAACATGTTAAAACCCCTACAATGGTATCAGAGCCAGGTTATACATATGCATACATGTATTATACTTGGTAGTTCATGTTGACACCACAAAACCGTCGGTTAAGGGGCTGTTTTGGTACCCCCTTTTGATGTTTTAAAGATGCTACATTATGCATATTAGGATCTTTAAAAGTCTAGTTTATAAGATAATTGTTTGCATGGACTAAACCCATTTGTTCTTGGTTTATGTTGGCCAAAAACATGGGTGATAAGGGGCTGCCAAAATCGGTTCATTAGTATATATTTGGATATATTGTTGTTTATTATGCATAACAAAGCCTAGACCATTTGGATTGAATGATTGATTGTCATGTTATATTCATTTGGGCATGTAATAATTTATCTTTGGTTTCAAGTTTTGTTTTGTAATCTATTCATTCATATGGTTTGTAATAAATAGATTAGGAGTTTTTCTTTACTAGAAAAAAAATGTATTAGGATACATATTTTGTAAAGGATGCTCAAGATCAAGACTTGAAGAAAAGATAAGACAAAGAGGATGCTTGAAGATGTGGTTTCAAGTGGGAGTCCCTTTGGTCAACCATGTGTCATGATTCTAAACCCTTAGGGCATGACCATTTGACACACTTGTTTTGGCTAAACAAGTGTGATCAACTTAGTATGCTTTGTTATGCATATATGACTTGTTTTGTTTATGTTTGGTTGAATGCATATGATGATGTTTGTTTTGAATATTTGGATGTGATTAAGAAACCGTCAACTAAAACAAACAATAAACAAGTAATTGGTTCTCAAATCATTAAGCATAAATAGAATAGTTCTATAAAAGGAGTTAATGGTTTGCAAAATAAAATGGGTTTTATTTAAAAAGAACCAATAGGGTACCATATGGTTGAATGCATACAATCATATGGTACATAGACTTTTCTAAACAAGAATTGTGAAATTGTATATATGAAAAATGTTTATCAAAGTTCATATATGCTTGTATATATGAAAAACGCAGCGGAATATATGTTTTAAAACATGTTATTAAGTTAATTGTTAAACCATTTTTAACAAACAACCCCAACCCATGGATCTTTATACATAATGCATACAAATAGATGAACATAAAATGTAAGAACCACAACCTTTGGATGTTCAAATCTAGTCATAAACCTTCACTTTTTGCAAGAACAAACACCCAAACATCAACATACACACATGCATGCATACGGTCATCCATACACACACTTAATACATGTAAACCTTCATCAAAATGTCACAATAGATGATTTATAACAGATTTGATACTTTAATCTACTTGCATGGACGATTCAACATCAACAACACATCATCAAGTAAAAATCTAGCATCCAAACTTCGACACATATACATGCACACGTACGGACAAATACATACACATATACAACTCATTTTTATTCCATATTTTTGTTTCAAAACATATTTTTCCCAAAATCTTACTTGGATGAACAATCTACAGCTTTTAGGTAGTCATTTTCGTATAAAAACGTAACTAAGATGAAAGATTAAGGTTACCTTAGTCTTAGCAAGCTATTTTCACGAAAAAGAACGTAGGATGGCGGTTTTTCTTCTAGATACACCACCAACAAGCCTTCTTTTGCTCTAATATGCTTGCACCTCGAGTTCCAAGTGAAGATCTCCAAAGAAAATGGAACAAAAACGAAAATGGTGGTGGTGTTGGCCGTAGGTTGTAGAAGAAAAGAGGGAGAGAGTGATTTTGTTCTATCGAAATGAAGTAAAGAAGTGAAATGAGGGGGGGGGGAAGAGGGTTTATATAGGGAAGGAGAGGGAAGGGGGAGGGGGTGGACGAAGGCTAGGGGGAGAGGGGTAGTCGAACGGTCTCTTTCATTTTTCTCCCGTCTCGACCAGACTTTCAAAACCCGAGCACGTTAAATTTTAATTCCTTGCAAAATTCTAGTCCACAATGACTATTTACATGCCCCATATCTTGGTTTTATCCTCCACTTGGGCACTTTATTGTTTATCCGCTAGATTGAGCCATCTCATCGCACTAAGGCACGTAGATGCTGTTATCGGGTTTTCTCATTACGATAGTCGTTTCCTCACATAATAACATTAATATTAGTGTAACTAAGATTAAATTAGGCCAAATTCTCATTTTTACCTATGACGTTAATATTTATTTCCCGGTCGGTTCGTAGTGGCGTTTATTTTAGACATTCGCCAGTCTCAGGTTTTCATGGTTTAACACGCATGAAATAGAAACGTAAGCACACGTAGGACTCTAATAAATCTTTAGATTAGTTTTTTTGTGCTATATATTCTAAAACAAGACTGAGCATAGAAATCAAGATCTAGGGTTTCTAGGGAAATTACCTGGAAATCGAGGGTTGTCACAGCCTTCCCTCCTTAAAGAAATTTCATCCCGAAATTTTTCTAAGAGGTAGGGTTACGATTTGTCTAGAATAAGTGCGGGTTGTCACAACCCGGGCCCAGAGGGACTGGACGTCACGATTAGTAAACAACAACCAAAATGCAGCGGAAACTAAATGGTTTAATACAATACAACTTTCAACATTTACATCAGAATATTGGCTTTGTTTCAATTCACAAGGTGCCTAAATCTACAGTCTATAGGTGTTATGATCAATCTTTTGGTAATGGTTTCTTGATGCCTCGGTAACTAAAGCTTCTAGGCTCGACTTTTGTCTTCAACACCTACCCTCACTTCTTGCCTCGGATTTAGGTATCTTCTATGTGACACCCCGAAATTCCAGGTTAACACTATTCCAACCACTGTCGTTATCATTGGCACATACTCGTTAACACACGAAACGTATACAAACACCGCCACCGACATCGTAAAATAAATAATGATAAAATACTAACCCGGGTGTTTGTAGAGGATTCACATAAACGAGATTTTCTAAAGAATCCTCTTAATTAACATAGCTCGCTCATCTACGTTGTTATCAACCGAAACAAATTCGGGAACTCGGTACCTAAGTGCAGGGACTAAACTTGTCAATTGGCAAACTGGGGCTGGGTATAAATACCCATCCACCAGCCAAACACTCCACATTCTGCTCTCTCTTCTCTCCTACGCTCTCTGCACCTCCATTTCTTCATTCTAGCACCAAATTCCACCCGATTGAGCTCGTTTTCGTTGGATTAGACCACACAACAGCTGAGAAATCACGTTCCCAGCAGGTAGGCGACCTCGTTCATCCGTTTTATCGCTCGTTTCACTGCTGCAAATATGGGGTTCGGGTGTTCGGGTTCAACCCGAATGCATGTGGTTGTGGGGGTGCGTGTGAGGTCAATCAGTGTGTGAATTTCACTTAGACATGTTAGGAGAGTGTTTCTGGAAGTCCTGATTGTGAGAAAACCGAGCACGGAACAGCCGAAGGCTGTTCGACCCGCCCAGCCGTCGTGACCTGCTGCAGTCCGCGACTGGGCCAGCCGTGCGATTGAGTCATGCGACTGGGTCCTTCGTGCGACTGATCGGGGTGACTGGGGTGAGACGTGCGAATGAATGCATGCGATTGAGATTGTGTGCGACTGAGCCAACCGAATGAATGTGTGCGATTGAGTCAACTGAATGAATGTGTGCGATTGAGTCAACCGAATGAATGTGTGCGACTGAGTATCACCCGGCTGAAGGTCCAATCGCACGAATGAAGGTCCAGTCATGCGATTGGTCATTGAGTCGGCTGAAAGGGTGATGTGTGGTACGATTGAATGTTAAGTCGTACAAATGAGGGTTCAACTGTACGAATGAGATTGATTCGTACGATTGAAGGCCCATTCGTGCGAATGAAGTGTCCAGTCGTGCGTCTAGCCTTGATATGCGATTGGAGTCATTGTGAGTGAATTCTCCTTGTGTGCGGTGTGCCTATCGTGTGATGATATGGTAACAATCAATAAAGTGTCATTTCTTGACCACAAAGATTAAAGTCAACGCAATCAACAAGCACCTACTTTTTCAACATAACAGAACCAAACCATTTACAAAATATCGACAACCCATTTGGGAATCTACATAAAGTCTGATACGTGTATGCCTGCTTGTGTGTGTGTGTCACCCACAACCGAACCCATGCGACACGAGCCGACTAAACATGTCTATTAACGCTGAACACAACATTAACGCTTAACATAACTGTCAATAGGTGTTTGACAGCGCATTGTAAACAACACTTGGTAGACCTTCATCCTACACACTTATTACATCATCTGTGAGTTTCACGGCCCCTATTTTACTCTCTTTCCTTTTGGGGGAGAAAACATGCAAAACAGATTACTTAAATGGTTGTAGTAGTATTGATATCGCTTGTTATGTTAGTGCAAACACACAACATGTCCTGACACACTCGAACCGTTAGTAATGGGATTAGCGAGGTAATTTTAAGTAGTACTACTGGGTCTGACAAACCCCGCCCGGGTTAGTCGCGCTAGCTTGATTGGAGGTCAAACGGGTGCTTGATTGACCTAACATTTGTCACGGTCTTTCGAGACGTGACGGGGATACAGCAAACACATATAGGACGTAAACAGTAAGCTTGGGTTCGAAACGCTAAGTAACAAGAACATAGGCTAGCTACCTAACGATATGCTCTATATACTAAATCATTGAAACGCAAACTACTGAACGCTTACGAACACATTTATTGTTGAACAAACCTATGAACTCACCAACTTTATGTTGACACATTTTAGCATGTTTTCTCAGGTCACAGGAATGCATAAGCTCAAGATGCACGCTAAGGAAACGCACTCAGGACATGCATTCATCTATTATATTTTCAGCATTGAACATTTTGTCTAAACATGGCTATTGTAACTGTACTGTAATGGATTTACTGATTATGTACTCGCTTCCGCACTAATGTAAACTTTGTTTATGTTCTTTTGAATGAAGTCAAATGTTTATTTTAAATTCATATAGTGTCGTTCGATATGACTGTGTCTGAGATCCTGGTATGTCACACGCCTAACGGTAAAACCCCGTTCGTGGAAATTGAGGGTGTGACAGATTGGTATCAGAGCCACAGGTTATAAAGAACTAGGATTGCATTGCATCTAGACTATAGCCTTAGACACAACATTAGTATTGCACAGACACTTTTACATGGTTACCACTGTTGTGCAAACAACCTTCTGGTGTACTGACGTTACACTGCTGAGCAAACATAACATTATGGGTATGACATGTGTGTCATTACCGGCTGACAGAGGGGCGGAGAATCCCACTCGCTCACTACCAACGTTTACACTTGATCCTTCACTCTCAGAGTGGAAGCAACAACGAATTGAACCAAACATTTCCACGATTGGAACACGAAACTCTTTCCTAACACACACGATAAGCTTAACGATGACAAACAAAAAGAACAATACCCCAATCTCTCAACTCTCTCACACTTGTTACCATTCCCAACATATCCTATCCCCTACACTAGCCCGAGCAGTGAATGAGGGACAACTAAGATATTCAAGTCTGTTAGAAAATCGGACTTAGACATTCAAACACTTAGAACTTCGAAGAGAAGAAGGCCAAATAGTCTTGACTCCCGTTATTATCTTAACCAAATCTCTTGTACAACCTTAGTACAACTTTAGTACAACTTTAGTTATTCGACTCTTGGTATAACAAATACATCTTTGATACTTCTATCACTGATAACACTCGGTACTGGACAAGGTACGCTATCTCGAATAGGGGGAACCATGTGTGACCATGCAAAGCAAATTAGAATCACGGGTGCACACGTAATTGTAATTTGTCGTGCATGAGAATTCTGGAAACTCTATTTGGTGATAACGGTTATGGTCAGTACAAATTCTCAATTTCATACTTGGAGGCATGAGGCCTCGGATCCACATATAGCTTTACTATCGATATGTAAACAAACCCTTCATTCTTACTAGCATGATACAATTTATTATTGTCAATAATTATTATCCGGTTATTGATTAATATGTGTTGTGAATTGAAGAAATCATGTCTGGGAGAAGAGCTGGACGCGCGGGTGGACGAGGAAATATAACCCTGACTAAAGCCGAGCTAAATGCTATCATCAATGAGCGCGTGGCTGATGCGCTGGCAGCATATGAGCAGGCCCGCAATCAGGACCAGAACGACCAGAATCCTAATCAAGGAGGCCCCACAGTCTGTACCTTCAAGATGTTTATGGATTGCAAGCCTCATTCTTTCAGCGGTTCTGAGGGTGCTGTCACATTGCTTCGCTGGCTGGAGAAACTCGAGTCAGTGTTTGCCATGTGCAACTGTCCTGATGGAAATCGCGTCAAGTACGCCTCCGGCACATTGGAGGGACCAGCCCTGACGTGGTGGAACTCATAAGTCCAAACCTTAGGGTTTGGTGCTGCTAATGGCATGCCATGGGATGACTTCAAGGTTCTGATGAAAGAAGAGTACTGCCCAAGGAGCGAAGTCCAAAAACTAGAGGTAGAATTTTGGAGTTTAAAGATGGTTGGTTCTGACATTGAGGAGTACACGACTCGTTCGCACGAGTTGGTTGCATTATGTCCTCAGATGGTGACTCCGGCCTACAAACAGATCGAAAAATACATTGATTGTCTAGCTCCTCAGATCCAGGCTAGTGTTATGGCTGCTGATCCTGTCACTATTCAGCAGGCCATCCGACTGGCTCATAAACTAATTGACCAGGCAGTGGCACAGGGCACCTTGCCTAAACGTGGCGCTGCTTCTGGTTCTTCTGATCACAAAAGGAAATGGGACGGCAATAACAACAACAAGTCTTCAAGCTCCAACAACACCCAGCAACAGCAAACCAAAAAGTTTGACCCTTCAAGAAGCTTCAACAATCAGAACAACAACAACTATGGCCAGGGATCGAGTAGTTACGCGGGCAAGAATCCTAAGTGTAATCGGTGCAACTTCCATCATCATGGCCCGTGTGATCGACTCCGTTGTTAGAGATGTGGAAAGATGGGTCACGCAGCTAAAGACTGCAGGGGTGAAATAATGACTCTGCAACAACAGCCTCAACAACAACGCCAGGGTGGAGTGACTAGAGCCTGTTATGAATGTGGTAAGGAGGGTCACTACAGGAAGGATTGCCCACAACTGAAGGGTGGAAACAAGGGTAATAATGGAGGCAATGCCAAGGGTCATGCATTCGTGATCGGTTCCGGCGAGGCAAGGGATGACCAGAATGTGGTTACTGGTACGTTTCCCCTGAATGGTTGTTTAGCTTCTATACTATTTGATACCGGAGCTGATAGGAGCTTTGTTTCCAACCAGTTCATTAAGTTCTTAGATGTAACCCTAGCTGTCATGGAACCTAGTTATGTTGTAGAATTAGCTGACGGAAAACTAATTGAGGCAACTCATATCGTTAAGGGGTGCAGACTAGGATTATGTGGTCATGAGATAGATATATATTTGATGCCTGTCACACTTGGTAGTTTCGACGTAGTGGTGGGTATGGACTGGCTATCCAAGAATCAAGCTGAGATCATCTGTGGAGAGAAAATCGTTCGTATACCACTTCCTAGTGGTGAAACTTTATCGGTTAAGGGCGAAAGGAGTGGCATGGTCTCTGGAATCATCTCCTACATGAAAGCTCAGAAGTGTTTGCGTAAGGGTCATACCGCTTTCCTAGCCATGGTCACTGAAAAAGAAATTGAGGAAAAGAGAATTGAAGACATCCCTGTCGTACGTGATTATCCTGAGGTTTTCCCTGAAGACCTACCCGGTCTCCCACCGCATCGCCAAGTCGAGTTCCAAATCGATTTGGTACCGGGAGCTGCCCCTATTGCAAGAGCACCGTACAGATTAGCTCCAAGGGAACTGCAAGAGCTGTCTACGCAATTGCAGGAACTATTGGATAAGGGTTTTATTAGACCTAGCTCATCACCGTGGGGAGCCCCAGTTCTGTTTGTCAAGAAGAAGGACGGAACTTCCCGCATGTGTATCGATTACAGGGAATTGAACAAGGCCACAATAAAGAATCGTTATCCTTTCCCGCGCATTGACGATCTGTTCGATCAACTACAAGGGTCGAGTTATTATTCCAAGATAGACCTAAGATCGGGTTATCATCAACTAAGGATACGAGAAGAAGACATTTCAAAGACTGCCTTCAGAACAAGGTATGGCCACTATGAGTTCTTATTCATGCCATTCAGGTTGACCAATGCACCAGCGGTTTTCATGGACCTAATGAACCGAGTGTGCAAACCTTATCTAGACAAGTTCGTCATTGTCTTCATCGATGACATCCTTATTTACTCAAGGAATAAGGAAGAACACGAAGAGCACCTTAGACTGATTCTGGAGCTGTTGAGACGAGAACAATTGTATGCGAAATTTTCAAAGTTCGACTTTTGGATACAAGAGGTCCATTTCTTGGGTCATGTGGTCAATGAGAATGGGATACACGTTGACCCGGCAAAGATAGCAGCTATCAAGAACTGGGCTACGCCTAAGACTCCGACCGAGGTACGACAGTTTCTCGGGTTGGCTGGCTATTATCGACGGTTCATCGAAGGGTTCTCGAAGATTGCTCAACCTCTCACCGCATTGACTCGTAAAGGCACTATGTACGATTGGGGTGATAAACAAGAATCTGCATTCCAGATTCTGAAGCAAAAACTCTGTACAGCACCGATTCTATCCCTGCCTGAGGGAACCGATGATTTTGTAGTATACTGTGATGCTTCTATACAAGGCCTCGGTTGCGTACTAATGCAACGCAATAAGGTGATTGCCTATGCATCACGACAACTGAAGATACAAGAGAAAAACTACACGACACACGACCTAGAGCTTGGAGCAGTCGTGTTTGCACTCAAGATATGGAGACACTACTTGTACGGTACCAAGTGCACCATTTACACCGATCACAAGAGTCTCCAGCACATCTTTGAACAGAGGGAGCTAAATATGAGACAAAGTCGTTGGGTCGAGTTGTTAAACGACTATGACTGTACGATCAAGTATCATCCGGGCAAGGCCAATGTAGTAGCAGACGCCTTATGTCGGATGGAAACACCCAAGCCAAGACGAGTTCGAGCATTGCAACTCACCATTCACACCGGTTTACCCGACCAGATCCGCAATGCTCAACTTGAGGCGTTAAAAGACAAGAACCTGAAAGCCGAGTCCCTACGAGGCATGGAGAAGCAATTGGAAACCAAGCCTGACGGAATTCGCTATTTCATGGATCGAACATGGATTCCCTCATATGGAAACTTACGAGAACTAGTCTTGGACGAAGCTCACAAATCACGGTACTCAATCCACCCAGGTTCAGACAAGATGTATCACGATCTCAAAGTCCTTTACTGGTGGCCGAATATGAAAGCTGACATTGCCACATACGTAAGCAGATGCCTAACCTGTTCTAAGGTTAAGGTGGAGTATCAACGACCGTCTGGTTTACTCCAACAGCCAGAAATACCAGTATGGAAGTGGGAGCAGATAACTATGGACTTTATCACGAAACTCCCTCGGACTCCTAGCGGATGCGATACCATTTGGGTGATCGTGGATCGCTTGACGAAATCCGCACACTTCCTGGCAATCCGGGAGACTGATCGTATGGAAAAGTTAACTCGTATCTACCTAAGGGAAGTAGTCTCTCGGCACGGTGTGCCGATTTCCATTATCTCTGATCGTGACGCTCGATTCACTTCACACTTCTGGCAGTCCTTGCAACGAGCATTGGGGACGCGGTTGGATATGAGCACCGCTTACCACCCCCAAACTGATGGCCAATGTGAGCGTACGATCCAGACTCTAGAAGACATGTTACGTGCCTGCGTCATAGATTTCGGCAACAGTTGGGAAACTCACTTACCGCTAGTTGAGTTTTCTTACAACAATAGCTATCACACATCAATCAAAGCTGCCCCATTTGAGGCACTGTATGGGCGTAAGTGCCGATCACCTATCTGTTGGGTGGAAGTTGGAGAAAGTCAACTCACCGGCCCTGAACTCGTACACGAGACGACTGAGAAGATCGTGCAGATCCGTAACCGTATGGCAGCAGCTCGTGACCGACAGAAAAGTTACGCTGATAAGCGTCTCCGACCGTTGGAATTCCAAATAGGTGACAGGGTGCTTCTGAAAGTGTCACCTTAGAAGGGTGTGATTCGTTTCGGAAAACGTGGGAAACTAAGCCCCAGGTACGTGGGACCGTTTGAGGTTGTCAAACGGGTTGGCCCCGTGGCCTATCAGTTGAACCTACCTGAAGAACTCCGCAGGGTACACGATGTGTTCCATGTTTCCAACTTGAGAAAATGCCTTGCAGACGAGACTCTTATCGTCCCGTTAGACGAGATGCATGTGGACGAACAACTACATTTCGTCGAGGAACCAGTGGAAGTCATGGATCGAGAGGTCAAGACGCTCAAACATAGTCGTATCCCTATCGTCAAAATCCGTTGGAACTCAAAGCGTGGACCATACCTGGGAACACGAAGATCAGATGAAGAAGGAGTACCCTCAACTGTTCCAAAATCAGGCATCTACCTCTTAGATACGCAGGTACACTATTCAACATGCATCACAAACCGTTGAGCCTTGTACTTCCCCATAAAACCACGTAACATGATGTACTAATTTTCGGGACGAAAATTCCTGCAACAAGGGGATGATGTGACACCCCGAAATTCCAGGTTAACACTATTCCAACCACTGTCGTTATCATTGGCACATACTCGTTAACACACGAAACGTATACAAACACCGCCACCGACATCGTTAAATAAATAATGATAAAATACTAACCAGGGTGTTTGTAGAGGATTCACATAAACGAGATTTTCTAAAGAATCCTCTTAATTAACATAGCTCTCTCATCTACGTCGTTATCAACCGAAACAAATTCGGGAACTCGGTACCTAAGTGCAGGGACTAAACTTGTCAATTGGCAAACTGGGGCTGGGTATAAATACCCATCCACTAGCCAAACACTCCACATTCTGCTCTCTCTTCTCTCCTACGCTCTCTGCACCTCCATTTCTTCATTCTAGCACCAAATTCCACCCGATTGAGCTCGTTTTGTCGGATTAGACCACACAACAGCTGAGAAATCACGTTCCCAGCAGGTAGGCAATCTCGTTCATCCGTTTTATCGCTCGTTTCACTGCTGCAAATATGGGGTTCGGGTGTTCGGGTTCAACCCGAATGCATGTGGTCGTGGGGGTGCGTGTGAGTCAATCAGCGTGTGCATTTCACTTAGACATGTTAGGAGAGTGTTTCTGGAAGTCCTGATTGTGAGAAAATCAAGCACGGAACAGCCGAAGGCTGTTCGACCCGCCCAGCAGTCGCGACCTGCTTTAGTCCGCGACTGGGCCAGCCGTGCGATTGAGTCATGCGACTGGGTCCTTCGTGCGACTGATCGGGGCGACTGGGGTGAGACGTGGAAATGAATTCATGCGATTGAGAGTGTGTGCGACTGAGCCAACCGAATGAATGTGTGCGATTGAGTCAACCGAATGAATGTGTGCGATTGAGTCAACCGAATGAATGTGTGCGACTGAGTATCGCCCGACTGAAGGTCCAATCGCACGAATGAAGGTCCAGTCATGCGATTGGTCATTAAGTCGGGTGAAAGGGTGATGTGTGGTACGATTGAATGTTAAGTCGTACGAATGAGGGTTCAACCGTACGAATGAGGGTTCAACCGTACGAATGAGATTGATTCGTACGATTGAAGGCCCATTCGTTCGAATGAAGTGTCCAGTCGTGCGTCTAGCCTTGATATGCGATTGAAGTCATTGTGAGTGAATTCTCCTTGTGTGCGGTGTGCCTATCGTGTGATGATATGGTAACAATCAATAAAGTGTCATTTCTTGACTACAAAGATTAAAGTCAACGCAATCAACAAGCACCTACTTTTTCAACATAACAGAACCAAACCATTTACAAAATATCGACAACCCATTTGGGAATCTACATAAAGTCTGATACGTGTATGCCTGCTTGTGTGTGTGTGTCACCCACAACCGAACCCATGCGACCCGACCCGACTAAACATGTCTATTAACGCTGAACACAACATTAACGCTTAACATAACTGTCAATAGGTGTTTGACAGCGCATTGTAAACAAAACTTGGGAGACCTTCATCCTACACACTTATTACATCATCTGTGAGTTTCACGGCTCCTATTTTACTCTCTTTCCTTTTGGGGGAGAAAACATGCAAAACAGATTACTTTAATGGTTGTAGTAGTATTGATATCGCTTGTTACGTTAGTGCAAACACACAACATGTCCTGACACACTCGAACCATAAGTAATGGATTAGAGAGGTAATTTTGAGTAGTACTACTGGGTCTGACAAACCCCGCCCGGGCTAGTCGCGCTAGCTTGATTGGAGGTCAAACGGGTGCTTGATTGACCTAACATTTGTCACGGTCTTGCGAGACGTGACGGGGATACAGCAAACACATATAGGACGTAAACAGTCAGCTTGGGTTCGAAACGCTAAGTAACAAGAACATAGGCTAGCTACCTAACGATATGCTCTATATACTAAATCATTGAAACGCAAACTACTGAACGCTTACGAACACATTTATTGTTGAACAAACCTGTGAACTCACCAACTTTATGTTGACACATTTTAGCATGTTTTCTCAGGTCACAGGAATGCATAAGCTCAAGATGCACGCTAAGGAAACGCACTCAGGACATGCATTCATCTATTATATTTTCAGCATTGAACATTTTGTCTAAACATGGCTATTGTAACTGTACTGTAATGGATTTACTGATTATGTACTCGCTTCCGCACTAATGTAAACTTTGTTTATGTTCTTTTAAATGAAGTTAAATGTTTATTTTAAATTCATATAGTGTCGTTCGATATGACTGTGTCTGAGATCCTGGTATGTCACACGCCTAACGGTAAAACCCCGTTCGTGGAAATTGAGGGTGTGACATTCTATACCTCAACTATTCTCCCTAGCTGTACCTGAAGACATGCTCAAAAAGAAAATTGTGTCAACATAAAGTTGGTGAGTTCAAGTGGTTAAAGTTTCAGAACAATTTAAAAGGAACTACAAGAGTCCACAGTAAAGGTTTTAGAGTCTAGTGTGATAGTTTATAAAAATCTCATTTGATGTTTAAAACATCATTTTTAGTATCAGTCATTGTGGGGTATCACAATCAACCCTCTACTTGGTCCCCGGTTGGCCTCTTCTAAACTTGTGTTTAACCGGATATTCCCGTAGGAAAAAGGACCAAGCCTCAGAATAGTGAACCACTCCTGCTAGGATGGTTCACCATAGTATCTTACTCAAAACCTGTTACATGCCGCAAACGACCCCTCAGGATCTCAGTGGGGTACCTCCCTGTGGCAGGAGCCACTGTGCGTGGGGGATTCCCCAAATAGATCTATTCACGTAAGAACAAGCGGTTCATAAAAGAATTAATGATTATGACTAAAGTATCAGCAGGTATCCAAACAAGTCCCACATACAAGCATCAAGTAAGCACAATCAAAGTTCATAAAACAGAAAACAGTAAACAGTATCACACATAAGAATTTCAGTTTAAAAGGAGCATGCTTCATCCCCAAAACAAAAGTAAAAAAAGGGGAACACGAGAACTCACCTGGTATCCTTATATAATTTCAGAGCTTGATAAAGAAAAGTGATGATCACCAACAAAGCAATCCTAACTAAAACATATAAGATTCACGTTTAGAATTAGCACGATGTTATTACATGCGTGCAGTTGAGCTCTTTAGTTAAATTTAAGTTGGTGATTAATATCCTTAATGTATCTTAGCTTCTTGTGTATTTGTTAAGTGTCATGAGTTGATTCGTGTACATTAGGTTGATTTGTGCATTTAATCAAGAATTGTGTCTTAATATGAAGAGTATCGAAAAATCAATTCATATCATGGATTCCAAATCTTTGTAAATAACTTGAATTAACAATGTAAGTAATATATAATGTTTAAAACGATGTTTATAAAGCTCGTGTTTATATCGTATTTGTTGACTTGATTGACGATAATTTGTAAAAAAAGAGTGTTACAATAAATATTTATGTCAATAACAATGAGATGGCCAATTACTAATAACGACAAGATAATGGATCATTATAGAATTTAAGCTCATTTGCCATAATTATGTATGCATGAACATCGGTTAACCTAATGTATCTATTGTACAATATATCTTTTTGTATGCAATTTTTACATCCCGAAGTATTGTAAGGAATTAACGTGACCTGAAATCAACTTATGTGTTAAATCAATGACATGTTATAACTACTTCCCAAAACTTAATGTTTCATACATTTTATCAAGGTTGACTTTTAGTAATTAACGTTGCTATCTAAATTTTGAGTCCATACCATCTATTTAAATCAAATAATTATAACAAGTGACGTTCATCTTTCGTTTATAGTTCACGTATTTTATAATTTATGCCTTTTATTATTTAGAGCTCAAATAACACGTATGCAAATTATAATTAAAATTTCAACGCGTTGCGCGTGCGATTTTACCTTCCACTCGATTCACGTTCACTAACCCACTCGTATTGTTCTTGATCTCATCATGTTCTTGTTGTTGACGACCAGTTAGCCTCAGTTGGCCATGCTTGTCCGACACCCGACATGCCATCATATCATTCTAACACCACAACTACCATTATCAACTACAACAACCACAGTCACACCATCGATCAACACCACTATACCACCAACGACCTCACCAAACAGCCAGATTACCATGACCAACCACAACAACCATCACCATAATCACAGTTAACAATCAACAACAGCCACAACCGTCACACGCACGACTATTAACTACAATCCCAAACACAACCATAACCGTAACCACAACCATCAACACCTTCACCATTATTGACACCTACAGCCCTAATCTACACCAAACCATCCTTTTTGACAACTTCTAACCACCATTAACAGCCCCAAATCACAACCAATAACAGCAACAAACCACGACAGACAGAATCGCAGCCAATAACAAACAACAACACAACCCCAATCACAGATTACCTCACTATTACTGTTGTTTTGCAGCCATTACCCAAATACCAACCACATGCAGCCATCGCCACTTCCATCACAACCATCACCAAATACCAACCACCAACAGCCACCACCCGACAGCCATTAACATCCCTCATTGCAGCCTATCACCGACAGCCTTTAACCAGGCCGCCATGAACCCCACCACCAACAGCAGCCTTCCATCACCACAATCAGCACCGCTGCGACCATCCATCCACCAGTACTGCTGCCTTGGACCCCGATCTAGTACAGATCTACACATGCAGTCCCACAATCATAGTAATTTGCGGTTTGTAGCCCAAGAAAACAAGGATTAATGGACTAATCGATTATAGGGGAACCTTACCGAGAAAGAGAGACAGTGGGGGCGGTCTGGGACACCTTCGGGTGCCCCCTTTCCTTCGCGACCTCGGCTGTCGTCCCGGTGGTGAGGGAACACCACGTAGCACAATCATCGGAACCCCATTATCACCATCACAACCGAAATCGTGGTCGACCTCCACCACCAAAATAACCACAGCCACCGTCGACCACCACCGATAACCCACATCACCACCGTCGCTTGTCGACCGCTGTCGCAGCCACAATCGACAACCACTATCGTTGCCAATCGACATCATAGCCTCCCAACCATTAACCCTCGGCAACCATCACCTCGAAATCGACCTGCAACCGCCACCTCATCCTTCGATTCTCGTCGCCTCACGGAGTTTTAGGAGAAATTGAAGCCACTATGATGACCGGGGCGTTGAGGGGAAGCGGTGGCTGGCGTTCACTCGCCGGAATCGGCCGCCTCCGGCCGGTGGTTTGGCCGGATCGAAGGGAACAGGGGGGGAGAAGGGGGAGGTCGCGCGCCTCTCTCTCTCTTCTCTGAATTTTTGGTTTTCTAAACCCTAAGTGAAGATCATGTTGTTTATATACTAGGTTTAACGAAACGGGTTCGGTTCGCACACGTTCGGTTAAGGTTTTCACGTAGCGTTTAAAATTGTTTTTCGTTAGTTTCAATTTATACAAAACGTTATGAGTGTTCTGAGATTATCTATTTAAAACATGCCGGATAATCAAACGAGTTTGTAACTTATTGCGTATTTAACACGTTTCACGGTTTCACGTGTTTTTATCGAATGAGCGTTAATGTTACCATTTTGCTATCAAAATATATGTAACTAAGTATTTAAATGATATTTTGAGCGTTAACTTTCTATGTTAGTCGCGTTAAAGCTTTATCTGATGAATTCTCGGGTTTTACCAGATCGTAACCCGGTTCGCGTCACGGTCGTGTTTCGGAACGCAGTTATTCCGGACAACGTACCATTCATCAAATTTAACATGTTATGATAGTAAACAATGATTAGATAAATATTCACGGAGTTACGAGACTCGGTCGTCATAACAGACGTCAGTTAAATGCCGGTGAAAACCGGTTTTCGTGTTTCGCTTACGAAATTCTGTTGTTTATGCTTGATTGATGAAAAATCTTTCAACAAGCATCATTTTTAATATTGTTAGCATTAAAAATGATTTGGATTGTATGACAAGCCATTATAAGGAATTCTGATGGAATTCAGACGTTAGTACGCGTTAAATTGCCGGATTTTACCCGGTATGGGTTTTGAATCTGTTTTCAGTTTGGATCTTTTCCATAGTTGTTTCAAATCACATAAGAATTCATTGCTTCATGGTTTCTCATTTAATTAGTTCGTAAATGTGCATTTGGGCCTTAAATGGGCCTTTTATAAGTTCGGGCCCTTATTGGGCTTATTGGGCCCAAAAAGACTAGTTTCGTTTTGCAAGGTTTCCTTGTTAAGCCCAACCCAATTCAGAACTTTATTGTGTTTTATAACATTTGTAGGTTTTCAATTGGGTCATATTTCAGAGGTGTTACATTCTCCCCTCCGTTTAGAAATTTCGCCCTCGAAATTTTAGTATCGTTAATATTTGTTTCCAAGTGTGATACACTCATGGTATGAATCTCGAAGATTTAAAGTTATTTAGCTGAGCATCCCAGGACAAATGTTGATGATTAGGTGTCAAATAATCAGGTTTGATTTGGATTGGAGTAACTATCCGAATGTTAGAATCATGCTTGACAGGATCAGTGAGTCAAACTATGAACAGGTTTTTGGCTTCACAATCAGATCATTTATCAATTGTACAGAATTAATAAGAAGAGACTCTCCACTGTGGTTTAATAAACCAACCTACAAAATAGATCTAGCAAGGAGACGATTCCCATATTCCCAACGGTGTTACCGTCCTCACTGAGAATCTTAAGAACGATTAAAAAGAAGAGGATATTAGCGTGAATGCCATTAATTAGATAGGATAGTCATGATACAATAGATTAAAGGTTTCAATCAAGAAGGATTTGGGTTTTCCAAACGAGTACAAATGAATGTCTAGGCATCGCAAGATCATTTCTATGAAGCTAGATTGAGAAGTTTTCACAATTTCTAAGAATAGAGAGATTAGGTCATGCACAAAGGTCTTCAGCTTTCAAAGCCTACTTTTTAGTTCTCATCTTCCTTCCAAAAATTTCTTCGATCTCTTCCTTCTATGATTTCATCTTAAGGGGTTAAGTCCTTTCTTCCACTACGTGCTTCTTCTAGTATGCCTCCTTTTCTGGAACGGTTCTTGTATATCAGAACCTCAGTCTTCGAGTAGATCCGTTCCTCTTATCTGACGCATGACAAGAGTTTACCCAAAATGGGATGTGCTATATATACATATTCACGTGAACTGACGCTGGTAGAATCACAAGTTCAAGAAATGATACGGTGTAGGTAATATAAGGAAAGCCTAACTGTAGGCTATCTGCATTCATCGATGAGGGTAAGCAGATACATATGCGGTCAGGACTCGTTCTCTTTCATTTGGAAATATGGATGTCTTAGAACAATGCGGACGGAAGCTACTTATTCGCACTTGTCAATGCGGTTGTCATTACCGATTGTCGATCACCCTATTTTGCTTGGTCTAGTATTCTGATGTGTAGTTGGTAGTGTCGCATCGATAATGTATCCAGGTGCATCCTTTTATTTTTGTAGAAGTTTCCAGTTCATGCTTAATGTAGCTCCCCATATCTTTTCTCAGCTTCAATCGGGCGACTAGAAAATCGTCTTGTACTATTGCATCAACACACGTCTGAAACTTCCTTATACGTGCCCAAACGATTTTCCGCTTTTCTCCAAGGATAACAATGCCAGTCGTATAGCTACACGAATCAAGTTTCTGTCAATCCTTTACAACTTTCTCCTAACCCTAAGCATTGACGCGTCTCAATAGGGTTTTACTTCTTCCCGAAATTTTATAGCTTCAACTATAGCGATTTGTCTCGAATCTCGTGCTAGTAGTAGTGGGAAAATGACAGACCTATCTAGTATGGCTTACAATCCCATCCATGAGACTCCTGAGTGCGGTGAAATGTGTAGGTCCTCCCACACGGGCTTGACCACAACCTTCGTACTTGCCATATCTGGTTTCAACTGTTATTTGTGTAATGTCGTTTTCCTTATAAACATGACTGATAACAGTTAAGATGTAGGTAGCATCTTGAAATTGATTAAGTAGGTTATCATCTCTAGGAAGACGATATCACTTATCCTTGGTGACTTTATTCAACTCTTAATAGTCCATCCATAAATGGAGCATTCTATTTTCCTTCCGCAAAGAGCATTAAGTTTCCTCAAGATGACATACCAGGTCTTATGAACTGTTTATCTAACAGCTATCGAATCTGCTTTCCTTCCACCAGCTCCTTAATATAAGCTTCAAGTCCAGTACCTCCATTTACATATTTTACTTCTACTCTCCGACTCAATTTCCTTAAGAGCAACCTCGACTGTTCTCTTAAGCTACAGAATTGCTGCAAACGTTCCCACTAATTTCTTCATAATGCTTCCCAATTAAGGTCAACCTTCTAGATGACCTCTTCCTCGGTCCATATTCTCCAAGGTAACTGTGCCCTGTAGAGGGTCTATTCGTGAAGCAAGTAACTCTGTTTAGATTCCAATCCTTTATAATCATATCGATTGTTCCAACGAGATATGGGAGTAAGACTTTTTGCTCGAACTTCCGACGGTACGGAGTGTTCTAGGGTAAGGTATTAGAGAATCACTTTAGGAGAGGTTTGAAAATTTAGAGAGGAATAACACCAATGCTTACGATCGGGGGTGATTATGCAGACTTTCTTTGTCTACAATCTGTTGCATGTCTATCACTTCGTTGTAGTTGGATCTCAAGTGATTTAACATATGAGATTTCTTGTAGCTGATCTTCTACGCTTCTTAATACCTCTTTTGGATCATTACCATCCTTTAAGTTCGACCATGAGTTCTTCCCATGAATTCTTCATTATTATTGACCGCTTCGATTCGAACAAGTTTAGGACTTCATCAAGGTGCTCGCTAGAACAAGAAGGTTAACTACCATTCTAATAACGTATCATGTAGTCCGAGGTCGTATTCTACTTCAGATCTTCGCGCTCGAATCACAAACTTATCACTTAAATAGTAGAGATCTCCGAGTAGAGATAACTTACAAGGTATTAAAATTTTCCGCATCGGCTATCACGCGTTCCCAAAGATGAGGGTTATGCTATAGGGCTTAATGTGAGTAGCACTACTCGTTAAGAGAATAAATCGAGAACAGAGGGTGAGTGGGAAAAATCAGGGATCCACTGAAGTTGTACATTCATATTTTTGTTTTGAAATCTCGAAGGTTAGTTTTTGTCGGTAATTTTTCCCTGGCACTTGAATTTGATCTCCGAAGAATCTGGATTTTAGAATGAGGATTCACTTCCTGCGAAATCTGGTGCTCAGAAATTTACCAACAACAAGGTCGGTTAAAAGTATGGTTAAGATAACTCAACTTAAGTTTCGAGTGAAGATTGTCATTAGGTGACTAATGGTTGAAGATGATGAAAGATTTCACGAGCGTAGGATTAAGAAAGGTGATTATCAATCACAATCGGAGCTGATATTAAGAATATTCCTTTGAGTTAGGTGGTTCCATTATAATGAATAAGTAGAGAGAAGTCATATTCCTCAAAGGCTTTGAGAAAATGATCAGAGAAATTCTAGAATCCGGAAGATCCTATGAAGTGTGAACTACTAAGAAAGAAAGAAGTGGCAAGTCTTCTATGCCATTGACCACGAGAGGCGTTTCTCGGAAATTTATTACTCCGGTATGTTCTTCGTTGCACAAGCCTTGTTAGAGAGTCTTCCACTATGTTAAGGAGGTTTTGACGAATTCAATGTTAGGTAGGAAGGAATTTTTAGGCATCGCTCAAAATAGTATGGCTAAAGTACACGCACAACGAGGTGTAGTGCCAAACTCAGCACGAGACCAGTTATGTATGAGAACATCATCTAATGATCTTCAGAGTCTGATGATCTCATCATCATAATTCCAATAGGAGAGTAGAATAAAAGAAAAGAGAAGAAGAAGAAAAGGAATAGTTACTGCAACATCGTCCTTGGTAGCTCTTCCAGTGTCAAATGGTTTTCGCCCAGCATGAAAGTTTTGAACCTGAAATTATTGAATATATTCCAAATATTTGTGTTTATTCTTGTATTTATTGGTTCTTTAAGTGTTTTACATTGATATTAGTTTACATGACAGGGCCCACCAGAATTCAAGTGTACCTGTAAATTCACCATTACGTGTGCACCCGTAATCGTCAATTTACCTTACACTATCATTCTAGTCATTCCCATCATAAGTTCCAAGTTTGTGTATTTAGGTTCTGGAGTTTATGATTTTCATTTAGTCATCATCTACAATTAAGCACACTTAGATTCCAACTAGGCTTATCATTCAAGTTAACCCAGAAATTGTCTCGAAGTAAGTTTCAGCAAATCAAGCAATAAATGAGCATTCAGGTACATGCTATCCTAGGGAGCAGAACAAACGAAAGGCATCATGGTTAATATTTTATCACTAAATTCCAACATGTATCATCTTACAAATGAGGCATAATAGCAAGTATCATCATTTCAAACAAGTATCAGTATAACAGTTGCTCAGGTAACGACACAAGTCGTATCAAGTGTATAGCTAACAGCAGTTGTTTCATATAGTTGACGGGTTTGCTAGAACACAAAATCCATGTTTAACCTTTTAAACATTCTGAAAACGCAGCGGATGTATGGCTTTTAAAAACGATTTTTAAAGCTGAAAATCTCATGTTCTATATGTTCGTTTATTATGAAAAACAAACCCAAATCGTAAGGATCATTCTTATGTGAATAGACAAGCTATGTGTGCATAAAATAACACAATATGGCAACCTCAAAGGGCTGCCATAAACTACCTCCTTCCAGCAGTTAGATGTTGATGAAAGAAAGGAGTTTGAAGGCTGAAATGTTGCCGAAGCTTCCAAGTTGGACGTCCTCTAATGTCGACTCCCACAAAGCTTTGAGTTACCTTCACACTTGCTTGGATTTGGACTCCAAAAACACCAAATGTAAGCTGCCAAATGAAGCTTCCAAAACCGTGAGTTTGAGCAGCAACTTTGATGATGTTAGAAGATGGAATCGACCCCAAGGTTCCAAGAAAGGAACCCTCAAGTGTTTATACCCCAAGCCTTGTACAAACACCACTCTTGCTAGGTAGAGATACACCAAGATCAAGCTCCAAAACCCCAATTTTCTGCTGCTTATTTCCGTGAACAAGAGGAGAGAAAAAAAGAGTATTTTGGTCTTTGAATTGCATGTCTTGTGATGTGAAATGTGGAGTAAATCACTAGTTAAAGACTTGTTGGTTTCAAGGAGCAAAGGTCCAATAAAACAAGACCAAGGGGGCGGCCTCTTTTCAAAATATTAAGAGTTTCCCTCTTAAAATTATAACACATTACATAAGTCCATAAGTCTTTTAACTAGATATATATACAAGTAACCTTTTAATTGTATAATCTAATTACTCCCACTATTTATTTGTAATGTCATCTAACTTATATAAATAACATTACAAATAATATCTTTGAACAAAATATCCTAATAAATTGCTCCATCTCACATGCAACTTGTTTAAAAAACTCATTTTCTAAATTGGTGTAAATATTTAATTGCATGATCATATCATCAATTAATATTTAATTGGTGTTTGCTAAGTTTGTTATTGGGTATAACCCGACTTGGATCATAACGTACTAACCACATCAATAATCTAAGTGTCTTGGGCACACAGAATCCTACAATCTCCCACTTGCCCAAGATTCATAGAAGATTGATGCAAGCAGTAAATACCGCCTAACAACAATTTATTACCCTTAATACGCATGACTTATAGCCATTCAATAACATCATCCCTTTCAAGTACCCTACTTGAAATGATTTAGGTGAATTAATCATCTATCCTTTTGTTACAGATGTCATGTTAAATCCAAGGACACAGAATGATCATTCCTTGTTGATTTAACTTAATCAGGCCTTAGACATCTAACTCTCAACGAATAAGAGGAATAAATTCCATCTTGACTACATACGTTTCTCACAAACACCTCGTGTCATACCTGAACATATCCTTATGTACTGTCCACTATTTCAGGACAGTGAAGAATAGGTTCAAGGTATAATACTTGGTGAATATCAAAACCCATTATGTATCTCAGGTCGGAGGATACCAAATGATATTCGCCTTTACTCAAATTTACTTATGATCAATCATTAAGATTCCATGTAGTAAAATTTGAGATGCGGGTTAGTCCAATATTTGTATCCCACAAATATCTATGAACCTTGGTAGCAACCCATTGCTCTATATTCATCCTTATGAATATCAACCAATCCAAGTTCATAATAGTCTTACCTTCAAACTTGTTCCCACAAGTATGAACGACTACGGACATTTAGAGTAAACAATTTACTCATGGATTAAACATGCTAAATTGGAACATTAATTGAAACATTATAACCAAATAATCTTATTCAAATAATAAAGAGTTCCACATATCGAAATACAAAATATACAGATCAAATCCAATCACTAGAATATCGAAGTCCCATGGCACAAGTATGACCTTCATGCTTTGCCTTTTCAAGGAGCTTCGTGAGAGGATCCGCAATGTTTTGATCCGTGTGAACTTTGCGAATACATATCTTTCCCTTTTCAACTTCATCTCGTATGTAGTTGAATCTCCGCTCAATGTGCCTAGTCTTTTGATGAGCACGGGGTTCCTTGATTTGAGCAATCGCACCCTCATTATCACAAAAGATCTCTAGGGGGTCCTGAATGGAAGGGACAACCCCTAGATCGGCAATGAATTTCTTCAACCATGCAGCTTCTTGAGCTGCCAATGAGGCGGCGACGTATTCTGATTCTGTAGTTGATAGAGCTTCCACATCCTGCTTGGAGCTCTCCAAGAGACCGCTCCTCCATTCAGAATGTAGATGTATCCCGATTGTGACCGAGAATCATCACGATCGGTTTGGAAACTCGCATCCGTGTAACCTTTTACAACGAGTTCCTCGTCACCAGATCCATAGATTAGGAACATATCTCATGTCCTCCTTAGGTACTTAAGTATGTTCTTAACAGCCATCCAATGACTGTTTCCAGGATTTTGCTGGTAACGGCTTGTCATGCTTAAGGCGCATGACACGTCCGGTCGAGTGCATATCATTGCATACATGATGGATCCAATAGCAGATGCGTATGGGATTGCCTTCATTTTATCTTGCTCATCCTTGGAGCTTGGACATTGAGTCGTACTCAACATCGTTCCTCTTTGAATAGGTACGGTACCTTTCTTAGAGTTTTCCATCTTAAACCTTTTCAAGATCTTATCAATGTATGCACTTTGATTCAAACCAATTAACCGCCTTGATCTATCCCTATAGATCTTTATTCCTAGAATATAGACGGATTCACCAAGATCCTTAATGGAAAAACAACTTCCAAGCCAGGTTTTTACACCTTCCAAGGTTGGAATGTCATTTCCAAATAGTAGTATGTCATCAACATACAATACTAGGAAAGTTATTGTGCTCCCACTAGCCTTCTTATATACACAAGCCTCATCAGCGTTTTTGATGAAGCCAAAATTCTTTACTTCCTCATCAAAATGGTGATTCCAACTTCTCGATGCTTGTTTCAATCCATAGATTGATTTCTTTAACTTGCACACTTTATTAGGATGTTTTGGATCGACAAAACCTTCAGCCTGAACCATATAGACATCTTCCTCAAGATATCCATTTAGGAAAGCAGTTTTGACATCCATTTGCCAAATCTCATAATCATAATGAGCAGCTATGGCAAACAATATCCTTATAGACTTTAACATCGCAACAGGTGAGAAGGTTTCATCATAATCAACCCCTTGAGTTTGAGTGAAACCCTTTGCTACAAGTCTAGCTTTATAAGTATCCAAGTTTCCATGCATATTGGTTTTCTTCTTGAAAACCCACTTACTTCCAACTATCTTGGAATTAAGAGGTGGTACAACAAGTTCCCAAACTTGATTGTCATACATGGATTGCATCTCAACGTTCATGGCTTCTAGCCATTTGTCACAATCCGAATTGGATATTGCTTTATGGTATGTGGTCGGTTCATCTGAATCTACCACATAGCATCCATCCATGAAGAATCCATATCTTTCAGGTGGATTACTAGTTCTACCACTTCTACGAACGTCTTGTGTGTATTGATCAACCCATTGATCATCCTCAACATCCTCATGTTGAGTGCTAGTTTCAACCAAATGTGCATCGGGTTGTGGTTCTTGATCCTCTTCAAGATCCACTGTTCTACTGCCAGCTCCTTCCATAAGGAACTTTGCTTCTAAGAACTCACCCTTTCTGGCATCAAACACCTTTTGTTCCAGTGGATCACAGAAATAATATCCCATAGATTCTCTAGGATATCCAACAAAGATACACTTGGTGGATCAGACATCCAATTTGTTTGGGGTGGGAGTCTTAACATAAGCCTCACATCCCCAAACTCTTAAGTATGATAGGGATGGAACTCTTCCATGCCAAATCTCAAAATGAGTCCTTTCTACCTTTTTGGTTGGGGCCATATTTAGAATACGGGCCGCGGAGAGCAAAGCGAAACCCCAAAATGATAGAGGTAATGTGCTTCTAGCCATCATAGATCGGACCATATCCAATAAGGTTCGATTCCTCCTCTCAGACACACCATTATGTTGTGGTGTTCCAGGTGGAGTGAGTTGTGAGACAATCCCACAACTCCTAAGATGATCTTGAAAAGCATCACTTAGGTATTCACCTCCTCTATCGGTACGGAGAATTTTAATTGACTTATTGAGTTGATTTTCTACTTCATTCTTGAAGATTTTGAACATTTCAAAAGCTTCATCGGTACACATACCCATAGCGACTATAGTCGTCGGTAAAGGTAATGAAGTATCTATCACCATTCCTAGTCATTGGCTTAAAAGGACCACATACATCCGAATGTATGATTCCTAATAAATCTTTTGCCCTTTCGGTAGTTCCATTAAAGGGTGCCTTAGTCATCTTACCTTGTAAACAAGATTCACAAACATCAAATGAATCATATTCATTTGTTTTTAAAAGACCATTCTTTTGAAGTGTTTGTAAACATTTCTTGTTTATATGACCAAGACGACAATGCCAAAGATAGGTATCACTCAAGTCCAACTTGAGTTTCTTGGTGTAAGTTTGGTACAATGAACTATTTAAAGTATTTTCATGAACCAATTCATAAATACCATTAATTGGAATAGCTTTAAAATAGAACATACCATCTAAAGAAACATGAATATCATTTTCAATAAAGGATAATACATAATCATAATGTCTTAATTGGGATACAGAAATAATGTTCCTAGTCAAACTAGGAGCATACAAAACATTCTTCAAAATAACTTCCAAACCACTTGGAAGTCTTAGGATGTAGTCCCCACGAGCTTCTACTAAGACTTTAGTTCCATTGCCCATGAAGAGGCTAACATCCCCTTGTTTGAAGTCCCTACTTCTTGTGAACCCCTGCAACAAATTGCAAATATGAGTTCCACATCCGGTATCCAATACCTATGTGTTTCAAGATGTAACATTAAGATCAATATGAATCATGTATATTGCACCTGAGGTCTGCCCGGCATCCCTCTTGGCTTTCAACTCTTGGAGATGGACAGGACAATTCCTTGCCCAATGTCCTATCTCCCCACACTTGAAGCATGGGTCATTTGTAGCAACCTTTTGCTTCTTCTCTTGTGGTTTGGGTAGTACCCTTACCACCCCTTTCCCCTTTCCCCAAACGGGTCCCTTACCCTTGGCAACCTTTGCCTTGGGTGCGGGATGAGGCCTCTTGGTGTTCCCACCTTCATTGATGGTGAGAACGGGTAAAACCCTTTTACCCATGGCCGCCTCGGCCGTTTTGAGCATTGAGTGAAGCTCACCAATGCTTTTGTCCCATGCATTCCTGTTGTAGTTCAACACGAATGTCTCGAACTTCTTGGTTAGGCCATTTAGGATCAAATCCGTGGCCAACTCCTTCGAGACGGGACAATTTAGCCTCTCGAGGCGGTCAATATGAATTTTCATCTTAAGTACATAAGATGAAACAGATTGGTTGTCATCCATACGTCATGCATGGAGTGCTCGAACGGTTTCGAAGCGCTCAACCCTTGCTTGCTGTTGGAACGTTTCCTTCAGCTGGGTTATCATGTGGTAAGCTCCGTGATGTTCATACTCCTTTTGGAGATCCGGATTCATGCTCGCTAGCATGAGACAAGACACTTGGACGGAGTCCTTAGTGTATTTCAGCCAATCGTTAAAGGCCTCCTCATCATCCTCGCTAGGTTGATCGGGGATAGGGTCGTCTAAAACATATGATCTTCTCTCTTGCTCGAGAACAATTCTCAAGTTTCGATACCAATCAATAAAGTTGTTATGATTTAGACGTTCCTTTTGGAGGATCGCTCGTAGTGATTGGTTTGACGTGGATGAGTTATCGTGATTTTCATTATTGGTGGCCATCTACAAAATTTAACAAAGATCAATTTTAGTATTTTCGATATTGCTAATTTTAATATTTAATGCCTTTTAAGGTCAATTTTATATTAAAATCTAGAACCCAACATTACATTTAAATTGTGGATAGGTGACCTTTATCCCACTATTTAAATTAATAAGGTGGTCAACGATTGACGATTGCAACCATTTTCAACTTCTAGAGGTATGGGATCGACTTTAAACATCATATGCAAAGTCGGCATGTTAATCCCATCAACATCATTTGGAAACCATATTTTAGGTGATCCATTCAACATGGTTTGCAAATCAAGTTACCCTACTTGCACACACATATGAGTTTACCAACATAAGTGGTTAGGTGACCTTTATCTCACCAATGTGGTTCCCACCTTAAGTCACAAGTTCCCTCAAAATGGTTAGGTGACCTTTATTCCATTAAGAGTTTCCAAATGACTTAAGTGTTGTGCAAAAGGACGGTGTTAAACTTGTTTGTCAAATGTTTAGAGGTTTCATAATTCTAGTTTAGAAAACTCTATGTACTTGTATTTGTATGCTTTCAAATACAAGATACCCTATGGTCCTTTGATTAAAACTATTTTAATCTTTAAAATCATTAAATCATTTTAATAACCTTTTATTACCTTTTAATGATTAAGAACCATCATTTTTATAACTTGTTAAGTTTGTTAATTAGTTTGTAATGCATGTTCAAATTCCAATCATACAATCAAATAACAAACAACCAAACAAGTCATAAACATAACAACCATAATATGCATATGTGCATAACCATAGCATCTAAAGTGGTCCACACTTGTTTGCCATCATAAGTGTGGTCCATAGGTCTTTCCTAAGGGTCACAAACAATCACATGGAAAGCTTCCAAAAACCTCCCACCTGAAACCGCATCCAAAATGCTCCATGTTTCTCTTGTGACCTTCCTTTGTGCTTCCAATGTGTATGTCTTCATATTACAAGATATAAAGTCCTAATACAAGATATCTAGTAAAATGAAAATACACCTAATCTATTTATTACAACCCAATAATAAATAAATTACATTTGAAACAAAGCACAAACAACAAATAATACAACCCAATTGAATGAATGAATACAACCAATACAAGCATCCAAACATCACAAGGTCAATGGCTAGGTTATGCACACTATCATCCAATGATCATATCATCAAAACATATAATGAAACCCCTTTTAAAACCACCAAATTTCAGCCAAGATAAACTGAAATTTTTGGTTTTAAATATTGTCCAAACAATCAACATTTCATAATGTGTTTCTTTCAAGGTCTAATCACTAGCATGTGTGATATGACCTTGAAAGTTGGGGAATCATTCAACCAAACTATAACAGCCCAAAATCAGCCTATAACTAGTTTATTATCATGCTTTAAAACCAATTTTAAAGACTAAACAAGCAAGTCATCCACATAACCGGCTCTTGATGCCATTGACGGGTTTGCTAGAACACAAAATCCATGTTTAACCTTTTAAACATTCTGAAAACGCAGCGGATGTATGGCTTTTAAAAATGATTTTTTAAAGCTGAAAATCTCATGTTCTATATGTTCATTTATTATGAAAAACAAACCCAAATCGTAAGGATCATTCTTATGTGAATAGACAAGCTATGTGTGCATAAAATAACACAATATGGCAACCTCAAAGGGCTGCCATAAACTACCTCCTTCCAGCAGTTAGATGTTGATGAAAGAAAGGAGTTTGAAGGCTGAAATGTTGCCAAAGCTTCCAAGTTGGACGTCCTCTAATGTCGACTCCCACAAAGCTTTGAGTTACCTTCACACTTGCTTGGATTTGGACTCCAAAAACACCAAATGTAAGCTGCCAAGTGAAGCTTCCAAAACCGTGAGTTTGAGCAGCAACTTTGATGATGTTAGAAGATGGAATCGACCCCAAGGTTCCAAGAAAGGAACCCTCAAGTGTTTATACCCCAAGCCTTGTACAAACACCACTCTTGCTAGGTAGAGATACACCAAGATCAAGCTCCAAAACCCCAATTTTCTGCTGCTTATTTCCGTGAACAAGAGGAGAGAAAAAAAGAGTATTTTGGTCTTTGAATTGCATGTCTTGTGATGTGAGATGTGGAGTAAATCACTAGTTAAAGACTTGTTGGTTTCAAGGAGCAAAGGTCCAATAAAACAAGACCAAGGGGGCGGCCTCTTTTCAAAATATTAAGAGTTTCCCTCTTAAAATTATAACACATTACATAAGTCCATAAGTCTTTTAACTAGATATATATACAAGTAACCTTTTAATTGTATAATCCAATTACTCCCACTATTTATTTGTAATGTCATCTAACTTATATAAATAACATTACAAATAATATCTTTGAACAAAATATCCTAATAAATTGCTCCATCTCACATGCAACTTGTTTAGAAAACCCATTTTCTAAATTGGTGTAAATATTTAATTGCATGATCATATCATCAATTAATATTTAATTGGTGTTTGCTAAGCTTCTTATTGGGTATAACCCGACTTGGATCATAACGTACTAACCACATCAATATTCTAAGTGTCTTGGGCACACAGAATCCTACAATAGTGACAAAAGTCAACTGTGCAATCAGATAAGTATCTCTCCAGGATTTAAGTCCTAATTTATATGCACACCTTTGGTTTCTAATATTCTTAGTACTTGACAATCAGTAGTCCTAAGAGTTTGACAATCAGTAGTCCTAAGAGTCAACTCCCAAAAGATTCCATACTTTCATGGTTTACTCGGGTGCACCTATCATAGGTAACACCCTAATGTATCAAGGTTTCTTATAGGGTAGAGAATTCTTAATAGGATATATGAAATCCTTAAGGTATCTAGGTTAAAGAAGGGTGTTCTTAAGGAAACCTATTTTTGTTGCAAACTTTGGATCACTGGGTCATGAAAACAACCTACTAGGCTGGTCTTATTTATGGTTACACCTTAGGTATTGCAAAGCAAACCCATATTTCTACACCATTGGTTCAGCAAAGCTCAGAAAAGTCTTCTTACTAAGGTGGTCCTATGAGGTTCATATGGTTGTAGTTTAGGTCTCGCGAAGCAGACCTACTTCGCTACAACCTTTGGCTCTGATACCAATCTGTCACACCCCGGGCCCAGAGGGGCGGGACGTCACGATTAGTAAACAACAACCAAAATGCAGCGGAAACTAAATGGTTTAATACAATACAACTTTCAACATTTACATCAGAATATTGGCTTTGTTTCAATTCATAAGGTGCCTAAATCTACAGTCTATAGGTGTTATGATCAATCTTTTGGTAAAGGTTTCTTGATGCCTCGGTAACTAAAGTTTCTAGGCTCGACTTTTGTCTTCAACACCTACCCTCACTTCTTGCCTCGGATTTAGGTATCTTCTATAGCTCAACTATTCTCCCTAGCTGTACCTGAAGACATGCTCAAAAAGAAAATTGTGTCAACATAAAGTTGGTGAGTTCAAGTGGTTAAAGTTTCAGAACAATTTAAAAGGAACTACAAGAGTCCACAGTAAAGGTTTTAGAGTCTAGTGTGATAGTTTATAAAAATCTCATTTGATGTTTAAAACATCATTTTTAGTATCAGTCATTGTGGGGTATCACAATCAACCCTGCACTTGGTCCCCGGTTGGCCTCTTCTAAACTTGTGTTTAACCGGATATTCCCGTAGGAAAAAGGACCAAGCCTCAGAATAGTGAACCACTCCTGCTAGGATGGTTCACCATAGTATCTTACTCAAAACCTGTTACATGCCACAAACGACCCCTCAGGATCTCAGTGGGGTACCTCCCTGTGGCGGGTGCCACTGTGCGTGGGGGATTCCCCAAATAGATCTATTCATGTAAGAACAAGCGGTTCACAAAAGAATTAATGATTATGACTAAAGTATCAACAGGTATCCAATCAAGTCCCACATACAAGCATCAAGTAAGCACAATCAAAGTTCATAAAACAGAAGATCATGCAAAATAGTAAACAGTATCACACATAAGAATTTCAGTTTAAAAGGAGCATGCTTCATCCCCAAAACAAAAGTAAAAAAAGGGGGAACACGAGAACTCAACTGGTATCCTTATATAATTTCAGAGCTTGATAAAGAAAAGTGATGATCACCAACAAAGCAATCCTAACTAAAACATATAAGATTCACGTTTAGAATTAGCACGATGTTATTACATGCGTGCAGTTGAGCTCTTTAGTTAAATTTAAGTTGGTGATTAATATCCTTCATATATCTTAGCTTCTTGTGTATTTGTTAAGTGTCATGAGTTGATTCGTGTACATTAGGTTGATTTGTGCATTTAATCAAGAATTGTGTCTTAATAAGAAGAGTATCGAAAAATCAATTCATATCATGGATTCCAAATCTTTGTAAATAACTTGAATTAACAATGTAAGTAATATATAATGTTTCAAACGATGTTTATAAAGCTCGTGTTTATATCATATTTGTTGACTTGATTGACGATAATTTGTATAAAAAGAGTGTTACAATTAATATTGATGTCAATAACAATGAGATGGCCAATTACTAATAACGACAAGATAATGGATCATTATAGAATTTAAGCCCATTTGCCATAATTACGTATGCGTGAACATCGGTTAACCTAATGTATCTATTGTACAATATATCTTTTTGTATGCAATTTTTACATCCCGAAGTATTGTAAGGAATTAACGTGACCTGAAATCAACTTATGTGTTAAATCAATGACATGTTATAACTACTTCCCAAAACTTAATGTTTCATATATTTTATCGAGGTTGACTTTTAGTAATTAACGTTGCTATCTAAATTTTGAGTCCATACCATCTATTTAAATCAAATAATTATAACAAGTGACGTTCATCTTTCGTTTATAGTTCACGTATTTTATAATTTATGCCTTTTATTATTTAGAGCTCAAATAACACGTATGCAAATTATAATTAAAATTTCAATGCGTTGCGCGTGCGATTTTACCTTCCACTCGATTCACGTTCACTAACCCACTCGTATTGTTCTTGATCCCATCATGTTCTTGTTGTTGACGACCAGTTAGCCTCAGTTGGCCATGCTTGTCCGACACCCGGCATGCCATCATATCAATCTAACACCACAACTACCATTATCTACTACAACAACCACAGTCACACCATCGATCAACACCACTATACCACTAACGACCTCACCAAACAGCCAGATTACCATGACCAACCACAACAACCATCACCACAATCACAGTCAACAATCAACAACAGCCACAACTGTCACACGCACGACTATTAACTACAATCCCAAACACAACCATAACCATAACCACAACCGTTAACACCTTCACTATTATTGACACTTACAGCCCTAATCTACACCAAACCATCCTTTTTGACAGCTTCTAACCACCATTAACAGCCCCAAATCACAACCAATAACAGCAACAAACCACGACAGACAGAATCGCAGCCAATAACAAACAACAACACAACCCCAATCACAGATTACCTCACTATTACTGTTGTTTTGCAGCCATTACCCAAATACCAACCACATGCAGCCATCGCCACTGCCATCACAACCATCACCAAACACCAACCATCAACAGCCACCACCCGACAGCCATTAACATCCCTCATTGCAGCCTACCACCGATAGCCTTTAACCAGGCCGCCATGAACACCACCACCAACAGCAGCCTTCCATCACCACAATCAGCACCGCCGCGACCATCCATCCACCAGTACTGTTGCCTTGGACCCCGATCTAGTACAGATCTACACATGCAGTCCCACAATCATATTAATTTACGGTTTGTAGCCCAAGAAAACAAGGATGAATGGACTAATCGATTATAGGGGAACCTTACCGAGAAAGAGAGACAGTGGGGGCGGTCTGGGACACCTTCGGGTGCCCCCTTGCCTTCGCGACCTTGGCTGTCGTCCCGGTGGTGAGGGAACACCAGGTAGCACAATCATCGGAACCCCATTATCACCATCACAACCGAAATCGTGGTTGACCTCCACCACCAAAATAACCACAGCCACCGTCGACCACCATCGATAACCCACATCACCACCGTCGCTTGTCGACCGCTGTCGCAGCCACAATCGACAAGCACTATCGTTGCCAATCGACATCATAGCCTCCCAACCATGAACCCTCGGCAACCATCACCTCGAAATCGACCTGCAACCGCCACTTCATCCTTCGATTCTCGTCGCCTCGTGGAGTTTTAGGAGAAATTGAAGCCACTATGACGACCGGGGCGTCGAGGGGAAGCGGTGGCTGGCGTTCACTCGCCGGAATCGGCCGCCTCCGGCCGGTGGTTTGGCCGGATCGAAGGGAACGGGGGGGGGGACAAGGGGGAGGTCGCGCGCCTCTCTCTCTCTTCTCTGAATTTTTGGTTTTCTAAACCTTAAGTGAAGATCATGTTGTTTATATACTAGGTTTAACGAAACGGGTTTGGTTCGCACACGTTCGGTTAAGGTTTTCACGTAGCGTTTAAAATTGTTTTTTGTTAGTTTCAATTTATACAAAACGTTATGAGTGTTCCGAGATTATGTATTTAAAACATGCCGGATAATCAAACGAGTTTGTAACTTATTGCGTATTTAACATGTTTCACGGTTTCACGCGTTTTTATCGAATGAGCGTTAATGTTATCATTTTGCTATCAAAATATATGTAACTAAGTATTTAAATGATATTTTGAGCGTTAACTTTCTATGTTAGTCGCGTTAAAGCTTTATCTGACGAATTCTCGGGTTTTACCAGATCGTAACCCGGTTCGCGTCACGGTCGCGTTTCGGAACGCAGTTATTCCGGACAACGTACCATTCATCAAATTTAACATGTTATGATTGTAAACAATGATTAGATAAATATTCACGGAGTTACGAGACTCGGTCGTCATAACAGACGTCACTTACATGCCAGTGAAAACCGGTTTTCGCGTTTCGCTTACGAAATTCTGTTGTTTATGCTTGATTGATGAAAAATCTTTCAACAAGCATCATTTATGATATTGTTAGCATTAACATTGATTTGGATTGGATGACAAGCCATTATAAGGAATTTTGATGGAATTCAGACGTTAGTACGCGTTAAATTGCCGGATTTTACCCGGTATGGGTTCTGAATCTGTTTTCAGTTTGGATCTTTTCCATAGTTGTTTCAAATCACATAAGAATTCATTGCTTCATGGTTTCTCATTTAATTAGTTCGTAAATGTGCATTTGGGCTAAATAAGTTCGGGCCCTTATTGGGCTTATTGGGCCCAAAAAGACTAGTTTCGTTTTGCAAGGTTTCCTTGTTATGCCCAACCCAATTCAGACTTTTATTGTGTTTTATAACATTTATAGGTTTTCAATTGGGTCATATTTCAGAGGTGTTACACGGGTACTCTCGTTTTATCATGTCTTCCCGTTCCCAAGTATACTTAGGTCCATGTCTCGAGTTCCATCTCACTTTCACTAGGCGAATACGACTACGTCTAGTCTTACTTTCCTTCCAATCAGTAACCTCAACAGGTTCTTCACGAAACTGAAGTTTATCATCAAGAAAAACTTCTTCTGGAGAAATAACAGGCGTTTTATCAGAGAAACACCTCCTTAGATTGGACACATGGAACACATTATGCACACTTCTCAATTCACGTGGTAATTCTAGACGATATGCAACGGGGCCTACACGGGCTATGATCTTGTATGGACCAATATAGCGGGGGCAAAGTTTGTCATGCTTGCTAAACCTAACAAATCCTTTCCAAGGGGAGACTTTCAGCAGAACTCCATCTCTAACCTTGAATTCCAACAGTTTTCTCCTTTGGTCGGCATACTTTTTCTATCTATCCTGTGCGACTTTCAATCGATCCTTTATCTTAAACATCTTGTCTGTTGTCTCTTAGATGATCTCAGGTCCTATCATTTGTTTATCACCAACCTCATTCAAACATAGTGGAGAACGACATTTTCTCCCATAAAGAGCTTCGAATGGTGTGGCCTTCAAACTAGTTTGATAGTTGTTGTTATAGGAAAATTCAGCTAACCGTAGGTGAGTATCCCAACTATCACCAAAATCTATTACACAAGCGCGCAACATATCTTCCAAGATCTGATTAACTCTTTCACTTTGATCGTCACTCTGCGGATGATAAGCCGTACTCATATCTAGCTTTGTGCCTAGGGCTTTCTGCATTGCTTTCCAGAATCTTGATGTAAAGCGGCTATCTCTATCAGAGATAATCGAAATCGGCACTCCATGCCGAGACATAACCTCTTTGAGATAAATGCTAGCCAACTTCTTCATACGATAGGATTCTCTAATAGGTAGGAAATGTGCTGATTTCATCAAACGGTCCACAATTACCTAAATGGTGTCATAACCACTCCTTGTGCGGGGTAACTTGGTGACGAAATCCATAGCGATACGATCCCATTTCCACTGAGGAATCACTGGCTGTTGAAGAAGTCCAGACGGTTTCTGGTACTCGGCTTTGACTTTTGCGCAAGTCAAACATTTACCAACATACTCAGCAATATCTCCTTTCATATTTGGCCACCAGTAATGTTCCTTAAGATCCTTGTACATCTTATCCGATCCTGGGTGAATCGAATATCTTGATCTATGGGCTTCATCCAGTACCAATTCATGCAAATTTCCCGTAAGGGGTACCCATATTCTATTCATGAAGTATAACATATCATCAGACTTAGGTATAAGTTCTCAAATCATTCCACGGAGATTCTCATCCTTCAATCTCTCTTCTTTCAAAGCTTCACGTTGAGCGTCACGGATCTGAGCTGTGAGATTTGTTTGGATGGTCAACCCTAGTGCACGCACACGCAAGGGTTTCGCACACTTCGTTCTACTTAAGGCATCGGCCACAACGTTGGCCTTACCTGGGTGATAACGAATATCACAATCGTAGTCATTTAGCAATTCCACCCAGCGTCGTTGTCCATATTGAGCTCTTTCTGTTCAAAGATGTGCTGGATGCTCTTGTGATCTGTAAAGATTGTACACTTCGTACCATATAGGTAGTGTCTCCAAATCTGGAGTGCAAAAACTACTGCTCCTAACTCCAAATCATGAGTCGTGTAGTTCTGCTCATGCACTTTAAGTTGTCGTGATGCATAAGCGACACTTTATTGTCACAGTATACCACGAATCCGTCAGTCCCTTCAGGAAGTGACAAAATAGGGGCACTACATAACTTTGCCTTGAGCAATTGAAACGCTTCCTCTTGCTCCTCACACCAAAGATACTCCTTTTTCTTCTGTGTCAATGCAGTCAACGGCTTTGCTATCTTTGAGAAGTTCTCGATAAATCTCCGATAATATCCTGCCAATCCAAGGAATTGTCGTACCTCGGTTGGGTTTCTTGGTATTTCCTAATTCTTAATTGCTTTAATTTTGGCAGGATCAACATGTATGCCTTCAGCATTGATGACATGTCCAAGAAATTGAACTTCTCGAATCCAGAACTCGGATTTGGAAAGTTTTGCATATAACTTCTCGTTCTTTAGTAACTCCAAAAGCAACCTCAGATGTTGTTCATGTTCCTCCTTAGTTTTCGAGTATACAAGTATGTCATCTATGAACACGATTACAAATTTATCTAGATACGGTCTGCACACCCTACTCATGAGATCCATGAATACAGCAGGGGCGTTTGTCAGTCCAAAGGGCATGACCATGAATTCATAGTGACCATATCACGTTCGAAACGTCGTCTTAGGAACATCTTCCTCAGCAATTCTCAACTGGTGATACCCAGAGCGCAAATCTATCTTCGAATAGTAACTCGATCCTTGCAATTGGTCAAACAAGTCATCTATTCTTGGCAAAGGGTAACGGTTCTTGATGGTTAACTTGTTCAGTTCTCTGTAGTCAATGCACATCCTCAAGATCCATCATTCTTTTTCACAAATAAGACTAGCGCTCCCCATGGCGAGAAGCTTGGTCTTATAAATCCTTTATCAAACATTTCCTGTAATTGCTTGGATAACTCCTGCATTTCAGGTGGCGCTAACCGATATGGAGATCGTGCAATTGGCGCTGCTCCTGGTAATAAGTCGATTTTAAATTCAACTTGCCGTTGCAGTGGCAACCCAGGCAACTCCTCAGGAAACACTTCCGGATAGTCGCGCACTGTCGGTATTTGCTCTAGCTTCTTCTCCTTGGCTCTTGTGTTGATTACATGGGCTATAAAAGCTGTGCATCCTTTCCTTAAATACTTTTATTCCTTCATCACATTCACAATATTTAATGGAGCACTTTCATCACCTTGAATCTCTAATGGCTCTCCCTTATCGAGGGGCAACTTGACTACTTTCTCATGACATACGATTTCAGCACGATTTTTCGATAGCTAATCCATCCCTATTACAACATCGAAACTTCCCAACTCTACAGGAAAAAGGTCAATTCTAAACGTGTGGTCTCCTAAGAGTATAGTACAATCCCTATACACCTCGTTAGTTTCTATCAATTTCCCATTAGCTAACTCAATCAAGTACTTCTTATTTAAATTACTAGATTGTGAGTCAAGGAAAGACTCGAAGTTTCTAGAAACAAAACTTCTATCGACTCCAGTATCGAATAATACGTAAGCATAATGGTTATTAACTAGAAATGTACCAGTGACAACGGAGGGATCTTTACGAGCTTTCTTCGCCTCCATCACGAATGCTCTGCCACGGGCTTCCTGTTCCTTCAACTTAGGACATTCCTTCTTAAAGTGTCCAAACGCTCCACATTCATAGCAAACTTGGTTCTGACCTTCTTTCCTCTCGTCCAACTTTACTCGACAATCTCTTATTCGGTGTCCAAACTTTCCACAGTGTTCACATACGTTGCAGGGGCCAGTATGGTAGTATTTGCATTTGTTGCACTTAGGGTTAGGTCCTTGGTTTCTTTTTGCCTCATTAGCAGGATACATCCTGCCAGATCCTCTCATCTTTTGGCGAAAGTTACCAGAACGACTTCCTGAACCTTCAGACCATTTCCTCTTTCCATAATAAACTGACTTTTCCTTCTCCATTGGACTCTCACAAATTTCCATTGGCTTCTTCCCTGTGCTCGCTTTCCTTAACGTTCCCACTCATACAGCATCATCGGTCAGGGTAAGTTGTAGGGTTTGATGATGTCACCATGCTACGAATCTGAGGCACCAATCCCCAAATGTAGCGTTCGATTCTCTTGTACTCAGGGGTTACGAGATGGGGTACAATTATTGCCATTTCATTGAATAGTGTAGTGTATCCACGAACATCTGCTCCTTCCATCGAGAGGTTCCAAAACTCGGCTTCAACCTTTCGAATCTCATTACGCGGACAGTATTCCTTCATCAACAAAGCTTTGAATTCGTCCCAGGTGAGTGCATAGGCAGGCACCTCACCTAAAGCCTGGATTTGTGCATTCCACCAAGTTAACGCCTTATCTTGGAGTGAACTTGTTGCATACTTCACGCGCTGAGCTGGCGTACAGTTGCTGATCATCATAACTGCTTCCATCTTCTCTATCCAGCGGAGAACTCCAACTGGTCCTTCTATCCTAGCAAAATTCTTTGGCTGGCATGCTTGGAAGGTCTTGTAGCTGCATCCTTCATTTTGGTTCCCTTGATTTGCATTATGTTGGGCGACGGCAGCTTGAACGTGCTGCGCAATCAATTGAGCTAATTCCTCAGCAGTTTGTGGAAGTGGGTTTCCGTGGGTTTCCCGTCTTGGAGCCATGGTTTTTCTTTTATAACACAACAATCATAATATAAGTAAATCGATATATCACGCAATACCCGAATCAGTCGTGTATGTAAGCAAAGAAATTTAACCATAACGTCATAACATAACCATTCATCATATTTCATTCATCCAAAAATTAACCCAAAAACCAAATGTTACTTGTTTTTCATCAACTGCCAAAAGAACAACTTTGCCTAACCAAAATACTGGGGCGGTCAAATGCCATCCCCTAACAAGTACATGTTTTTTACGCAAGTTAATAAATTGTTTCATGCAACAATTACAATGATGAAATGAAATAGACAAACTGGAAATAAGACAATCATGGGAATCCACGCCTAGCTCCTGGATAGCTCATGCCAAAATAGACTCCCGAACGTGCAGTAACCATGAGAAGTAGAACACAAACTACCATGAGTGGCATGGTAACCCTCACATGCTGCTCCATCACTCGCACATGACGGTCTGCATCCATCTCTCTAACACTTGAGGCATTTAACCTCATCTTGGTCACATCAGCTGTCAGTGTCACGTCCTCGATCTTGGCTTCAGTAGCGATCAACTTTCTCTGCATCTCGAGCATCTTCTCCTCCAACAGTTGGATCCTATGATGCATCTGCGCTTGTGCATCATCATCCACTACCTTCTCTTCCTCTAACGTACCCAGTCTACCATCTAGCTCATCCAACCTGTCATCACTAGCTTCGCCATTCCTCATCTCCAGCGAGTCTAACCTGCTCTCTAACCGGACGCACCTAACAGCTAGTAGAGGCACAGTCCTCTCCATCGGCTGCCTCGTCAGGGGTAATACTCTCGAGTCAGAAGACTCTCCAACTCCTCTAATCACTAGTACACCCTCTTCATCGGTCCACCTCTGAACTCGATCTCCTAACCACTCCCATTTCCTAGCCACACATGCACGTGTCCTCTTGAGGGGTCGCTCCAAAACATATCCTACTGCCTCTCCATCTACATCGTTATCAGCTAGGGTCCTCTTTTTGTGTTGTAACACTATCTTTCGTGGAGTGATCTTCATTCTATGTCCTTCAGGTAATAAACGAAATGACCTACGCGACGGACGCATCCCTATAGTACTAGCTCAAATAGGAGTGCTACACCAGTAGACAACTCAACCTCCTTAACCTCATCCCTACACTCATCATCACTATCACCATCAACATAACCATCCCCACTAGATCCATCATCACTAGAATCACTATCCCTAGAACTATCATCACTATCATCACTATCACTATCCCTAGTAAGTGATGATCTCTCAACCTGTGGGACCTTAGACTCCTGATCCTTATCACTCGGGTTTGTTGACATCTATGACAAAAGGGTAATTATACTAGATTAACATCTTATCCTGCATATGATCACGAAATCATGCAACAACTAGAATATTCCAGAGTCAACTTATATGTAAGCACTTACGCATGCAAACAATTTCATCATATGAATTCAAGCTCGATTGTAGCACTTACGCATGCAAACAATGTCTCATATGGCATTCAAATTAAAATGTAAGCACTTACACGTGCAAACAATTTCATCATATGAATCCAAGCTCAATATAGCACTTACGCATGCTAAACAACAAACGTATCAGTTTAAATCTTCACAAACGGCACCTAAAGTGTGGCGTACTTAATTCAGGCAATTTAAATATAATCTTACGTCTACTTAGGGCAACTGGTATGAACATGCCTTTTTTCCCAAAATCCCCAAAACTTTCTTATTTTACGAAAAGTTGTAGTCTATATAATTTTTTTTTAAAAAAATCCTTTTCGTGTTCGCTATAACCATTGGCTCTGATGCCAACTTCTGTCACACCCCAAAAACGACGTTGAATATCGTAGCGGAATTGTATATGCGTTAAGCATGGCGATGACAAAGTTGGAAACCAATATGATATATAGGCAAATGTTAAAACATAAGTTTTAAATTACAAACCATAGGATTTTTGTCATAACATTCCAAAATAAGAAAAAGTTTGTTTAACAACGATCATACACAAAGATCGTATTTTTAAATTAATAGCCAAAATAAAACCAAAAGTCGCCACATCCACGTTTGCCCAAGCCCAGTTCATACCACCATCCATGCTCCTATGTACCTAAAATACATGCTTAAAAAGTCAACATAAAGTTGAGCGAGTTTCACGGGTTTACGGAAACATTACATATAACAGTATCAGATATCATTGACAAACAATGTGGTAAGTCATAAACTAGTTAGGGATGCAACTTAATGATAGTACCTGGAGCTATAATCAAACCAAGACACGAAAGCTTTACATAAAGTAAGCAATCCCCACGAAACGAATTCAACATACATTCATTCGCATCCAAAACACCCATACTCGAGACTATCATACGAACACATATGAGTAACTCACATAATCATGATACAACGAACGAAGCCATGTATTTCCCCCACGATTTTGTAAAATGATAACAAGTTAAAACGGGGTCGTGGAAACTCACCTTGATCAACGAAATTGATAGTACGTGCAATTACACCAATGAACGTCTAGTCAATCCTAATAGTGCCCTAAATACGATAGACACTTTAAGAATCGATACTCAAGTCTTACAAGCAAGTTGTTCATCCAACCTAATAGACTTATATTATTTTTAAGAAAATATTTGTTTACGCGAGTAGTTGGTGATTATAACACTCGGTTAAGATCATAACAAAAACGGTAAATTGCGCATTACTTAGACAAGTACTAATTAACAACCAAAATGTGAAAATTATAACCAAATAGCACATAAGCACTCATATTTATATACGTACATAAATCCTAAATCACATTTCATGAATCAAACAACTTTAACCAACTTGGTATAAAAGTCTCTAAATCATGGCAATTTCTACGCATAAGTGACCATTTAGGCATCATAAAACATGTTCAAACGCACGTATCACTTTATGAACCAATTGTACCTCATATGGCCATAAATAATACATACAACAAGTCCATAACTATTGTTTAAACTCAGACCCATATTATGCCTAATCTTCATGCCAAAAGTCAACATTTATACGACTAGTTAAGCCTAAAACGTAATATAATGCATCCAATCACCAAGAATCATACATATTATCAAAAATACATTATTTGGACATAACATATTATCACAGTACAGTCCTAGTTGCAGATTTCAATAGTTCCTTTTATTCCACACAAAACACCTAGTCTAGCATGCATTTCGACATAAATTTCAACCATAATCATTCAAATAAACCAATCAATGATCCGTCCACAATCTATCATGTTTTCATGCTACATTATACCCCAACTTACTGTTCTAAACTATCCATAACAAAACAACTTATTGCATGTCAAAGATCAAGTCTTATTTCATCACATTTCGCAAGATATGAACCAATACATGCATATATATATATATATATATATATATATATATAATATATATATAAATATATATATATATATATATATATATATATATATATATATATATATATATATACGACATTCATACAAACATTAAATCCATCAAAATCCTTCAACAAAACACTGAAATATTCTGTTCTAAACCATCCGTAACGTTATCCATACTTGCATGTTCAAATCTAGTCATAAACCTTCACTTTTTGCAAGAACAAACACCCAAACATCAACATACACACATGCATGCATACGGTCATCCATACACACACTTAATACATGTAAACCTTCATCAAAATGTCACAATAGATGATTTATAACAGATTTCATACTTTAATCTACTTGCATGGACGATTCAACATCAACAACGCATCATCAAGTAACAATCTAGCATCCAAACTTCGAGACACATACATGCACACGTACGGACACATACATACACACATACAACTCATTTTTATTCCATATTTTTTGTTTCAAAACATATTTTTCCCAAAATCTTACTTGGATGAACAATCTATAGTTTTTAGGTAGCCGTTTTCGTATAAAAACATAACTAAAATTAAAGATTAAGGTTACCTTAGTCTTAGCAAGCTATTTTCACGAAAAAAAACATAGGATGGTGGTTTTTCTTCTAGATACACCACAAACAAGCCTTCTTTTGCTCTAATATGCTTGCACCTCGAGTTCCAAGTGAAGATCTCCAAAGAAAATGGAACAAAAACGAAAATGGTGGTGGTGTGGTGGTGTTGGCCGTAGGTTGTAGAAGAAAAGAGGGAGAGAGTGCTTTTGTTCTATTGAAATGAAGTAAAGAAGTGAAATGAGGGGGGGGGAAGAGGGGTTTATATAGGGGAGGAGAGGGAAGGGGGAGGGGGCGGCCGAAGGCAGGGGGGAGAGGGGTAGTCCAACGGTGTCTTTCATTTTTCTCCCGTCTCGACCCGACTTTCAAAACCCGAACATGTTAAATTCTAATTCCTTGCAAAATTCTAGTCCAAAACGACTATTTACATGCCCCATATCTTGGTTTTATCATCCACTTGGGCATTTTATTGTTTATCTGCTAGATTGAGCCATCTCGTCGCACTAAGGCGCGTAGATGCTGTTATCGGGTTTTCTCGTTACGATAGTCGTTTCCTCACATAATAACATTAATATTAGTGTAACTAAGATTAATTTAGGCCAAATTCTCATTTTTACCTATGACGTTAATAGTTATTTCCCGGTCGGTTCGTAGTGGCGTTTATTTCATTCCTTCACCGGTCTCAGGTTTTCATGGTCGAACACACATGAAATAGAAACGTAAGCACATGTAGGACTCTAATCAATCTTTAGATTAGTTTATTTAGTGCTATATATTCTAAAACAAGACTGAGCATAGAAATCAAGATCTAGGGTTTCTAGGGAAATTACCCGGAAATCGAGGGTTGCCACACATTTTCTCTCCCACTCAGACTTCCACTCATAACACTATAATTATCCCACTTTGTCTTAGTTCCCACACTCTTCGATCCCCTAGCTCCTTTAAATCTAACAACCTCATCGTTTAGTGTTGCTGAAATTTCAATAGTTTCTTGAAAAGTCAGTGGTTTTGGAGCGTTCACTATTCCCTAGATCTTTGTAGTCAAACCACACACATACCTACTTATCTTCTTTAACTAGGGTGTAACCAAGTGTGACACTAGCAATGAAAACTCATTGAACCTATTAGTCTACTCCAAATGTGCAGTTCCCTTCATCTCCAAACTTAGAAACTCAACTTCCATCTTCTCTATCTCATTTGTCAGGCAATAGCGCTCAATCATTAGTTTCTTAAATTCTTCCCATCTTATTCTGTTTATAGTGTTCCTTCCTTGGGTCTGTAGTAATGTATTCCACCAGTTTAAGGCTCCATTCTTAAGTGAGCGTTCCCTCAACACAATTACTAATATCAAGCATAGCTTCCATCTCTTCTAGTTAGTTTGTGGTTCGCGTAGCACCCTTGGTTCCAAAGTAGTCGGTTGGTTTGCATGCCATAAAGGCCTTGCATACATAACCCGTTCGCACTCGTGCCATCTTACATTCTTCTTCTTTGTTTGTATTATTGTTCTCACCATCACCATTGTCTCCTCCTGTAGGTGTACCTTGGTTGCGTTCAGTGTTCACGTTGGTGGCAATGGCAGGTAAGGTATTAGCGATGCCCTCGATAATCAATTGCTAGAGTCTGGCCTCCTGGTTGGTTTAATTACTAGTGTTAGTAGGGTTGTTAGTGTTGTGGGTGTTTTTGAGGATGTTGACGTTGATAGTGTTTCCATCTAGAGTTTCATGAGGGTTTGGTTCGTGCCTGTCCTAGACCAGTTATTGGCACCAGCTCTTGTGTTTGGAGTGCATCCTTGACCTCTTCCCCTTGGCATGGCTATAACATACATTACGTTTTTAAGTTTACATAAGTAGTCAAAATTTTATGTATTAACCAATCATTATCACACGAAACATATAGATAGTAAATAAAATTAAACCGAACAAGCATAAATAGTTCAAGTCAAAGCGAAACCATTACGAATACAAAACAATTTAAGTCCAAATACAATCAAGTGTAACATGTGTGAACATTCACTCATGTCCTACAAATACATAGTTTTTCAAATTAAGTAATACAAATAAAATAAAAATGAAATAACGTCATTGACGATGACGATAGTAGCGTGACCATGGGTCAATAACACACTTCTGGGCAGCACCGTAGAGCTTCCTTCTCATCCTTTTCACCACAGATACTGCCTTCTCCCTTTCTTGTTTCATCACGTCGTTGTGCTGGTGACGCCGCCTACGACAACCCTAAAATTTGACTCGTTTTGAAGTTCTAAAATGTTAAAATGAAACTAAAAGAGCTTATGAGAATTGAGCAATATAACAATAACCATAACTGCGCAAGTTTGATTAACACCTGACAAGTATTAATAATCGCGCAACGACTGAAAATGTCAATAAGCAATGTATTTGATTTAGAATTACAAATTTATCACTAATCTTTTATTTATTTAATTATTTATTATATATATATTATTTTAACAATGTAACAACTAGATCATGAATGGAAATCAAATCCGGAAAATAATTTAAATACGTGATGTCCGATGTCATCAATTTTAATGTCACCGGATAATTAATATAAAATCTCCATGCATGTTTGTATACAAAATGAAATTCTTGAAACTAACATAAAACATGGAGACCGAGTGCAAGGCGTGACCCGGTCGAGGACAGTGTCGAGAGGACACTGTGTAGAAAGGTAGTGTAGAAAAATCTGGTTATAAACCCACATTCCACCATTTTCACACATTTCACACATATACAAAAACACACTTTGAGAGTGTGAGAGTGGAGAGCAGATCCGAGATGAGGAGCTGGGCGGCGGAACACGACGGAGATCCGACGGCGACCGGTGGCCGACCACTGCGCACGACGTCGCGTGGCGTGCTTCGCGAGCGCCATATATCAAATCGAAGCACTCATCAAGGCAAGCACGATGGCGGTGGTGGTTTTGGCAGCAGAAAAACCATGGGGAACTTCGGTGGTCGAGAGGGAGCCGCTCCGCTGAACCCCACAATGGAGAGTGGTGGTGTTGTCGTGGTGTTCCCGCACCACTGACGACGGCGGCCGAGGTCGTGATGGGAAGGGGGTGTCAAAAGGTGGCCTAGACCCACCCCACTGCCTTCTCTCTAGGTAAGGTTCCCCTAGAAACGATCTAGTTCATTCATCCTTTGTTTTCTTGAACTACAAATGGCAAATGGTTAGATCTTAGGTTGCATGTGTAGATCTGTACTAGATCAGGGCTCAAGACAGTGGTAGTGGTGGATGGTGCAGGTCGTGGTTAATGGATCTGCGGTACGGGGCCGCGGGGTGGTGATGGTGGCTGCAGGCAGTGAGGACGCCCACCAGCCGTCGAGCAGCAGCGGTGGTATGTGGTGGTTTGTTGGTGTTGGGCTGCAGATAAGGTTATGTTGGTGGTAGGGTTGCGATGGTGGTGCTCGGTTGTGCCCGCGAAGGGGTATGGCGGTGATTGTAGGATTATGCGGGATGTGGTGGTTTGTTACGGGTTTAGCGTTTTGGGTGGTAGTTGGTGATATGGATGGAAATGGGTGGTGTTTCGGTTTGGAATTAATGGTGTTTGGGTACTAAGATGTCAAATGGATGTGCTTGAAGTTTGGAATTGGAAGCGGTTGGACAAGGGTCAACACTAGACTAATGGCGTGAATTATCGGAAGGTATACGCGTACGCTCGCTTATTTAAGGTATCTATGAATTGATTGAGCTCGCCTTAAATTAGCATCAAGTGATTATAAAATTTATCATAAATGTTGTATAATAATAATAATGGTAATAATAATGATAATGTTAATAAAGATCTAGAATCGAATTAACAACATGAACACATATATATACGCATAAATATATATATGTATACTCTTATATGTTATACAAAACACTCATTAAACGCATAATCACGAGCTAAATGTGACATAATAAGGTTACTAATACAAACAAGTGTCACTATCGTAAACACCAATATTGTTACATTGTGCTAATATTATTGTTAATACTCATATACGTATTCTATCAAATGTTTTATTGGTTATTGATCATATTATTGTTGGGTTTTGTCACATGTAAAACAAGTAAGTTTAACCACTTAAACTTAGAAAAACGCAGCGGAAATATAGAGTTAACACGTGGTTTATAATCTGAAAATTTTCATCATTTTCAAGCACAAACAAAACCCAAGAATAAGGATCAAAATGTATGTGAAATAGTGTGCTATCAAACAAGACAAGACAACCATAGGGTGTGCAAGAAGTCAACCTTTCTTGGACAAGTGTTGTAGATATATGAGATGAAGATGAATATGAAGATGCTGATGATGTTGAATATCCAACCCCCAAGAGAGAGAGCCTCAAGTTTTTGATACCCACAAGCCCTTCCAAACACCTACTTGTTAGGTAGTAAAGCACCAAAACAAGGCCCCTCTTGAACAATCCGAATCGGCCAAGAGTTCTTGAAAGGCAGCCAAGAAAAGCGATTTTTTCAGCTTTCTTTTTCTTGTTGAATCCGAAATCTAAGGGAGTCTTGAGAGAGATTTTGCTTTGTGTGTGTAGGATAATGTGTGAAGTGATGGAGGAGTGTTAGAGTGGTAAATGATCTTGCAAAGACCAAGATAAAAGGGTGTTCCCAAGGCCCCTTGTGGGTGGCCGAAAATGGAACCAAAAGGGTTTCCCCTTTTTAAATTTTATAAAATTTCACTCCTTTAAATCCATAGTTTATAAAATTAAAACCAATTTTAATTTTATAACATCAACACACACACACACACATATATATATATATATATTTGTTATTATTCAACCAAATTAAATAACAAACAAATAATATCTCATGAACAAATTATCAATATAATGTTGTTCTTAAACAAAGCAAAGTTTAAGAAAACAATTTTCTAAATTGGTGTCAATATTTATATGTATGATCTTATCAACAAATAAATATATATTGGTGTTTGTTTAGCTTGTTATTGGGTATGACCCGACTTGGATCATAACATACTAACCACATCAATCTTGTATGTGTCTTGGGCATAAACACCTTTATTATGTATAATGTTGATGATAACATTAATAATAGTAGCGTTTTTTTATTGATATAAATTGTTACTACTAACCTTATCAAAAGTGGTACAAATAATTATACATTGTCACCATCATAACTTTTAGAGATACTTATTAATACTAATATAGTTATTATTGTAGGATTCTGTGTGCCCAAGACACATAGAATATTGATGCGGTTAGTATGTTATGATCCAAGTCGGGTTATACCCAATAACAAGCTTTACAATCACCAAGAACTATTTAATTGATGATGGGATCATACAATTGAATAAAAGCATCATGTTTAGAAAAGGGGTTTTCTAAACAAAAGCATTCGAGATGAATAAATTATAAGGATAATTTATTGATGGGATCATTATTATTTCTGTTATTTAAAGAGGTTTAAATAACACTAATAATATAAGAGTGTTCTTTAATTAAATTGTTTAATTAAACAAGACATATGTCACATTTTAAATAAGTCTAGTAGATGACTTATTAATGTGTGACAACAAGGGGTTAGTTTAAAATAAATGTGTGTTTGATTAAAGAGGGAAAACTCTTGGTTTTTAAACCCTTTGGCCGCCCACTTTTTTTTCATTGGTTCCCTTTATGGTGCCTTGAAAACACACATTTGCTTAACCACTAAAACACTCTTCATTCCATTTATCATTCATGCAAAAGAATCAAGAGAAAAACACTCTCTTTCTCTCAAAAGTCATGGACACAGCAGGAGGTTTGGGAGGAGTTTTTGAGTTGATTTGGTGCTTCTTCTTCCTAACAAGAAAGTGGTTGTAGCCAAGCTTGGGGTATACTTGCTTGAGGAGTCCTCTTCTTGGAGTCTTGGCCGATTTTGACATCCCCATCTCCATCAAATCCACGTTTTGGCAGCCATTTAGAAGTATTCCTCTCAACTGCTGAAAGGTAGCTTTGGCAGCTTGTTAATGGCTTTATATTATGGTTGTGTTATATGTTCATAGCTAGTCCATTCATATATAAATGATCCTTATTGTTATGGGTTTGTTTTCCACTTAAAATGGTCACCAAAGAATATGAAATTTCAGCTTTAAAAATCGTTTTTAAAAGCATAATATCCGCTGCGTTTTCAGAATGTTTAAAGGTTAAACATGGATTTTATATTCTTACAAACCCGTCAATGGCATCAAGAGCCGGTTATATGGATGGCTTGCTTGATTCATCTTTTGAAATTGGTTTTAAAAGATGATATTAGACATGTTATAGGCTGATTTTGGGCGGTTATAGTTTATATGAATGATTCCCCAAACTTTCAAGGTCATATCACACATGCTAGTGATTAGACCTTGAAAGAAACATATTATGAAATGTTGGTTGTTTGGACAATGATTAAAACCCAAATTTCAGTTTATGTTGGCTGAAATTTGGGGTTTTAAATGGGGTTTTCATTATATGAATATATGATATGATCATTGGTTGTTAAAGTGCATAACCTAGCTTAAGGCCTTGTGTTGTTTGGATGATTCAAGTGGTTGTTTTATTCATTCAATTTGGTTGTATAATCTATTATTTGGTTTTTGTTCCAAGTGTAATTTATTTGTTATTGGGATGTAATAAATAGATTAGTTATTTTCATATTTCTAGAAATCTTGTATTAGGACATTATTTCTTGTAATATGAAGAAGGACGTGACAAAAGCACAAAGAGAAGACACAAGAAACATGGAGCATTTGGATGCGGTTTCTAGTGGGAGGTTCTTGGACCTTTTGATGTGTTTGATCCTTAGAAAGACCAAATGACAACACTTGTGATGGCAAACAAGTGTTGTCAACATAAGGGCTATGGTTATGCACATTATGTATGTTATGTTTATGACTTGTTTGGATGTTTGTTATTTGATTGTATGATTGAAATTTAGACATGCATTACAAACTAATTAAGAAACATAACAAGTTATAAAAATGATGGTTCTTAATCATTAAAAGGTAATAAAAGGTTATAAAATGTCTTAATGATTTTAAAGATTAAAATAGGTTTTAATCAAAGAACCATAAGGTACCTTGTATTTGAAAGCATACAAATACAAGTACATAGAGTTTTCTAAACTAGAATTATGAAACCTCTAAACATTTAACAAACAAGTTTAACACCATCATTTTGCACAACACTTAAGTCATTTGGAAACTCTTAATGGGATAAAGGTCACCTAACCATTTGAGGGAACTTGTGACTTAAGGTGGGAATACCACATTGGTGGGATAAAGGTCACCTAACCACCTATGTTGGTAAACTCACATGTGTGTGCAAGTAGGGTAACTTGATTTGCAAACCATGTTGAATGGATCACCTAAAATATGGTTTCCAAATAGGTGTTGATGGGATTAACATGCCGACTTTGCATATGATGTTTAAAAGTCGATCCCATACCTCTAGAAGTTGCAAATAGTTGCAATCGTCAATCGTTGACCACCTTATTAATTTAAATAGTGGGATAAAGGTCACCTAACCACAATTTAAATGTAATGTTGGGTTCTAGATTTTAATATAAATTGACCTTAAAAGGCATTAAATATTAAAATAAGCAATATCGAAAATACTAAAATTGATCTTTGTTAAATTTTGTAGATGGCCACCAATAATGAAAATCACGATAACTCGTCCGCGTCAAACCAATCACTACGAGCGATCCTCCAAAAGGAACGTCTAAACCATAATAACTTTATTGATTGGTATCGAAACTTGAGAATTGTTCTCAAGCAAGAGAGAAGATCATATATTTTAGACGACCCTATCCCCGATCAACCTAGCGAGGATGATGAGGAGGCCTTTAATGATTGGCTGAAATACACTGAGGACTCCGTCCAAGTGTCTTGTCTCATGCTAGCGAGCATGACTCCGGATCTCCAAAAGGAGTATGAACATCACGGAGCTTACGACATGATAACCCAGCTGAAGGAAACGTTCCAACAGCAAGCAAGGGTTGAGCGGTTCGAAACGGTTCGAGCGCTCCATGCATGTCGTATGGACGACAACCAATCTGTTTCATCTTATGTACTTAAGATGAAAAGTCATATTGACCGCCTCGAGAGGCTAAATTGTCCCATCTCGAAGGAGTTGGCCACGGATTTGATCCTAAATGGCCTAACCAAGAGGTTCGAGACATTCGTGTTGAACTACAACATGAATGCATGGGACAAAAGCATTGGTGAGCTTCACTCAATGCTCAAAACGGCCGAGGCGGCCATGGGTAAAAAGGTTTTACCCGTTCTCACCATCAATGAAGGTGGGAACAACAAGAGGCCTCATCCCACACCCAAGGCAAAGGTTGCCAAGGGTAAGGGACCCGTTTGGGGAAAAGGGAAAGGGGTGGTAATGGTACCACCCAAACCACAAGAGAAGAAGCAAAAGGTTGCTACTAATGACCCATGCTTCAAGTGTGGGGAGATAGGACATTGGGCAAGGAATTGTCCTGTCCATCTCCAAGAGTTGAAAGCCAAGAGGGATGCCGGGCAGACCTCAGGTACAATATACATGATTCATATTGATCTTAATGTTACATCTTCAAACACATGGGTATTGGATACCGGATGTGGAACTCATATTTTCAATTTGTTGCAGGGGTTCACAAGAAGTAGGGACTTCAAGAAAGGGGATGTTAGCCTCTTCATGGGCAATGGAACTAAAGTCTTAGTTGAAGCTCGTGGGGACTACATCCTAAGACTTCCAAGTGGTTTGGAAGTTATTTTGAAGAATGTTTTGTATGCTCCTAGTTTGACTAGGAACATTATTTCTGTATCTCAACTAAGACATTATGATTATGTATTATCTTTTATTGAAAATGATATTCATGTTTCTTTAAATGGTATGTTCTATTTTAAAGCTATACCAATTAATGGTATTTATGAATGGTTCATGAAAATACTTTAAATAGTTCATTGTACCAAACAAAACACCAAGAAACTCAAGTTGGACTTGAGTGATACCTATCTTTGGCATTGTCGTCTTGGTCATATAAACAAGAAACGTTTACAAACACTTCAAAAGAATGGTCTTTTGAAAGCAAATGAATGTGATTCATTTGATGTTTGTGAATCTTGTTTACAAGGCAAGATGACTAAGGCGCCCTTTAGTGGAACTACTGAAAGGGCAAAAGATTTATTAGGAATCATACATTCGGATGTATGTGGTCCTTTTAAGCCAATGACTAGGAATGGTGAAAGATACTTCATTACCTTTACCGACGACTATAGTCGCTATGGGTATGTGTACTTATTAAGGCACAAAGATGAAGCTTTTGAAATGTTCAAAATCTTCAAGAATGAAGTAGAAAATCAACTCAATAAGTCAATTAAAATTCTCCGTACCGATAGAGGAGGTGAATACCTAAGTGATGTTTTTCAAGATCATCTTAGGAGTTGTGGGATTGTCTCACAACTCACTCCACCTGGAACACACAACATAATGGTGTGTCTGAGAGGAGGAATCAAACCTTATTAGATATGGTCCGATCTATGATGGCTAGAAGCACATTGCCTCTATCATTTTGGGGTTTCGCTTGCTCTTCGCGGCCCGTATTCTAAATATGGCCCCAACCAAAAAGGTGGAAAGGACACCTTTTGAGATATGGCATGGAAGAGTTCCATCCCTATCATACTTAAGGGTTTGGGGATGTGAGGCTTATGTTAAGACTCCCACCCCAAACAAGTTGGAAGTCCGATCCACCAAGTGTATCTTTGTTGGATATCCTAGAGATTCTATGGGTTATTATTTCTACGATCCACTGGAACAAAAGGTGTTTGTTGCCAGAAAGGTGAAAGAATTGATCTGCCCAAGATACATATTAAATTGATGTGGCTAGTGTAATATGATCCAAGTCGGGTCATACCCAATAACAAGCTAAACAAACACCAATGGATAATTTATTCGTTGATAAGATCATACAAATAAATTATGACACCAACTTAGAAAATTGGTTTTCTAATTCATTGCTTTTGTAAATGAACAAGATATATATATATATATATATATATATATATATATATATATATATATATATATATATATATATATATATATATATATATATATATATAGATAATTTGTTCATAAGATATTATTTGTTACATTGCTTAAATAAGTTAAACAATGACATATAATAGTGTGTAAAATCTATAAAATTAAAATGTTTAATTTTGTAAAATTCAAATGCAAGAGTGTTATTTTTTTTTAAAAAAAGTTTATAAAAGAATCTTGGAGGGAGACAAAAGGGACGGCTGCCCCATGATGCATGAGAAACATCTCTTGTTGTTTTTAATACAACCCATAACTCCACTAAACATGCTTGCATTTGAATACTCTTACACACACAAAGATCAAAGGCATTCAAGATTCCTTTTGCATGAACAAAAAGCTCTCTTCTCTCTCAAATCCATCTATCTATCTTACGGGTTTTAGAAGGAGAAGAAGGGCAGAAAATTTTTCAGCATTCAAGGAGTTGAAGTGCAGCATTTTTCAGTTTTCTAAAGGGCTTGGATTGCTGAAAATTTGGTGTCAAGGATTCCTAGCAATCAAGGTGTTTGAAGAAGCTTCGGGTACAACCTCTTGAGAACTTCTCCATTGAAGTTTCAGCTACAAACATCATCATCTTCACTTCTTATTTTCGGTTTCAAGGAAGCTACAAAGGTTGTAGTATCTTGTCCATCTTATGTTTTATTATTGTATGCATTGTATAAAGATCCATGGGTTGGGGTTGTTTGTTAAAATGGTTTAACAATTAATTTGATAACATGTTTTAAAACATATGTTCCGCTGCGTTTTTCATATAAACAAGTTGTATGAAGCTTTGATAAACATGTTAAAACCCCATCAATGGCATCTAGAGCCACTTATACATATGCATACATATATTACACTTTGTATTTCAATTTGGACAGCACCAAAACCGTGGGTTTAAGGGGCTGTTTTGGTGCCCCCTTTTGATGTTTTAAAGATGCTATATTATGCATATTAGGATCTTTAAAACTCTAGTTTATAAGATAATTGTTTGCATGGACTAAACCCATTAGTTCTTGGTTTATGTGGCCAAAAACATGGGTTTTAAGGGGCTGCCAAAATCGACTTCTTATGTATGTTTGGATATGTGTTGTTGATTATGCATAACAAAGCCTAGACCATTTGGATTGAATGATTGGTTGTCATGTTATATTCATTTGGGCATGTAATAATTTAATTTTGTTTCAAGTCTAGTCTTGTAATTTATTTATTCATATGGTTTGTAATAAATAGATTAGGAGTTTATCTTTACTAGAAAAATGTATTAGGATACATATCTTGTAAGGAAGCTCAAGATCAAGACTTGAAGAAAAGATGGACAAAGAGGATTCTTGAAGATATGGTTTCAAGTGGGAGTCTCTTTGGTCAACCATGTGTCATGATTCTAAACCCTTAGGATATGACCATTTGACACACTTGTTTTGGCTAAACAAGTGTGATCAACTTAGTATGCTTTGTTATGCATATATGACTTGTTTTGTTTATGTTTGGTTGAATGCATATGATGATGTTTGTTTTGAATATTTGGATGTGATTAACAAACCTCAACTAAAACAAACAATAAACAAGTAATTGGTTCTCAAATCATTAAGCATAATAGAATGGTTCTATAAAAGGAGTTAATGGTTTACAAAATAAAATGGGTTTTATTTAAAAGAACCAATAGGGTACCATATGGTTGAATGCATACAATCATATGGTACATAGACTTTTCTAAACAAGAATTGTGAAATTGTAAATCCCTTTTGAAAAACAAGTTAAACACCACCCTTTTACACAACACTTAGGTTACTTGCTAACTCTTAGTGGGATAAAGGTCACCTAACCACTTTGAGGGAACTTGTAACTTGAGGTGAGAATACCATGTTTGTGGGATAAAGGTCACCTAACCACTTATGTAGTAAACTCACACGTGTGTGTAAGTAGGACAACTTGATTTGTAAAATATATTGAATGGATCACCTAAAATATGTTTTTACAAAAGGTGTTGATGGGATAAACATGTCGTTATAAACATAAGATGTTCAAACGATCCCATACCACTAGAAGTTACAATAGGTTGTAATTGTCATTTATGACTACCTTGTTTATTTAAATAATGGGATAAAGGTCACCTAACCAATATTTAAATATAACGTTGGATTCTAAAATTTTATTTATTAATGATCTATGAGACATAAAGGGTATTGATAAATAAAATATAATTATATCAACGATTACTAATGGAACTTTGTAAAATCTTGTAGATGGCCGACAACAACAACGCTAATAATGATGTACCAAACCAAAACAACCAATCCCTAAGGGCGATCCTTCAAAGGGATCGTCTAACACCTAACAATTTCATGGATTGGTACCGCAACTTGAGAATTGTTCTCAAACAAGAAAAGCGGGCCTACATCCTTGATGACCCCATCCCCGATGAACCTGACGAGGAAGATGTGGAAGCGTATAATGATTGGGTTAGATATGTGGAAGACTCCGTCCAAGTCTCTTGCCTAATGTTAGCAAGTATGACACCCGAACTCCAAAAGGAGTATGAGCTCCATGGAGCTTATGACATGATCACTCAGTTGCGGGAAACGTTCCAGCAACAAGCTAGAGTGGAGCGCTACAAAACGGTTCAAGCGCTTAATGCATGTCGGATGGAGGAATCCCAATCAGTTTCATCTTATGTTCTTAAGATGAAAAGCCACATCGACCGCCTTGAAAGGCTGAACTGTCCCGTCTCAAAAGAGTTAGCCACGGATTTGATCCTTAATGGCCTAACTAAAAGGTTTGAGGCATTCGTCATGAACTACAACATGAACGGATGGGACAAGAGCATAAATGAACTCCATTCTATGCTCAAATCAGCTGAGGCTGGAATGGGTAAGAGAGTTTTACCCGTTCTCACCATAAATGAAGGTGGGAAAAAGAGAAAGACTCTACCCCCTCCTAAGGCGACTGGTGCCAAAGGAAAGGGGCATGTTGGGGGAAAGGGAAAGATGGCTGTTAGGGCGCAACCTCCGAAGCACAAGGAGAAGAAGCATAAGGTTGCTGTGAACGACCCATGCTTCAAATGTGGTGAGATAGGGCATTGGATGAGAAATTGTCCAGTCTATCTCAAAGAGTTGAGAGAAAAGAGGGATGCGGGGCAAACCTCAGGTATAATTTACATGATACATATTGAGCTGAATGTTATTTCTTCTAACACATGGGTATTAGATACCGGATGTGGAACTCACATTTGTAATTTGTTGCAGGGGTTCAGAAGAAATGAGCATTATGCTAAAGGGGAAATAAGTCTCTTCATGGGCAATGGTGCAAAGGTTCATGTGGAAGCCCAAGGAGACTACATTTTGAAGCTTCCAAGTGGTTTGGAAGTTATTTTAAATGATGTATTATATGCTCCTAGCTTGACTAGGAACATAATTTCTGTTTCCCGTTTAAGACAATATGATTATGATTTCAAGTTTGTTGACAATGATATTCATGTTTCTTTAAATCATGTATTTTATTTTAAAGCTATACCTTGCAATGGCATTTATGAATTGGTTCATGAAAACACAACATATGATAGCTCAATATACCAAGCAACCACCAAAAGACTCAAATTGGATTTGAGTGATACCTACCTTTGGCATTGTCGTCTTGGTCATATAAACAAGAAACGCATACAAACACTTCAAAAGAATGGTCTTTTAAAAACAAATGAATGTGATTCATTTGATGTATGTGAATCTTGTTTACAAGGAAAAATGACTAAGACACCCTTTAGTGGAACTAACAAAAGGGCAAAAGATTTATTAGGCATCATACATTCGGATGTATGTGGTCCTTTTAAGCCAATGACTAGGAATGGTGAAAGATACTTCATTACCTTTACCGACGATTATAGTCGCTATGGGTATGTGTACTTAATAAGACACAAAGATGAAGCTTTTGAAATGTTCAAAATCTTCAAGAATGAAGTAGAAAATCAACTCAACAAATCAATTAAAATTCTCCGTACCGATAGAGGCGGTGAATACCTAAGTGATGTTTTTCAAGATCATCTTAGGAGTTGTGGGATTGTCTCACAACTCACTCCACCTGGAACACCACAACATAATGGTGTGTCTGAGAGGAGGAATCGAACCCTATTAGATATGGTTCGATCTATGATGGCTAGAAGCACATTGCCTCTATCATTTTGGGGTTTCGCTTTGCTCTCCGCGGCCCGTATTTTGAATATGGCCCCAACCAAAAAGGTGGAAAAGACACCTTTTGAGATATGGCATGGAAGAGTTCCATCCCTATCATACTTAAGGGTCTGGGGTTGTGAGGCTTATGTTAAGACTCCCACCCCAAACAAATTAGATGTCCGATCCACCAAGTGTATCTTTGTTGGATATCCTAGAGATTCTATGGGATATTATTTCTATGATCCACTGGAACAAAAGGTGTTTGTTGCCAGAAAGGGTGAGTTCTTAGAAACAAAGTTCCTTATGGAAGGAACTGGCAGTAGAACAGTGGATCTTGAGGAGGATCAAGATTCACAGCCCGATGCACGTTTGGTTGAAACTAGCACTCAACATGAAGATGTTGAGAATGATCAAGCGGTTGATCAATACACACAAAACGTTCGCAGAAGTGGTAGAACTAGTAATCCACCTGAAAGATACGGATTTTTCATGGATGGATGCTACGTGGTAGATTCAGATGAACCAACCACATATCATGATGCAGTGTCCAATTTGGATTGTGACAAATGGCTTGAAGCCATGAACGTTAAGATGCAATCCATGTATGACAATCAAGTTTGGGAACTTGTCGTACCACCTCTTAATTCCAAAGTGGTTGGAAGTAAGTGGGTTTTCAAGAAGAAAACCGATATGCATGGAAACTTGGATACTTACAAAGCTAGACTTGTAGCAAAGGGTTTCACTCAAACTCAAGGGGTTGATTATGATGAAACCTTCTCACCTGTTGCAATGCTAAAGTCTATAAGGATACTGCTTGCCATAGCTGCTCATTATGACTATGAGATTTGGCAAATGGATGTCAAAACCGCTTTCCTAAATGGATATCTTGAGGAAGATGTCTATATGGTTCAGCCTGAAGGTTTTGTCGATCCAAAACATCCTGATAAAGTATGCAAGTTAAAGAAATCAATCTATGGATTGAAGCAAGCATCAAGAAGCTGGAATCACCGTTTGATGAGGAGATAAAGAAATTTGGCTTCATCAAAAATGCTGATGAGGCTTGTGTGTATAAGAAGGCTAGTGGGAGCATAATAACCTTCCTAGTATTGTATGTTGATGACATACTACTATTTGGAAACGACATCCCAACCTTGGAAGGTGTAAAAACCTTGCTTGGAAGTTGTTTTTCCATCAAGGATCTTGGTGAAGCTGCCTATATTCTGGGAATAAAGATCTATAGGGATAGATCAAGGCGGCTGATTGGTTTGAATCAAAGTGCATACATTGACAAAATCTTGAAAAGGTTCAAGATGGAAAACTCTAAGAAAGGTAGTGTACCTATTCAAAGAGGGACAATATTGAGTACGACTCAATGTCCAAGCTCAAAGGAGGAGCAAAATAGAATGAAGGCAATCCCATATGCATCTGCTATAGGATCCATCATGTATGCAATGATATGCACTAGACCAGACGTGTCATGCGCTTTAAGCATGACAAGTAGATACCAGCAAAATCCTGGTGATAGTCATTGGATGGCTGTCAAGAACATTCTGAAGTACCTAAGGAGGACCAAGGATATGTTCTTGATCTACGGGTCTGGTGAAGAGGATCTCGTTGTAAGAGGTTACACGGATGCGAGTTTCCAAACCGATCGAGATGATTCACGATCTCAATCGGGGTACATCTTTATTCTGAATGGCGGAGCTGTTTCTTGGAAAAGCTCAAAGCAAGAAGTCGTAGCATTGTCCACTACAGAGTCTGAATACGTCGCCGCTTCAATGGCAGCACAGGAAGCTGCATGGCTGAAGAAATTCATAGCCGATCTAGGGGTAGTCCCTTCCATTCAGGATCCCCTAGAGATCTTTTGTGACAACGAGGGTGCGATTGCTCAAATCAAGGAACCTCGTGCTCATCAAAAGACTCGGCACATTGAACGGAGATTCAACTACATAAGGGATGAAGTTGAAAAAGGAAAGATATGTATTCGCAAAGTCCACACTGATAAAAACATTGCGGATCCACTCACAAAGCTCCTTGAAAGGGCAAAGCATGAAGGCCATGCTTGTGCCATGGGACTTAGATATTCAAGTGACTGGGTTTGATGTTGTATTTTGTATTTAGATATTAGAACTTATGTTATTTGACTTAATTATATGATAATTATTATCATTTGTTCTTCTATTTTAGCATGTTTAAATCCGTGAATAAATAAGTTATTCTAAACGTCCGTAGTCGATCATACTTGTGGGAACAATTATGAATTTAAGACTATAATGAAATTGGATTGGTTGATATTCATAAGGTATGAATATAGAGCAAGAGGTTGCTGCCAAGGTTCATTGATATCTATGGGATATAGATATTGGACTGACCCGCTCTCAATTATTTCTGCATGGAATCTTTGTGATTAGTCATAAGAGATATTGAGTAAAGGCGAATATCATTGTATCCTCGGACCTGAGATACATATTGGGTCTTGATATTCACCAAGTATTGTACTTTGACTTAGTACTTTGCTGTTCTGAAAAATTGGCAGTACATAAGGCTAAGTTCAGGTATGATATGAGGTGATTGTGAGAGACATATGTAGTCAAGATGGAATTTGTTCCTCTTATTCGTTGAGAGTAAGATGTCTAAGGCCTATTAAAGTTAAATCATTAGAGAATGACAATTCTGTGTCTCTTGGATTTAACATGACATCTGCAACAAAAGGATAGATGATTGATTCACCTAAATCATATTCAAGTAAGGTACTTGGAAGGGATGATGTTATTGAATGGCACTTAGTCATATACATTAGGGGTAGCAAACCGTTGCTAGGCGTTATTTGCTGCTTGCATCAATCTTCTATGAATCTTGTGCAAGTGGGAGATTGAAAGAATTGATCTGCCCAAGATACATATTAAATTGATGTGGCTAGTGTAATATGATCCAAGTCGGGTCATACCCAATAACAAGCTAAACAAACACCAATGGATAATTTATTCGTTGATAAGATCATACAAATAAATTATGACACCAACTTAGAAAATTGGTTTTCTAATTCATTGCTTTGTAAATGAACAAGATTATATATATATATATATATATATATATATATATAGATAGATAATTTGTTCATAAGATATTATTTGTTACATTGCTTAAATAAGTTAAACAATGACATATAATAGTGTGTAAAATCTATAAAATTAAAATGTTTAATTTTGTAAAATTCAAATGCAAGAGTGTTATTTTTTTTTAAAAAAGTTTATAAAAGAATCTTGGAGGGAGACAAAAGGGACGGCTGCCCCATGATGCATGACAAACATCTCTTGTTGTTTTTAATACAACCCATAACTCCACTAAACATGCTTGCATTTGAATACTCTTACACACACAAAGATCAAAGGCATTCAAGATTCCTTTTGCATGAACAAAAAGCTCTCTTCTCTCTCAAATCCATCTATCTATCTTACGGGTTTTAGAAGGAGAAGAAGGGCAGAAAATTTTTCAGCATTCAAGGAGTTGAAGTGCAGCATTTTTCAGTTTTCTAAAGGGCTTGGATTGCTGAAAATTTGGTGTCAAGGATTCCTAGCAATCAAGGTGTTTGAAGAAGCTTCGGGTACAACCTCTTGAGAACTTCTCCATTGAAGTTTCAGCTACAAACATCATCATCTTCACTTCTTATTTTCGGTTTCAAGGAAGCTACAAAGGTTGTAGTATCTTGTCCATCTTATGTTTTATTATTGTATGCATTGTATAAAGATCCATGGGTTGGGGTTGTTTGTTAAAATGGTTTAACAATTAATTTGATAACATGTTTTAAAACATATGTTCCGCTGCGTTTTTCATATAAACAAGTTGTATGAAGCTTTGATAAACATGTTAAAACCCCATCAAAAGGGTGAGTTCTTAGAAGCAAAGTTCCTTATGGAAGGAGCTGGCAGTAGAACAGTGGATCTTGAAGAGGATCAAGAACCACAACCCGATACACGTTTGGTTGAAACTAGCACTCAACATGAGGATATTGAGGAAGATCAAGGGGTTGATCAATACACACAACTCGTTCGCAGAAGTGGTAGAACTAGTAATCCACCTGAAAGATATGGATTTTTCATGGATGGATGCTATGTGGTAGATTCTGATGAACCAACCACATACCATAATGCAATGTCCAATTCGGATTGTGACAAATGGCTTGAAGCCATGAACGTTGAGATGCAATCCATGTATGACAACCAAGTTTGGGAACTTGTTGTACCACCTCTTAATTCCAAGGTAGTTGGAAGTAAGTGGGTTTTCAAGAAGAAAACCGATATGCATGGAAACTTGGATACTTATAAAGCTAGACTTGTAGCAAAGGGTTTCACTCAAACTCAAGGGGTTGATTATGATGAAACCTTCTCACCTGTTGCGATGCTAAAGTCTATAAGGATATTGTTTGCCATAGCTGCTCATTATGATTATGAGATTGGCAAATGGATGTCAAAACCGCTTTCCTAAATGGATATCTTGAGGAAGATGTCTATATGGTTCAGCCTGAAGGTTTTGTTGATCCAAAACATCCTAATAAAGTATGCAAGTTAAAGAAATCAATCTATGGATTGAAACAAGCATCGAGAAGCTGGAATCATCGTTTGATGAGGAGGTCAAGAAATTTGGCTTCATCAAAAACGCTGATGAGGCTTGCGTGTATAAAAAGGCTAGCGGGAGCATAATAACTTTCCTAGTATTGTATGTTGATGACATACTACTATTTGGAAATGACATTCCAACCATGGAAGGTGTAAAAACCTGGCTTGGAAGTTGTTTTTCCATCAAGGATCTTGGTGAAGCCGCCTATATTCTGGGAATAAAGATCTATAGGGATAGATCAAGGCGGTTGATTGGTTTGAATCAAAGTGTATACATTGACAAGATCTTGAAAAGGTTCAAGATGGAAAACTCTAAGAAAGGCACAGTACCTATTCAAAGAGGAACGATATTGAGTACGACTCAATGTCCAAGCTCAAAGGATGAGCAAGACAGCATGAAGGCAATCCCATACGCATCTGCTATAGGATCCATCATGTATGCAATGATATGCACTCGACCGGACGTGTCATGCACCTTAAGCATGACAAGCCGTTACCAGCAGAATCCTGGAAACAGTCATTGGATGGCTGTTAAGAACATACTTAAGTACCTAAGGAGGACAAGAGATATGTTCCTAATCTATGGATCTGGTGACGAGGAACTCGTTGTAAAAGGTTACACGGATGCGAGTTTACAAACCGATCGTGATGATTCTCGGTCACAAACGGGATACATTTCATTCTGAATGGAGGAGCGGTTTCTTGGAAGAGCTCCAAGCAGGATGTGGTGGCTCTATCGACTACAGAATCAGAATACGTTGCCGCCTCATTGGCAGCTCAAGAAGCTACATGGTTGAAGAAATTCATTGCCGATCTAGGGGTAGTCCCTTCCATTCAGGACCCCCTAGAGATCTTTTGTGATAACGAGGGTGCGATTGCACAAATTAAGGAACCCCGTGCTCATCAAAAGACTAGGCACATTGAGCGGAGATTCAACTACATACGAGATGAAGTTGAAAAGGGAAAGATAAGTATTCGCAAAGTTCACACGGATCAAAACGTTGCGGATCCTCTCACGAAGCTCCTTGAAAAGGCAAAGCATGAAGGTCATACTTGTGCCATGGGACTTCGATATTCTAGTGATTGGATTTGATCTGTAAATTTTGTATTTGGATATATGGAACTCTCTATTATTTGAATAAAATTATTTGGTTATAATGTTTCAAATAATATTCCAATTTAGCATGTTTAATCCATGAGTAAAATGTTTACTCTAAATGTCCGTAGTCGTTCATACTTGTGGGAACAAGTTTGAAGGTAAGACTATTATGAACTTGGATTGGTTGATATTCATAAGGATGAACATAGAGCAATGGGTTGCTACCAAGGTTCATAGATATTTGTGGGATACAAATATTGGACTAACCCGCATCTCAAATTTTACTACATGGAATCTTATTGATTGATCATAAGTAAATTTGAGTAAAGGCGAATATCATTTGGTATCCTCCGACCTGAGATGCATATTGGGTTTTGATATTCACCAAGTATTATACCTTGAGCATATTCTTCACTGTCCTGAAATAGTGGACAGTACATAAGGATATGTTCAGGTATAACACGGGGTGTTTGTGAGAAACATATGTAGTCAAGATGGAATTTGTTCCTCTTATTCGTTGAGAGTTAGATGTCTAAGGCCTGATAAGTTAAATCAACAAGAAATGATCATTCTATGTTCTTGGATTTGACATGACATCTGTAACAAAAGGATAGATGATTAATTCACCTAAATCATTTCAAGTAGGGTACTTGAAAGGGATGATGTTATTGAATGGCTATAAGTCATGCGTATTAAGGGTAGTAAACCGTTGTTAGGTGGTATTTACTGCTTCCATCAATCTTTTATGAATCTTGGGCAAGTGGGAGATTGTAGGATTCTGTGTGCCCAAGACACATAGAATATTGATGCGGTTAGTACGTTATGATCCAAGTCGGGTTATACCCAATAACAAGCTTTACAATCACCAAGAACTATTTAATTGATGATGGGATCATACAATTGAATAAAAGCATCATGTTTAGAAAAGGGGTTTTCTAAACAAAAGCATTCGAGATGAATAAATTATAAGGATAATTTATTGATGGGATCATTATTATTTCTGTTATTTAAAGAGGTTTAAATAACACTAATAATATAAGAGTGTTCTTTAATTAAATTGTTTAATTAAACAAGACATATGTCACATTTTAAATAAGTCTAGTAGATGACTTATTAATGTGTGACAACAAGGGGTTAGTTTAAAATAAATGTGTGTTTGATTAAAGAGGGAAAACTCTTGGTTTTTAAACCCTTTGGCCGCCCACTTTTTTTCATTGGTTCCCTTTATGGTGCCTTGAAAACACACATTTGCTTAACCACTAAAACACTCTTCATTCCATTTATCATTCATGCAAAAGAATCAAGAGAAAAACACTCTCTTTCTCTCAAAAGTCACGGACACAGCAGGAGGTTTGGGAGGAGTTTTTGAGTTGATTTGGTGCTTCTTCTTCCTAACAAGAAAGTGGTTGTAGCCAAGCTTGGGGTATACTTGCTTGAGGAGTCCTCTTCTTGGAGTCTTGGCCGATTTTGACATCCCCATCTCCATCAAATCCACGTTTTTGGCAGCCATTTAGAAGTATTCCTCTCAACTGCTGAAAGGTAGCTTTGGCAGCTTGTTAATGGCTTTATATTATGGTTGTGTTATATGTTCATAGCTAGTCCATTCATATATAAATGATCCTTATTGTTATGGGTTTGTTTTCCACTTAAAATGGTCACCAAAGAATATGAAATTTCAGCTTTAAAAATCGTTTTTAAAAGCATAATATCCGCTGCGTTTTCAGAATGTTTAAAGGTTAAACATGGATTTTATATTCTTACAAACCCGTCAATTATAATACTTACGACTGTTACTTATTATTTCATTACTATGGTTAAGATTATTAATATTAATGTTAAAGTCATTAATAATAATATCATCTATCTTATACGATGCCTTGAATGATAATAATACACGTTAATACAACTTGAGCACACAAAAATTATACAATAATTAAGTATAGATAGTATTCTATTATAATTATGAGCAGGGCAAATTCAAAGCAAACGATTACCGAATATGTGTATGTATACCTTTAAAAGCATAACCTAATCCCACGGAAGTCGGGGATGATAACTAACCCTAGAACACGTAGTGATCCCAGAACAATACTAAAAGAGGGAGCTCAATCCTATTGCAAATAAATACAAACAATTACCATTGTATCTAGGTCACCATGAGGACTAGACACACAACATAGGGAAACCAACAACACTGATATAGATTACACATGCAGTGAGCCCAGGTGAGTTCTCGTGTCCCCTTTTTATTGTAGTTTTGTGGATGAAGCATGCTCATTTGAACTGAAACTTTTTCTGCGTTATTATGTGATACTTATGTCGTGGATATTGTTGATACATGTTGATACTTTAATCATAATCATTAATTCTTTTGTGAACCGCTTGTTTTATATGAGTAGATCTACTTAGGGAATCCCCCACACACAATGCCTTCCGTGATGAATGGGAAGGGTACCACACAGAGATCCTGCGGGGTCGTTTGTGGCATGTGATAGGTTTTGATAAGATACTATGGTGAACCATCCGGCAGGTATGATACACTATTTTTGAGGCTCAGTTCTCCCTATGGGGTTAACCGGTATGTTGGACCCTGAAAGGATCATACTTGCCAATTCAAGAGGTGGATGGTTGTTCTGCTGGAAATCTCCCTAAGTCCAAGATGAAATGCGGATAATGAAGTTTCTGCATAAGAAGAAAAAGAACAAGTGTCGGCTATCCGTATTTGTCAATGCGGATGACCAAGAACAAATGCTGATAAGTATTTGTTCATCCGCATTAACAAATGCGGAAAGCCGATGAAAGGCGAACAAGGCATTTGTTCATCCGCATGAACTAATGCGGATGACCTGCAACAAATGCGGCTAAGTGTTTGCTCATCCGCATTAACTAATGCTGATGACCAAACACTAATGCGGCTGATAGAAGACCAATGCTGATGAAGAGTTACTCATCCGCATTAGTCAACGCGGATGACAAAGAACAAATGCTGATGAATAGTTAGACTAAGGGTAGTTTAGGCTTTTTGTACAAGCTGTAAGTCAGCCTATAAATAGAATAGAATCCTCGTATGTGAGGTAACTTTTGTGTGACTGTTTACACACTTTTTGAGAACAGACAATCAGAATATACTTTGTTTCTCCCATATTAGCTGTCTTGTTACTGTAGCTTGCTAAACACTAGCATTTACTCTGTAACAGTTCATCTAATCAATACAAGAATGCATTTATGAGTATATCAAGTGTTTTATGATCATTGATTGCCTGATTTCGCCTTTCAATCATTGAGTCAATCATCATATTCGATCCTTGTTGATTTACATCAACAGAGAATATCATTCTCAAACCCAGTCAATTGGTATCAGAGCTTTGACTCTCGGTTATTACTCAGATCTGCTCAGATCTAGGTTTAACCCGATTGATCTGGTGATTGAGTTGCTGTTTAGAGGTTTCAAACATCTCTTCTTAGTATTCCTACCAAATACTCACTGATATATTCAACTGTTACTGTTCACCCGAAGAACTCATCTTCAAATAAACAGTACAGGTTGCACAGTTACCAAGAATAGAAAATCAAAGGCTGAAATTTACATATTTTCAGCAGATCCATTGTTACAGGACTAAGTTTGGACTTGTTGAAATATTTGGACTAATTAACCATAAAATCAATTAAATCTAGATCTAAACAAGTTAAAAACAAATTGTCAACTATGGATTCATACAATTATTCTGAACATGGGCATGCTTCAAAACCACCCATGCTCAAACATAAATCTGAATTTAAACAATGGAAAATCAGATTCATGAACTATATTACAGGTGTTGATCCTGATTATTGGATCTCAATATGCAAAGGCCCACACATTCCAGTCACTCTATCTGCAGATCAAGCTGCAATGTACAAGACTTCAAGAATCCTTATTGAAGATCTCACTCTTGATGATGATGATTACAAGAAGATCAAGATTGATCTCAAAGCCTACTCCATACTTACTCAAGCACTTAAATGGATGTGCTCAAAAGATTGGAAAAATATGCTACTGCAAAAGCTGTATGGGATGCACTGCAAATCATGTGTTAAGGAAGCAGTGAAGTGGCTGAAATCAACAAAGACAAGCTTGTGAACCAGTATGAGACATTTCATCACTCCAAAGGGGAGTCTATCTCTAAACAGTTGCATAGGTTTATGCAACTGGTAAATGATTTAGAGATTATGGGTGTAACTTACAAGTCCAAGGATTCAAACAAGAAGATGTTACATAGTCTTCCTGAAAATTGGAAACAAAATGTAACCATGCTGAAGAATACTCTTGATTTGGAAAGTACCACGTTGGATATTATGATAGCAAAAATAGAAGCCTTGGAACTGGATGAAAGAAGTAGAAATCTGGGAGGACCCAGAGTAGTTGAAGCATACAAGTTTCACACAGATAATCACGCTGTGGAAAATGCCTTCATTACTGAGGAGGATAATTTCATCTTCTCAAGGGATCAAGCTAAATCTACTGGATTCACCGCAGCCCCACCGTCTAACAGACCATCAACTTCTTCCCCATCAACTTCAACAACTCAAGCATCAGGATTCTCTGCAACTCTGCTCCTGATGATTCAAGATCTGAAGAACAAAAGGCAACTTACAATGCATTTGTTGCCAGCTTTGAAGCCTATTTGGGTGGAAGACTTACATCTGCACATCTGATCCAAGAAAATCTGGAAGAAATGGATCCAGATGATGTGGAGGAAATGGACTTGCAATGGCAAATAGCCATGATTGCTATGAGGGCAAAGAAGTTTTTCAGAAAAGGGAAAAAGCTTCACCTCAATGAAAACACCAAACTTGGATATGACAAATCAAATGTGAAATGCTTCAATTGTGGCATGACTGGCCACTTCTCTAGAGAATGTAATGCTCCCAAAAGAAACTACAATGCTCAAAGGCCTTCTCAGAGCCAGTCATCATCACAACCATCTTCAAGCTTTCACCCCAACAATCATCAACAATAGCTTCATCAATATCAACAATCACATCAGACTCAACCCCAACTGACCAATCAAGCTCATGGAAGCAATCAGTCATTAGCAAATGCTCTTGTTATCAGGCAGGATGGAGTATGTGAATGGAGCATGTATGCGGATGAAGTAAAGCCTCAATTTCAAAATCATGCACTCATGGCTCACATCAATAATGGACCTTCCCCCATGCCTACGGAGGTAAAATCTAACCTCTGTAGTGATAAATGCATACATGAACTACAAGGGTATAAAGAGCATAATCATAAACTGGCTGATAAAATTAAAGAAGAAAAGGTTAAATCAGAGATGCTCAAAAGAGAAATAAAATGTTTGAAATCAAAATTAAATCTCTCATCTCTGACATTGAGAAATTGCATGGTGAAAAGTACACTCTTGCAGCTGAGAATGAGCTACTGACTGAAAAATTAACTCAATCTAAAACTGAACAAAATCTTACTGAACTGAAACTTGAAAAGTTTCAACAGTCATCAGTAAAGGTGAAAGAGATGCTTGATTCACAAAAGGATCCCACAGACATGTCTGGTATTGGATATAACTCTTGTCCACCACCATACAATGATAACTACACTGTCATGCCTGATTCTGTCACACTCACCCAAGAAAATGAACCTAACACTATTGAACCCAAAACAATAGTAAAACAAATCACTAATCCTCAAAATAAACCCAGTGTTTACATTGAAACAAATGAGGACAAAATCAAGTTAGGTCACCCAATTAAAATCAAGGAATGTTCAGACAAGACAGTGGGTGTGATCAAAACAGATAGCCCAATCAAGGCTATTGTTCCTTTTGTAAAATTCATCCCTGCAATTTCCAAGGAAAAGAAAATAAAAGCTAAAAAGGTGAATCTACCTACAGAAAGTAGATCTGATAGTGAGATAAACTCTCCAAAAAATTCAAGCAAATCAGACACTGATTCACCATCAATCAAAAGAAAAGTCACTCGGGTCACAAAAACTAAAACTAACTAGACCCTCAAACATCAAAATCAAAGCAAGGGGTTGGCTTTGATATTTTCAATAAAGAGCATGTGAATCAATTTGATAAGGAGATTAGGAAAAGATCAAGAAAGCATGAACAGCCTCAGAAAAACAACGACAGTAGTGTTGTGAAACAAACTACCAACAAGGCTGATCAGGCTGTCTCATCAAAACCAAGGAATGGATCTAACTCCAAATCTACCAAAGCTACAAACTCCACAATACCAGGATCAGTAGCCAGAAACAAACACATGTATTGTGAAGTTTGTGAGAGGTCTAATCATAGAACAGATAAATGCTTTCACAATCAATACTGTTCAATCTGTGATATGAACAACCACTCCACCAAGAACTGTTATTTCAACAAATACTGTTCTGTCTGCAACATGACAAATCACAATACATCTGAGTGTTTCTTTATGCAAAAGGGATTGAGAGTACCTCAAAACAAACCTATCTCTCCAACCATGTTTGAGAAACCTAAGAACAACGGTCGTTATCAACACAGAGTTTCAAAATCTGATGATGATGTGAAAAAACTGAGAACTTCAAACAGAATCAAAAGAAATAAAAATCAAGCAGTCAAACAAACTAATGATTTTTATAAATCTAAAACAAATTTGACAATAAAAAACGAACCAACTTTCTGAAAAGAAACAGGGATCAAAGGTTTGAATACTCATCTGACTCTTCAGTTGAAGTAATAATCCATTCTTCTTTCAGAAACAAAATAAGCATAACTCCATCATCAAAGCCCTAATTTAGAGGAAAATACCAATAGGTTACTATCATGGATAGAATCGGTAAGCCCAAGACCATCATGGCTTGGGTTTCACAGTCTAATTAGTTCTTTCTGTGCTTGTAGGGTCATTCATACAGGTCCAACAGTTTATGGTATGTGGACAGTGGATGCTCCAGACACATGACTGGAGATCGCTCCCTCCTTCATGATTTTAAGCACATTTAAGGAACTACTGTGGCATTTGGAGGAGATTCACAAGGTGGTAGAATTACAGGTGAAGGATCTGTGATAAGTTGAATGCTGAGCTTTGACAGAGTGAACTACTGCGAACAACTGAACTTCAATCTTCTCAACGTGTCTCAGATCTGTGACAAGAAATATTCCACTCACTTCACTGACACTCATTGCTATATTCTGAGACCAGGATTTCAAATTCCTGAAAAATGGGTTGTCTTGAAAACACCAAGAAAGAATAACACCTATGTCATTAACCTTAACTCTGCATCACCAAAAGAAGAAACATGTCTTCTATCAAAAGCATCTTTTGATGAATCACAACTTTGGCACAGACGATTGGGACACACAAATTTCATAAATATGAACAGAATGGTCAAGGGAAATCATGTTATTGGTTTACCTCAAAAAGAATTCCACTTCATTGACCACTGTTCAGCGTGTCTCAAAGGAAAACAACACAAATCATCTCACAAGCCAAAGTTGATGAACACCAACAATTCTCCGTTGAAACTACTTCATATGGATCTTTTTGGTCCAACTCATGTTATGAGTATGGGAAAGAAGCAATATTGTTTCGTGATCATAGATGACTTTTCTAGATTCACATGGGTCTTCTTCTTACTTCATAAAAATGAGGCGTCCCAATTAATAAAAGATTTCATCACTAAAATTGAAAACCAAATTGATCTTAAAGTCAAAACAATCAGGAGTGATAATGGGACAGAATTTAAAAATGAAGATATGAGTTCTTTTTGTACAACCAAAGGCATAGCTCATCAATTTAGTGCAGCTAGAACTCCTCAACAAAATGGAGTAGCTGAAAGAAGAAACAGAACACTAATTGAAGCAGCACGTACTATGCTAGCAGATGCTAAACTGCCAATTACCTTTGGGCAGAAGCAGTTAACACATCATGCTTTGTACAAATAGAACTCTGATTATCAAAGAAAGTAATAAGACACCTTATGAACTCATGTTTTAAAGAAAACGATTCATTGGATTTTTCAAGTCATTTGGTTGTCCTGTCTCAATATTAAACACCCGTGACCATTTGGGAAAGTTTTCATCCAAGTCTGATGAAGGATTCTTTGTAGGTTATTCTTCAGTTTCAAAGGCTTACAGAGTGTTTAATCCTAGATTAAACATCATAGATGAAACAACAAATGTTCAATTCAAGGAACATTCTTTTCCCAAATCTACTAATGGTCCTGATTGGTTGTTTGATATTGACTCATTTACTAAATCTTTTGATCAATTTCACATGTCTGATGCAGGAAACCTACAATCAACAGCACCTTCATCATTAGTAGAAAGAAGGAGTGACTTTCCAATGATTCCTCCAACTTCTACTGAGCAACTTGATGAAGAGGTACCACTACAAGCTGATCCTATCAGACATACTGTTCAACATCAAAGTGCATCAATTGAGGATGGTCCCAGTATGTCACACCCTCAATTTCCACGAACGGGGTTTTACCGTTAGGCGTGTGACATACCAGGATCTCAGACATAGTCATATCGAACGACACTATATGAATTTAAAATAAACATTTGACTTCGTTCAACAGAACATAAACAAAGTTTACAATAGTGCGGAAGCATGTACAAAAGTTGTAAATCCATTACAATACTATTACAATAATCATGTTTAGACAAAATGTTCAATGCTGAAAATAAACTAGATGAATGCATGTCCTGAGTGCATTTCCTGAAGCATGCCTCAAAAGCTTATGCGTTCCTGTGATCTGAGAAAACATGCTAAAATGTGTCAACATAAAGTTGGTGAGTTCACAGGTTTAATCAACAAGAAATATATTCGTAAGCGTTTCCATATTTTGCGTTTCAATGGTTTAGTACATAAAGCATATCGTTAGGTAGCTAGCCTATGTTCTTGTTGCTTAGCGTTTCGAACCGAAGCTGACTGTTTACGTCCTATTTGTGTTTCCACCACGTCTTAACCGACCGTGGCAATCGTATGTTTCGTCATGTCTCATCAGACCATGACAATGTGTTTTCCACCATGTCTTAACCGACCATGGCAATCGTATGTTTTGTGTTTCCACCACGTCTTAACCGACCGTGGCAATCGTATGTTAGGTCAATTTGGCACCCGTTTGACCTCCAATCAAGCTAGCGTGACTAGCCCGGGCGGGGTTTGTCAGACCCAGTAGTACTACTCAAAATTACCTCGCTAATCCCATTACTAACGGTTCGAGTGTGTCAGGACATGTTGTGTGTGTTTGCACTAACGTAACAAGCGATATCAATATTACTACAACCACTTAAGTAAATGTAAGTCTGTTTGCATGTTTTCTCCCCCAAAAGGAAAGAGATGTAAAATAGGGGCCGTGAAACTCACAGATGATGTAGCAAGTGTGTAGGATGCAAGTCTCCCAAGTGTTGTTTTACGATGCGCTGTCAAACACCTATTGACAGTTGTTTTACGCGTTAATGTTGTGTTTAGCATTGATAGACATGTTTAGTCGGGTCGGGTCGCATGGGTTCGTCGTGGGTATCACACACACAAGCAGTCATAGACGTATTAGACTTCATGTAGATTTCAAATGGGTTGTTGATATTTGTAAACAGTTAGGTTGTTTCGAGTTGAAAAGCATATGTCTGTTGATTGCGTTGACTTTAATCTTTGTGATCAAGAAATGACATTTTTATAGATGTTAACTTATAGTCCCATGATAGACACATCGCACACCAGAAAAATCACTCAAATGACTCCAATCGCATAACAAGGCTAGACGCACGACTGGACACTTCATTCGCACGAATGGGCCTTCAATCGTATGAATCTACTTCCCTCGTACGATTGAACCTCATTCATGCGACTCAGCCTTCAGTCGTACCACACATCACTCATTCACCCGAATCAATAACCAATCGCACGAATGAACCTTCATTCGTGCGGTTGGACCTTCAGTCGGGTGATACTCAGTCACACATTCATTCGGTTGACTCAATCGCACGCATTCATTCGGTTAACTCAGTCGTACGGTTTCATTCGCACGTCTCACCCCAGTCGCCCCGATCAATCGCACGATGGGACCGGTCGTATGACTCAACCGCACGATGGGACCAGTCGCATGACCCAATCGCACGGCTGGCCCAGTCGCGGACTGCAGCAGGTCGCGACTGCTGGGTGGGTCGAACAGCCTTCGGCGGTCCCGTGCTCGGTTTTCTCACAATCAAGACTTCCAGAAACACTCTCCTAACATGTCTAGGTGAAATGCACACGCTGATTGACCTCATAAGCACCCCCACGACCACATGCATTCGGGTTGAACCCGAACACCCGAATCCCATACTTGCAGCAGTGAAACGGGTGATAAAACGGATGGAAATGGTCACCTACCTGCTGGGAACGTGATTGCTCAGCTGTTGCGTGGTTTTGCCGGCGAAAACGGGCTCAATCGGGTGGAATTTGGTGCTGGAGTGAAGAATCAGAGAGGAAGAGAGCGTAAGGGAGAAAGAGCAGAGTGTGAGTGTTTGGGGCTGGTGGGTGGGTATTTATACCCAGCCCCAGTTTGCCAATTTGGCAGGTTTAGCCCCTGCACTTTAGGTACCTAGTTTCCCAAATTTTGTTTCGGCTGATAACGACGTTGATGAGCGAGCCCTATTAATTAATAGGATTCCTTAGGTAATCTCGTTTATGTGAATCCTCTACAGGCACCCACGTTAGTATTTTATCATAATTCGTTTAACGATGTCCGTGGTGGTGTTTGTATACGTTTCAAGTATTTACGAGTACGGGTCAATGTTAACGACAACGGTCTAATTTATGTAAGTTTGAAATTACGGGGTGTCACATCATCCCCTTGTTGCAGGAATTTTCGTCCCAAAAATTAGTACATCTTGTTACGTGGTTTTTACGGGGTAGTACAAGGCTCAATAGTGTGTGACGCGTGTGGAATGGAGTACCTGTGTATCTAAGAGGTAGGTGCCTGGTTTGGAACAGTTGAGGGTACTTCCTCTTCATCTGATCCTCGCGTTCCCAAGTAAATTGTGGTCCACGCTTTGAGTTCCAACGGATTTTGACGATAGGGATACGACTATGTTTGAGCGTCTTGACCTCTCGGTCCATGACTTCCACTGATTCCTCGACGAAATGTAGTTGTTCGTCCACATGTATCTCATCCAACGGGACGATAAGAGTCTCGTCTGCAAGGCACTTCCTCAGATTGGAGACGTGGAACACATCATGTACCTCACGGAGTTCTTCGGGTAGGTTCAGCTGATAGGCCACAGGGCCAACTCGTTTGACAATCTCAAACGGTCCCACGTACCTAGGACTTAGCTTCCCACGCTTTCCGAAACGGATCACACCCTTCCAAGGTGACACTTTCAAAAGCACCTGGTCACCTATTTGGAATTCCAACGGTCGGCGACGCTTGTCAGTGTAGCTTTTCTGTCGGTCACGGGCTGCTGTCATACGGTTACAGATTTGCACGATCTTCTCAGTCGTCTCGTGCACAAGTTCAGGGCCGGTGAGTTGACTTTCCCCAACTTCCGCCCAACAGATAGGTGATCGGCACTTACGCCATAAAGTGCCTCAAATGGAGCAGCTTTGATCGATGTGTGGTAGCTATTGTTGTAAGAAAACTCGACTAGCGGTAAGTGGGTTTCCCAACTGCTGCCGAAATCTATGACGCAGGCACGTAACATGTCTTCTAGAGTCTGGATCGTACGCTCACTTTGGCCATCGGTTTGGGGGTGGTACACGGTGCTCATATCCAGCCGCGTTCCTAGTGCTCATTGTAAGGACTGCCAGAAGTGTGAAGTGAATCGAGCGTCACGATCAGAGATAATGGAAACGGCACACCATGCCGAGAGACTATTTCCCTTAATTAGATACGAGTTAACTTTTCCATGCGATTAGTCTCACGGATTGCCAGGAAGTGTGCGGATTTTGTCAAGCGATCCACGATCACCCAAATGGTGTCGCATCCGCTGGGAGTTCGAGGAAGTTTCGTGATAAAGTCCATGGATATCTGTTCCCACTTCCATACTGGTATTTCCGGCTGTTGGAGTAAACCAGACGGTCGTCGATACTCTACCTTGACCTTAGAACAGGTCAAACATCTGCCCACGTAGGTGGCGATATCTGCTTTCATGTTTGGCCACCAGTAAAGAACCTTCAGGTCGTGGTACATCTTGTCTGAACCTGGGTGGATTGAGTACCGCGATTTATGAAGCTTCGTCCATTACCAATTCTCGTAGGTTTCCATACGAGGGAATCCATGTTCAATCCATGAAGTAGCGGATTCCGTCAGGCTTGGTTTCTAGTTGCTTCTCCATACCTTGTAACGATTCGGCTTTCAAATTCTCATCTTTTAACGCCTCAAGTTGAGCATTGCGGATCTGGTCGGGTAAATCGGTGTGAATGGTAAGTTGCAATGCTCGAACTCGTCTTGGCTTGGGCGTTTCCTTCCGACTCAGGGCGTCTGCTACTACATTGGCCTTGCCCGGATGATACTTGATCGTACAGTCATAGTCGTTTAACAACTCGACCCAACGACGTTGTCTCATATTTAGCTCCTTCTGTTCAAAGATGTGCTGGAGACTCTTGTGATCGGTGTAAATGGTGCACTTGGTACCGTACAAGTAGTGTCTCCATATCTTGAGTGCAAATACCACAGCTCCCAGCTCTAGGTCGTGTGTCGTGTAGTTTTTCTCGTGTATCTTCAATTGTCGTGATGCATAGGCAATCACCTTATTGCGTTGCATCACTACGCAACCGAGGCCTTGTATGGAAGCATCACAGTAAACAACAAAATCATCGGTTCCCTCAGGCAGGGATAGAATCGGTGCTGTACAAAGTCTCTGCTTCAGAATCTGGAATGCAGATTCTTGTTTATCACCCCAATCGTACATAGTACCTTTATGAGTCAATGCGGTGAGAGGTTGAGAATCTTCGAGAACCCTTCGATGAACCGTCGGTAGTAGCCAGCCAGCCTAAGAAACTGTCGTACCTCGGTCGGTGTCTTAGGCGTAGCCCAGTTCTTGATAGCTGCTATCTTTGCCGGGTCAACGTGTATCCCATTCTCATTGACCACATGACCCAAGAAATGGACCTCTCGCATCCAGAAGACACACTTTGAAAATTTTGCATACAACTGTTCTCGTCTCAACAGCTCCAGAATCAGTCTAAGGTGTTCTTCGTGTTCTTCTTTATTCCTTGAGTAAATAAGGATGTCATCGATGAAGACAATGACGAACTTGTCTAGGTAGGGTTTGCACACTCGGTTCATTAAGTCCATGAAAACCGCTGGTGCGTTGGTCAACCCGAATGGCATAACCAAAAACTCGTAGTGACCATACCTCGTTCTGAAAGCAGTCTTTGAAACGTCTTCTTCTCGAATCCTTAGTTGGTGATAACCCGATCTTAGGTCTATCTTTGAATAGTAATTCGACCCTTGTAGTTGGTCGAACAGATCATCGATACGCGGGAGAGGATAACGGTTCTTAATTGTCGCCTTGTTCAATTCTCTGTAATCGATACACATGCGAAAAGTTCCGTCCTTCTTCTTGACAAACAGAATTGGGGCTCCCCACGATGATGAGCTAGGTCTGATAAACCTTTATCCAACAGTTCCTGCAGTTGTGTAGACAGCTCTTGTAGTTCCCTCGGAGCTAATCTGTACGGTGCCCTCGCGATAGGGGCGGCTCCCGGAACCAAATCAATTTGGAATTCGACCTGGCGGTGCGGTGGAAGGCCGGGTAGGTCTTCAGGGAAAACCTCAGGATAATCACGTACAACTGGGATGTCTTCAATTTTCTTTTCCTCGGTTTCTTTTTCAGTGACCATGGCTAAGAAAGCGGTATGACCCTTACGCAACCACTTCTGAGCTTTCATGTGGGAGATGATTCCAGAGACCATGCCACTCCTTTCGCCCTGAACTGATAGAATTTCACCACTAGGAAGTGGTATGCGTACGATTTTCTCTCCACAGATGATTTCAGCTTGATTCTTGGATAGCCAGTCCATGCCCACAACTACGTCAAAACTACCAAGTGTGACAGGCATCAGATCTATATCTATCTCACGACCACATAATCCTAGTCTGCACCCATTGGCGATTTGAGTTGCCTCGATTAGTTTTCCGTCAGCTAATTCTACCACATAACTAGGTTCCATGACAGCTAGGGTTACATCTAAGAACTTAATGAACTTGTTGGAAACAAAACTCCTATCAGCTCCAGTATCAAATAGTATGGAAGCAAAACAACCATTCAGGGGAAACGTACCAGTAACCACATTCTGGTCATCCCTTGCCTCGCCGGAACCGATCACGAACACACGACCCTTGGCATTGCCCCCATTATTACCCTTGTTTCCACCCCTCAGCTGTGGGCAATCCTTCCTGTAGTGTCCCTCCTTACCACATTCATAACAGGCTCTAGTCACTCTACCCTGGCGTTGTTGTTGGGGTTGTTGTTGCTGAGTCATTATTTCACCCTGGTAATCTTGGCTGCGTGTCCCATCTTTCCACATCTCTGACAACGAATTCGATCACATGGGCCATGATGACGGAGGTTGCACGGTTACACCTAGGGTTCTTGCCCGCGTAGCTGCTCGAACCCTGCCATAATTGTTGTTGTTGCAAGTTTCTTGATGGGTCAAACTTTTTGGTCAAAGACTTGCTTTTGTTACTGTTCCGATGAACCAGAAGCAGCGCCACGTTTAGGCTGCCTTGACTGCCTTCGGTGACCATCGGATGGCCTGCTGATAGTGACAGGATCAGAAGCCATGCCTGGATTTGAGGGGCCAAGCTCAATGTACTTTTCAATCCGTTTGTAGGCGGAGTTACCATCTGCGGAGTCGTGCGAACGAGTCGTGTACTCCTCGATGTCAGAACCAATCATCTTCAAATTCCAAAATTCTGCCTCCAGTTTCTGGACTTCATTCCTGGGGCAGTACTCTTCTTTCATTAGAATCTTGAAGTCTTCCCATGGCATACCGTTTGCAGCACCAAGTCCTAAGGTTTGGACTTGTGAATTCCACCATGTCAGGGCTGGTCCCTCCAATGTGCCGGAGGCGTATTTGACCCGATTTCCATCAGGACAGCTGCACATGGCAAACACTGACTCAAGTTTCTCTAGCCAGCGAAGTAGTGTGACAGCACCCTCTGAGCCGCTGAAAGAATGAGGCTTGCAATCCATAAACATCTTGAAGGTACAGACTGTTGGACCTCCCTGGTTCGGATTCTGGTCGTTGTGGCCCTGATTGCGGGCCTGCTCATAAGCTGCAAGCGCATCAGCCACGCGCTCGTTGATGATAGCATTCAACTCGGCTTGAGTCAGGGTGATATTTCCTCGTCCACCCGGGCGTCCCGCTCTTCTTCTAGACATGACTTCTTCAATACACAACACACATTAATCAATAACCGGATAACAATTATTGACAGTAATATATATTGTATCATGCTAGTAAGAATGAGGGGTTTGTTTGCACATCGATAGTAGGGATTTATGAGGATCCGAGGCCTTATGCCTCCTAAGTGTGGAATTTGAAAATTTGTACTGGCCATTCCCGTTATCACCCAATAGAGTTGCCAGAGTTCTCATGCACGACAAATTACAATTACGTGTGCACCCGTGATTCTAATTTGCTTTGCATGGTCACACATGGTTCCTCCTATTCGAGATAACATGCCTTGTCCAGTACCGAGTGTTATCAATGATAAAAGCATCAAAGATGTATTTGTTATACCAAGAGTCAAGTAACTAAAGTTGTACAAGAGATTCAGTTTAGGTACCAACGGGAATCATGGAAATGTTTGATTCAATCCGATTCTCTAATCGACTTGAATATCTTAGTTGTCCCTCGTTTATTGCTCGGACTAGCGTAGAGGATAGGATATGTTGGGAATAGTAACAAGTGTGAGCGAGTTGGAAGAGTGAGGTGTTGTTCTTTTTGTTTGTCATCGTTATGCTTATCGCGTGTGTTAGAAAAGAGTTTCGGGTTCTAATCATGGAAATGTTTGATTCAATTCGCTGTTGCTTTCACTCCGCGAGTGAAGGATCAAGTGTATGTGTTGGTTGTGAGCGAGCGGGATTCTCCGCCCCTCTGTCAGCCGATAATGACACACATGTCATACCCATAGTGTTATGTTTGCTCAGTAGTGTAATGTCAGTACGCCCGAAGGTTGTTTGCACAACAGTGGTAACCGTGTAAAGAGTGTCTGTGTAATACTAGTGTTGTGTCTAAGGCTATAGTCTAGATGCAATGCAATCCTAGTTCTCTATAACCTGTGGCTCTGATACCAATCTGTCACACCCTCAATTTCCACGAACGGGGTTTTACCGTTAGGCGTGTGACATACCAGGATCTCAGACACAGTCATATCGAACGACACTATATGAATTTAAAATAAACATTTGACTTCGTTCAACAGAACATAAACAAAGTTTACAATAGTGCGGAAGCATGTACAAAAGTTGTAAATCCATTACAATACTATTACAATAATCATATTTAGACAAAATGTTCAATGCTGAAAATAAACTAGATGAATGCATGTCCTGAGTGCATTTCCTGAAGCGTGCCTCAAAAGCTTATGCGTTCCTGTGACCTGAGAAAACATGCTAAAATGTGTCAACATAAAGTTGGTGAGTTCACAGGTTTAATCAACAAGAAATGTATTCGTAAGCGTTTCCATATTTTGCGTTTCAATGGTTTAGTAAATAAAGCATATCGTTAGGAAGCTAGCCTATGTTCTTGTTGCTTAGCGTTTCGAACCGAAGCTGACTGTTTACGTCCTATTTGTGTTTCCACCACGTCTTAACCGACCGTGGCAATCGTATGTTTCGTCATGTCTCATCAGACCATGACAATGTGTTTTCCACCATGTCTTAACCGACCGTGGCAATCGTATGTTTTGTGTTTCCACCACGTCTTAACCGACCGTGGCAATCGTATGTTAGGTCAATTTGGCACCCGTTTGACCTCCAATCAAGCTAGCGCGACTAGCCCGGGCGGGGTTTGTCAGACGCAGTAGTACTACTCAAATTACCTCGCTAATCCCATTACTAACGGTTCGAGTGTGTCAGGACATGTTGTGTGTGTTTGCACTAACGTAACAAGCGATATCAATATTACTACAACCACTTAAGTAAATGTAAGTCTGTTTGCATGTTTTCTCCCCCAAAGGAAAGAGATGTAAAATAGGGGCCGTGAAACTCACAGATGATGTAGCAAGTGTGTAGGATGCAAGTCTCCCAAGTATTGTTTTATGATGCGCTGTCAAACACCTATTGACAGTTGTGTTACGCGTTAATGTTGTGTTTAGCGTTAATAGACATGTTTAGTCAGGTCGGGTCGCATGGGTTCGGTCGTGGGTATCACACACACAAGCAGTCATAGACGTATTAGACTTCATGTAGATTTCAAATGGGTTGTTGATATTTGTAAACAGTTAGGTTGTTTCGAGTTGAAAAGCATATGTCTGTTGATTGCGTTGACTTTAATCTTTGTGATCAAGAAATGACATTTTTATTGATGTTAACTTATCGTCCCATGATAGACACATCGCACACCAGAAAAATTCACTCAAATGACTCCAATCGCATAACAAGGCTAGACGCACGACTGGACACTTCATTAGCACGAATGGGCCTTCAATCGTACGAATCAACTTCCCTCGTATGATTGAACCCTCATTCATGCGACTCAGCCTTCAGTCGTACCACACATCACTCATTCACCCGAATCAATAACCAATCGCACGAATGAACCTTCATTCGTGCGGTTGGACCTTCAGTCGGGTGATACTCAGTCGCACACATTCATTCGGTTGACTCAATCGCATGCATTCATTCGGTTAACTCAGTCGTACGTTTCATTCGCACGTCTCACCCCAGTCGCCCCGATCAATCACACGATGGGACCGGTCATATGACTCAACCGCACGATGGGACCAGTCGCATGACCCAATCGCACGGCTGGCCCAGTCGCGGACTGCAGCAGGTCGCGATTGCTGGGTGGGTCGAACAGCCTTCGGCGGTCCCGTGCTCGGTTTTCTCACAATCAAGACTTCCAGAAACACTCTCCTAACATGTCTAGGTGAAATGCACACGCTGATTGACCTCATAAGCACCCCCACGACCACATGCATTCGGGTTGAACCCGAACACCCGAATCCCATACTTGCAGCAGTGAAATGGGTGATAAAACGGATGGAAATGGTCGCCTACCTACTGGGAACGTGATTGCTCAGCTGTTGCGTGGTTTTGCCGGTGAAAACGGGCTCAATCGGGTGGAATTGGTGCTGGAGTGAAGAATCAGAGAGGAAGAGAGCGTAAGGGAGAAAGAGCAGAGTGTGAGTGTTTGGGGCTGGTGGGTGGGTATTTATACCCAGCCCCAGTTTGCCAATTTGGCAGGTTTAGCCCCTGCACTTTAGGTACCTAGTTTCCCAAATTTGTTTCGGCTGATAACGACGTTGATGAGCGAGCCCTATTAATTAATAGGATTCCTTAGGTAATCTCGTTTATATGAATCCTCTACAGGAACCCACGTTAGTATTTTATCATAATTCGTTTAGCGATGTCCGTGGTGGTGTTTGTATACGTTTCAAGTATTTACGAGTACGGGTCAATGTTAACGACAACGGTCTAATTTATGTAAGTTTGAAATTACGGTGTGTCACACTGTACAATGCCCTCTCCATCAGAGATGCCATCTATTGAAGCTAGAAACCAAGAAGAAGCTAGAACTCAACCTCATGTCACCCCTCCAGTTGACATTGAAAGAAATTCAAATGATAGGAGTAATCAAATCTCTGTTGACACTGAAGCAGGAATTGAAACAAATTTTGATTACTTTCAAAGCTCCCCAACAGTACAAGAAGATATTGCCTCTCACCATGATGAACTGAATGTCTCCAATCTTGATGTAACCATTACTGGTGACTCAATTCCAACCACAAGAATACATAAAGATCATCCAGTTGACAACATCATTAGTGAACTAACTAAACGGGTGACTAGGAGCAAGTCAAGCATAGCCAATCTGCTTGTTCTCATGCTTTCTGTGTCAAACAGTACCCAAAAATATCAAAGAGGCTCTTCAAGACAACAGTTGGATTGAAGCAATGCAGGAAGAGTTGCTGCAATTCAAGAAACAAGAAGTATGGCATCTGGTAGATCTTCCCGAAGGACAATACCCTATTGGTACCAGGTGGCTATACAGAAACAAAACTGATGACAGGGGAATTGTCATTAGAAACAAAGCAAGACTAGTAGCTCAGGGATACACTCAAGAAGAAGGAATTGACTATGATGAAGTATTTCCCCCTGTAGCCAGACTAGAAGCCATAAGAATCTTCTTGCATATTCAGCATCCATGAACTTTACTGTTTATCAAATGGATGTGAAATGTGCTTTTCTGTATGGAAAGATTGCTAAAGAAGTCTACGTGAGTCAACCACCTGGATTGAAGACCCAGATTTTCCTCACAGGGTTTACAAGCTAGACAAAGCCTTGTATGGTCTTCATCAAGCACCAAGAAAGTGGTACGAGACTCTTTCATCATTTCTTCTTGATAATGGCTATGAGAGAGGAAAGATTGATCAGACTCTCTTTAGAAAAAGAAAAGAAAAGGACATGTTGCTTGTACAGATATATGTGGATGACATCATTTTTGGCTAAACAAACAAGACTCTATGCAAAGACTTGAGAATCTCATGCATTCAAAATTCCAAATGAGTGCAATGGGAGAACTCACTTTCTTTCTAGGAATACAAGTCCAACAGACAGTAGACGGAATCTTCATCAATCAATCAAAATATATGGAAACAATGCTGAAGAATTCAAGTTTGCTAACTGTCAGTCCATCAGAACTCCTGTGGATACTAAAGTAAAGATTGGACCTGATCCTGAAGGCAAATCAGTGGATCAGACACACTATCGTTCCATGATAGGTTCACTCATGTATCTAACAGCCAGTAGGCCTGATATTATGTTTGGTGTTTGTGTATGTGCCAGATATCAAGCAGATCCCAAGGAATCTCATGTCAATGCAGTCAAGAGGATATTCAGATATCTTAAGGGCAAACCTGCTCTTGGACTATGGTATCCAAAGGAAGGAGATTTCAATCTCTATGCATACATTGACAGTGATTATGGAGGATGTAACTTCAACAGGAAATCCACATATGGCGGTTGTCATTTCTTGGTCCTAGACTTGTATCCTGGCAGTGCAAGAAGCAAACCAATGTTTCTGTCTCAACAGCAGAAGCTGAGTACATTGCAGCATCTGCATGCTTGATTATGGTTTTAACTTTCTGCACACTCCAATTTATATTGACAACACAGCAGCAGTTTTTATTACTAATAATCCAGCTCAACACTTAAAAACAAAACATATTGAAATTAGATATCACTTTTTGAGAGATTGTGCTGAAAAAGGATTAATCAAATTGATACAAGTTCACACTGATAATCAATTAGCTGACTTATTCACTAAGGCATTTGATCCAACCAGATTTGAATTCTTAGTTCAATCAATTGGCATGATTAATCTTGAGTAGAAAGAAAACAAACAAAACATTCAAATATTTCAAAAATTATCAAAAGAAATCAAAAGAAGAAGTGTGTAGTTTATCTATGGGAAATGATATAATTACAGTCAATCTTTCACTGTGCTAATTTATAAAACTTAAATGACTAACATGACATATCTGATATGTTGGTAGACTCAACTTGGAAAAGAAACCACATGCAGTGACAAATTAAAACTTATATTCAACTGTGATGCTGTCATCTCATAGTATGTGTAAGTTTTGACTTATCCAAATGTGTGTGTAGAAACCAAAACACCCCAGGTAATGATGACTTATGAATCTCGTTTACTCACATCAGTCTCTCCTTTGTTTTGCTAAGCAAAGACCTGGAGAAACAAGCACATAGTGCTGATGTCATGATCCATCAAGATTCCCAATGAGTAACACATCCAACTTGGATGAAACAAATAGAATAAAAGTCATTCAAAATGAATGAAACAAAAAGAATCCGGAGAGATCACCTTCCAAAGTGAAGTGAGAAGAATCCCAATGTGGATCAAAAGTGGTAAATGGATCAAAATAAAAGAATCCCAATGAGGATCAAGTAATATGAGATTTCTAATTTTAAGTATCCTGGTCATGTAAGATGTTGAAAGTTCTACCATACATTGCATGCAGATGGTTGACCTTGCCATGCTTTTGAGTGTGAGGTACATGTTGAATACCCAATCAACTCAAAACATGATAAGATCATTTGCATCAGAATATTAACCAAGTATGAGTTTAAGAGGACAAACATACCTACAATCAATATGTTCATGACCATGTCTGTTTACTAACAATGAAAGGTAAGATTGATATGATCCCAAAGAAAGGTATAACTTAACTTCTTGTACAGTGAAGAAAGCAAAACTGACAAAAAGATTTTCTTTTCAAAATTTTCAAATCCTTATAAGTTTCTATCCATTATGGATATAAACTTTAAGGGGAGTAATTTAAAATTTTGATCATTTTTGTACAGGTGTTTCCTTTCTTAAAAATTAGAAAAACCAAAAACAAGTTGCAAATCAGAAAATCTGTATGTGTTGTTGCAGAAGTTATACCATAGTATCTCAGTTCTTGCAGACATCTTGATGCACAAAAGTCCAAGATCAGTCAACAATGGGAAACTTGATTCACCATAGATGAAAAAGTCAATCCAAGCAAGAATTGATATCCCAAAATCAGTCAAAATTTGTAAGAATCAAGCAACTGACACGTCTTCATAAAGGCAACGACATTGCTTCATAAAGCTTCAGAGAAAATTCATCCAAAACCAACCAAAGCAAAAACATTAAGTTTGAAATTTAATGCAGGTAAGAGTATTGGTTAATGCGGGTGAAGGTAACCCAAGCATTCAACCAATGCGGGTATTGGTTTTGTTAACTGAAACACAAGTGCAATACTAATGCGGACAACATTACTCTATCGCATTAGTCTCACCACCAAATTTTAAGTATGCAAAACTAATGCGGACAAAACTTTTGTTCATCCGCATTTCTTTTGAAAAGATGAAATCAATACTTGGGTGTAAGCTTCTGTCACTTAGCACAAGTTGAAGAAATACGGACAGAGTTTACTCTACCGCATTTGATGAAAGTTGAAGTTTTTGTTCTTCCGCATTTGCTACAGTACACAAATACTGATGAACATTTCTTCAACGGCATTTGCTACAGTAATTTTAAAAAACTTGGGCGCATTTGTTTTAAAACTTATCAAATTTGAAATCTATATTAAGTTGACTATATAAACCAAAATTGAAAGGTCATTTAACACTTTTCCAAATTGAGAGACTTAAAAAGTAAGACGAGCGCCATTAAAGTTACTGTTCATCTTCATCATCTTCTTCATGTTCTAAACCTATGTTCTAAGTTCGTTTTACCATCATTCACTCATCTTCGATTCACTACAACAGTATTATCGAGGAAAAGGTGAAAATCCAAAATGTTCATAACCCCAACTGTCGGACATTCATCAGAAACATGAACTTAGCAAACTAGGTCAAGAAAGAATCATGCAAAATCAAACAGGTGTTCATGAATCATTGACAATTTTGATAGAAAGACACATGCTAATCATGAAAAACTCAACAAACAAAGGATTTTCACAAGTTCAGTTCGTCGTATGAACAGGGCATGTAAATACTAAAATGTTGAAATCAAAAGACATCACAATGATTAAAATGAGTTAAAATTAAGAGAGGATAATCGATGCAATCAGGAATAACTCATCAAAATGAACATGCATCACTAAATCAGATTAGATCAAATGTATATGAAACAGTATACATGAACACTCAATTTTGACCAAGAAAAGTCAAAATGTGATAAAATTAGTCTGATTCATGATAAGCTCTTGTTGATATATCTTATTCATTACTCTAATACATATGCCTTGAATGCAGTGTACTATGGCAAACCTCACCTGGAGCAAGCTCCATAATGTCAGTGGTTTTCTTAACCCTGATGTATCTGAGGCTGATGGATTAAGGGACATGATCAGATTCCTTCTAGCCATAAGGGTGGCCTATGCTATGACAGTGAGACCCATCATCTATGAGACCTTCATTAGGTCATTTTAGGAACAACTGAAGTGGTAGAAGTTGATAGTGTGAGAACACTGACTGGAAGAATCACTGATGATCATTCTCTAACAATTACTGAGCAAACTGTGAGACAGTGTCTACAGTTTGGAGATGATGCTGACGCCCCTATAGAACTTGAAGATGATGATATCATGACCTTCAACATTGGTTATGAGGGTGGTTATGAAGGGAAGCAGATTGTGAAGGGATTGGTAGATCTACAATGGAGATTCCCGATACACATGTATCAACATTGCTTATCTAAGAGGAAGACTGGATGGAATGATATCCCAGTGACAACCTCCTCTGCTATTTGTGCATTATGTACCAATCAACCATTTAACATGTCTGCCTACATATTCAATAGATTGACCTCTAATGTAGAGAAGGTAGAAGACATATGTTCTTAATGTACCCAAGATTTATCCAGTGTTTCATCAATGAAGCTTTTCCAGACCTTGCACCAGTAGGACCAGTGATGGACATTCCTCACTATAATGCCAAGTCCTACAGGTATATTACAAAGAGAGATCCAAGGAACTTCTACAATGGTACCTTCTTCCCTTTGTTGCCCTGGATGCAGCAACGGATCAACCAAGAAGAAGAACAAGATCAAGAGGCTCCAGCTGATGAGTCTATTCATGAAGAAGCACAAGCTGCTCCAAGTCAACAACATGTTGAGGAGCAGGCTACTATGACTGAGGAAAGACAAAGGTCAGTGTCACCACAAGGTGATGTAGGTGGTGATCTTCACACTGATCCTTCTGTACAAGAAGCTGACATAGACTCTCCAGTTTTTTAATCTCCAATACAATCACCTGCCAGATCACAAAGTCTATCTTCACATCCACAACCCATCATATCACCCCACATCTCTCCTATACACTCACCACTCCATCACCCTATCCAATCTCCCATTCACCATACACCTGTTCCATCACCATCTTCAGCTGAGCCTCAAGAGTTTGTGACTCTGCCAGCTCTTCTGAGAAATTCAAATCATCATCTGATGAGGAGGATCATCCCACCAGGATGCCTGTAAGACAATTGTATCAGAGGCTGATCCATCAGAAAGTTATGATGAATCTGGAGCGAACAAGCCTGATGAGAAAGATGAGATGATTTCTAACTTGCTTCAGAAGATTGCAAAGATTGAAAAGATGCAAAGAAACAGATCAGTTCTCCTGCAAGACAGGTTGTTGGAATTGAATGAGAAGGAGAACGAACTAAAAGATATGAAGGAAAAACATGAGAGTGAGAAGAAGGAGAAGGATAAAGAGATTAAGATATTGAAAGCTGCTATTCAACACTCAAGAGAAGAAATTAGTGGTCATGTGGAAACCTTGAACATTCAAACAATAGTAATGGAAGATCAAGAAGAAGTTATTGAAGAACAGTCTACCATTATCCGTGACCTTGATAGGCAAGTGGAAGCTCTTAAAAGAGAGTCTCTGAACTGGAAATACTTGTCAAACTAAAGCAGGAGGCAGAGAAAGACAATGATGATGATGGCGACAAGATAAAAGAAAGGAGAAAAAGAAAGGATGACAAAGATGACATTGACAAAGAATCATCTAAAGACAGTGGTGATGATTCCCCTCCAGCCAAAAAGATGAGATTTACTGAGGCTGAAAAAGAGGGAGAACCGAGTGGATCAAAGCACACATCATCTAGCATGGAGATGATTGTGTACACAAGTCATCCTGAAAAAGTCCACTCTGAAGAAAAAGAGTTCAGTGACATGATGAAAGACCTAGACATGTTCTCTGCTAAAGAATATGTTATTGATGATGAATTCTGGGACTTCATTGTGAATCAAAGTACAGATACTGAGCCTTTTGTTGTCATACCTCAATCTCCAGTGCCAATTGACAAGGAATTGAGTATGCAACTAGTTCCTGCTGTGTCACTTTCTGATGAACAAAAAGAAATGATCAGAAAGCTATATGAACATCAAACACAGGAAGAAGAACAGGCTGCTACATCTACACAGATTCCTGAAAAGGAACAAACTGAAGAAGCTCCACAAGAGGCCAAAATGCCTGAACCCTCTTCTGGCCCAAGCATGCAAGCATATGCCAGAAGAAGGAGCTATCTTGATGCAAAGGCTAAAGGAAAGAGGCCAATGGTAGATGATGAACCAGTGAAAAAGAAATAGAAAGATGACCCAAGGAGTCTAGCAGCTATTGCTAGATTCTTGGAAGAACATGAACAAGCAGAAGCCTTATTGAAAAAGAAGGCTGAAGTAATTGATTTAGAAGAAGGTGAAATTCCAGGTGGATACATGGTTGATAAGCCAGCGACAAGTAAAATCCCTGTGAATGAAGAACCTTATGTATTTAAAAAGATTGAAAAGGCCAAGTCTGATGATTTGATGAAAAAGGCCATATTTCTGATTGATCATTGTTATGACCTAGATGAAGTCTTTCGGATGACATATGAAGGGATGCTAGCAGAAGAAGATAAGCTAAACAAGCTGCTAGATCCAACTTTTGAAACAAAGTATGAGAAAACTCTATCTCCCAAAGCTTCTGAAGTCAAGGCAACAAAAGCCAAACCTGCTACTCCTCCTCAACCTATGTACCCTGATCCTTACAGCATGTCAGATAAGGAGATGAAGGATTATCTGTCTGCTCAAGGATTCACTAAAAGAAAATTAGGGAACATGAAAACCAATTCCCTAAGGGCTGCTGTCCTTAGGATGATTCTTGAAAAGAAAGACACGTTGAAGAAAATGGAGGAGGAGATCGTCAGAACCCAACCAAGAACAAGAGTTTCAGCTCAAGAAATGAGCCTCACTCAGGGAGATCATGATTCCCTGGCACCCATTCTACACAGATACCCTGAGTGGTTTGCTGAGCCTTCACAACTGGAACTACATGAAGGACTCACAACTGCTAAAATGATAAAGGGTGTGTCTACTCCAAAAGGCAAGACAGATCAGAAGATTATTACCTGGAAGTATGACAGTGATTGGAATATGTTCATGGTGAAGAGAATATCAAGATTAGTCCAATTTTTCACAGAGTACTCTGCTCTTGTGAATTCTCTAATGATCCATGATCTCAAGGAACTAGCCAATTTAAGATTGATAAATCATGGGGCTATGTTCAGGGGATATGCGTTTGAGGACATTCTGAGGATGTTCAATAGAACTAACAACTTCAAATCATTGAAGGCTATCTGCATGAGAAAGGATAGATCTTTTATCAATCCCCTTGAGAAAAAGAAAAGAAAACCAGCTGAAGAAGTGGTATTCCCTGAGCTTAGGGTAAAGCCCACTGAATCCTTGAAGAGGAAGATGGTTGCTGGTACTCACACTTCTATGCCAATCTCAAATGTTTATTATGATGAGAAAACTTATGAGTTGGTGATTGAAAGGAAGTGGGGAGGAAAAGAAGGAGCTGAAATTCGACTGTTCAGTGGATATGAAGTGAGACTGCTAGATGAATCATATATCCACTACATATATACAAGGCACTTCAGGGAGATTAGAAATAAGCTTGGTGAAGCTGATATGTACTTCTTTCTCAAGTGCATCAAACTCCTGAAGATGGCCTATGACAGGATCATCAAGAAGAAAGAGCAAAGGAGGAAGAAGAAGACTCCTTTGCAGTTTGGTAACATTGTGAAGTTAGAGGTTGATGCTGATGGATCTTTACTGATCCACAGAGATGGGCTAGCAACTGTGTCATTCTGGGAGCCTGTCTCCTTGAGGAAGCTGCCCATTGAAGCCATCCATACTATGAGCCAAATGAAGATCCATGTACTAAGCAGAGAGAAGCTGGATGAAGCAAGATAGTTCTCTAATATGATCAAGGCCATACTGGATCCTTCCTACACAGACCCAGCTCCAGTGTCATCTCCTCCTACTGCACAAGACCCAGCAGAATCCTTACAACCTGATCCACCCTCAAACCCTTGAAGCACTTAGGCTGTATAATCCTTAGGGGGAGTATTGTTGGACCCTGAAAGGATCATACTTGCCAATTCAAGAGGTGGATGGTTGTTCTGCTGGAAATCTCCCTAAGTCCAAGAAGAAATGCGGATAAAGAAGTTTCTGCATAAGAAGAAGAAGAACAAGTGTCGGCTATCCGCATTTGTGAATGCGGATGACCAAGAACAAATGCTGATAAGTATTTGTTCATCCGCGTTAACAAATGCTGAAAGCCGATGAAAGGCAGACAAGGCATTTGTTCATCCGCATGAACTAATGCGGATGACCAGCGTCAAATGCGGCTAAGTGTTTGCTCATCCGCATTAACTAATGCTGATGACCAAACACTAATGCGGCTGATAGAAGACCAATGCTGATGAAGAGTTACTCATCTGCATTAGTCAATGCGGATGACAAAGAACAAATGCTGATGAAGACTAAGACTAAGGGTAGTTTAGTCTTTTTGTACAAGCTGTAAGTCAGCCTATAAATAGAATAGAATCCTCGTATGTGAGGTAACTTTTGTGTGACTATTTACACACTTTTTGAGAACAGACAATCAAATATACTTTGTTTCTCCCATATTAGCTGTCTTGTTACTGTAGCTTGCTAAACACTAGCATTTACTCTGTAACAGTTCATCTAATCAATACAAGAATGCATTTATGAGTATATCAAGTGTTTTATGATCATTGATTGCCTGATTCCGCCTTTCAATCATTGACTCAATCATCATATTTGATCCTTGTTGATTCACATCAACAGAGAATATCATTCTCAAACCCAGTCACGGTATAACATAACTTTAGAAGAGGCTAGCCGGGACTGAGTGCAGGGTTGATTGTGACCCCACAACAATGATACTTATGTCTTTTTAAAGTCAACTAATGGATTCAAAAGAGCATTTTGTTTTTAAACTTTAAGCACTTGAACTCACCAGCTTTATGTTGACACAAAATCTTTTGAGCATGTCTTTCAGGAGCAACTAGAGAATTAAATGAGCCATAGAAGAGATCTAAAGCTGAAGCAAGAGTTGAGGGTAGTTGTAGAAGGCAAAAGTTGAGCCTAGAAGCCCTAGATACAAAAGACTCAAGTAATGATTGATCATGAACCTAATAATGATACCTTTAAATTATGAATTGGGGGTACTTGTGTATTAGAATCAAGCAAATATCCCAGTGTAGATTTTGTATCTAGAAGCCCAAGATATAAAAGACTCAAGTAATGATTGATCAAGAACCTAATAATGATACCTTTAAATTGTGAATTGGGGTACTTGGGTATTAGAATCAAGCAAATATCCCAGTGTAATTTTTGTAAGATGTTATGTAATTAAGCGTTTGGTTTTCCGCTGCGTTTGGTTGTTGATTACTAATCGTTATGTCCCGCCCCTCTGGGCCCGGGGTGTGACACCGCCATACCACCACCATGAAGGAATCTTCTGCTAGTGGCCCCGAGTGATACAGAGGCGGGTCAACAAAAACAAGTGTGACGTGCTAGAATAACGAGTCAACTCGGCGTAGGGGTCGGTGTAGTACACCGATGGACCCATATGGAAACTTGCCGCCATGTCACATCCATAGGGCGTGACCGAGTATGATGGGCTGGCTATGGTGGTGGCAATGATGGCACGACAGGTTGTGGAGGTGACCTTGTCTGTCATGTAACCATGTTACCCCATTGTTGATAGAATATGGGGACAGGTTGGACAGAGATTCATGCAGTTTGCCTCGCACCAGGAGCCTCATCCTCATTCTAGGCAGGTCGTAGGGAACTGGCCCAGACTATCACCGGTGACTCAGACAAATCCTCCGAAGGCTCCGACTCCTCCATTTCCCTATCCTCGCTAGGATCGGTCATCGTGTGTTCGTAGGGGGCCGTAGGGTACTAGTTAGGGTCCCCCATACTATAGCCACATAAATATAACTCTATTCTTTTGTCCATTGGGGTCACCATCCCGGGGTATAATGTTGCTTACTCATAAGACATGGTAGTATAGGCCTCATATCAGAACCTTGCATCTTCAGCTACCACAACTCCATTTCCAGCTTTTGCACCTCATCCTGTGGGCAATACTCCTCAGTCATCATTGTCTTAAACTCATCCCAAGGTAGGTCATTGGCCATCACCTGACCCAACATTTGCACCTGGACAATCCACCCTGATAGTGTTGCGCCTTCTAGTGTTCTAGTTATGTACTTTACTTGATCAACCGGTGGCCAGTTGCATTTGGCGAAGACTGACTCTGTCTTCTCAAAACCACCTCACCAGTCCTACAACCCCTTATACTCCACTGTAGGTATGGGGATTGTAATCCATAAAGAATTTGTAGGTACAGAGTGGGGGTCCTATTCCAAGAAACCAAAACATTTAGTTTAATGGTTTAAACAAGCAACTAGAACATTTGTCAAGTCACTAGTATCATTTACCTGCTGGCTGTGCAGCGTGCACTGCAACTACTGTCGCCTGCACATGTTCATTTATCTGAGCAGCTAGTTCCACGGGGTTCATGTTCATGCTCCCGCACCATGTCCACGTCTGGCACCATGTCCAGCGCCACGTCCACGACCACATCCTCTTCCAACTCCTTCCATTTTTCACTTTACATTCACAAACACAGTAATGAGCAACGTCTAACACATTAATCACATTCAAGTATGGTAAATAATAAGAAAATAATGAAGTTCATCAACCATAACCTTTATAACCAAGATAATATTCAATGTCAAAATTTCCAGTTTTTTAGTTGGGTGGGAAACAACCCTTCCCACATAGGTTTTTTAAAAAAACTACACATCCCAAGTCAAAAAAAAGATGTAGAAACTCAGTCTACTACTTCAGACCCATCACTGTCATCCTCCTCTCTTGCGGTGCCTCCTCAGGTTCTTTTGGTTCTTCCTGAGGCTCCTCCATAGGGGCCTCCTCAGGTTCAAGCTGGTTTTCTAGCTGGACTATACGCATTGAAGCCTAATGTAGCTTGTTTTATGTCAAGTTTAAAGAAGTAGTCAATGCAGCAACCTGTTCATGTAGGGCCTGAATCTCCCCGGCCTGCCCATCCTGCCGTTCTTGCATATTGTGCCATGAGTCATCCATCCCATCATACATCCTGTTGATGTACGTATGCTTATCGTTCAGACCCTCAAACTCATCCACAAGGTCTCGTCGCAGCCTATCACGCGAGGCCACTATAGCAGTTATAGCTCTAACAGGGGTACAAGGTAGGGGTAATAACTCAGGGTCTTTGCTCAGAAGAGGGAATGTATACGGAATATGCTCCTTCTTCAACATCTGGATAAGTATGGTGCGATACCATGCCCAATTATGAGGATCGGACATGTCTCTGTCGATCATGGGTTCAGCAGGGTGATACATGCCAAACATATATATAGGTGGTTGAGATCTAGTGTCCTTAGTTTGAGCAGAATTAGTAGGAACCTTGGGTTCCTTTCCCGACCTATGTCGTGTGGGGGATGAAGATGATGATGATGTCTACTGCAGGGCACGTGATGTGTGTGCCAATGAGTATAAGGTAAAGGACAAATAACAAGTAACTAATAAACTGTATACTAGTATGTATGCAATCTAGCTCCCTATAACCAATGGCTCTCATACCAATCTGTCACACCCTTAAAATCCACGTGTGGGGTTTTATCGTGAGGCATATGAACAAACTAGGATCCTTGTCATTAGTTACCCAGAACGACACTATATGAAACATTTAAAGTAAATCAAAGTTTGTAACTTTAATCATTTGCGGAAGCATTTTGTAAATAAGTTAAACCCAAAGTATTAGAAATGTAACATTGGCAAAACATGCGACAAACCATGTTCAAAAACTAGAACGTATATAAACCTAAAGTATAATAGTTCATGTTTTTATATGCATGCTCGACCCGTGCATGCTCCTAGGGCAGCTGTTAACCTCGACCTAAGAATAGCATACTAAAAGAGTCAACACAATGGTTGGTGAGTTCAAGAGTTTGGGTTCAACAAAATGAGTAATAGTTATAAAATGTAAGAAGTGCATTGAAATAGATAGCTACTCTATATTCATAAGTAATAACTATAGTGATTTCGCGATCGAAGCTGACATGCGTTTCGTTTGTTTGCCTCCCATCACAACCTACCAAGTTGTTACTATGTTTGTGTTTAGGTATCATATTGCACTAGTTTTGACCTTAAGTCGCATAGGTGCCACGGCTTGTCAGGCCTAGTAGTACTACCCAGCATTTCTCGCTAGTTATCATTATTAACAATCTACCCAAAAAATTTGTAAGGTAACACAAAAAGAAGTAAGTAAAAACAATGGGGCATGAACTCACCTGGTGTGCAACGAACAATAACAAAGAAACTGATGATGGATGGAAAGACAACCCTTCAAAGGTTACATAGAACACGCAAGTACATAAGTACGTGTAGACAGAAAGCTTAACAACCCTAGGTGTTCAATAAACACGTTGACCTAAGGTTTTGGAAAACAAGACTCATCTGACCTAGTTGACCCGTTTCACACGTTTGACTCATTGGTGACATATTAATTAAAATCCCATTTAATCAAGTATAGCAATACATCATACATGATAATCATACAAGTAATTCACGTATGTCACATCATCAACTCAAGTTCTACCAAGATCATTATACTACTTTAGTTTATCATACAACTCAATAATCAACAAGATTCATGCCAACAAACATACCTAACAATGATTTATTACAATCCCAAACATAATTCCATAATCTCCTAGCATAATCCATCATCATGTATAGTCAATAAGACCCTAAATTTCCCAAATGATCAATCAAGCCTACATACAACTCAATTAACACCTTCCACCACATTAGACACCATCAACAAACATTCTAACATGATCTTAACATCATGAACATACCCAATTCATCATATCCAATGTTCTACATAAATAAAGTTTCCCTTTTAGGAAAGTAACACCCAAACCAATCCAATATCTAATTCATTTATAAATTCATAAACTTTATACCTAATCAATTCATAGCATTAATCTAAACATGATAATCATCATCAATTCATCATAATTCCCAAACATCATACACAAAAGTTTCTACTTATAGTAAGGTATGAACAATCACTAGATTTCATGATTTTTCTTGCACAATCCATGTAAACTAACATCAAAGCAATACAACTAACATCATAGAATCATCAACAACCATCAATTGTACAGTCTCATGATCAAAAGTTACTATTTTGGGTAAAGTATGAACTAGGTCATCAAAATCATGGATTTCTTGCACAATCAACCTAGATGAACATTCATATAAACTAACTAACATCATATCATCACCAAATCATCATCAATTTCATCTTTTCATCACTAATTTCGAATTAGGGTTCATCAACATCAAAAACCATGAAAAACTTGTTAAAATCTAACATTTAAACGTGTAGAAATCAAGAATCGGACTTGCTAACACCTTGGAGTGCTTGAAACTAGATCAAAATTGATTGTTTGTTGATGTTCTTGATCAAAATTCGTGAAGGATGGGTTATGGCCACAAGAAGGGTGGGGTCTAGGGTTGGGATTTTTTTTAAACTTAACATAATTAGATTTTCCATTTAAACCCTCTTTTAATTAACTTTTGTAAAAGTTAATCTCTTTAGCACTCTTTTTAACAATTTTAGATACAAACTACAAGTATTATTAATCAATAATAAAAATCATAAACATTTTTCAACTAATAACAAAACATATGAAATAAATATTACACGTAGTCACGTTACCAAGTAAAATTTACAAATACTGTTTAGAATCCATAAATTCAAGAATCACATAACCACAAACTAATAATCAACATTATTAATTAATTTATATTAATTATTATTAAGTCACCAACGTTCAACGACAACTAATGTGTGCACACGACACGTGTATGCAAGACCAGACGGAACAAACGGAGTTTGGTAACGAAAAATTACCGGATGTCACATGATGCTCAATAAATGATTTCATGAATCAACAATTTTCATTTTGAATGATTTTAGTGGATTCTAGAGTCAAGAGTGTTCAAAGATGGTTATGGAGTGTTTTGGATGAATTTTAGATACGAGTGTATCGATTTTCAAGGGTCATTTGTGTGGTTTCGTGTTTGGTGTTGCGTTTGGTTTAAGTATTGAGTCGTATGTTGCATTTGTGATTAATTAGTGTGATTTCAGTGATTAATATAATTGAATTTGATTAAATTAGGTTAAGAGTGTGTTGAAAAGGTTTAAGAATCAAAACGCCATAGCATTGGAGGTAGTTATGAAAAGCTAAAAAGTATCCATGCGAGAACTATTGTTCTTTAATGTTTTTTCATAAGTATTTACTTTTATATGTGTTTTGTTAAGATTTATTTCATACTTTAATGCACCAATTTATAGTTGCATAATTTTTAATAAAATACAAGGAAATATTATGTACTAGGGCGTGTGAACTTGATTTGACTTATTTTTCATTGATCACACATTGCGCTTCTTGTTCAACGCTTGGTTAGTTTCATTCAGTAACTTTAATTTCATTCTCAATTCTTATTGACTGAATACGAGTAGCTAGTCGGTCCTTTAAAATTGTTATCCTAGCCTTAATGCTTAATAAATGATTTTGTGAATCAACAATAGTCATTTAGATTGATTTTAGTAGATTCTTGAGTCAAGAGTGTTTGAAGATGTTTATTGAGTGTTCTGGATGAATTTTGGGTACGAGTGTATCGATTTTCAAGGGTCATTTATGTGATTTCGTGCTCGGTATTGCATTTGGTTTAAGTATTAGATCCTATGTTTCATTTGTGATTGATTAGTGATTACTATAATCAGATTTGATTAAATTAGGTTAGGAGTATGTTGAAAAGGTTTGAGAATCAAAGCGCCATAGCATTTGAGGTAGTTACGAAAAGCTAAGAGGTATCCATGCGATAATTATTGTACTTTAATGTTCTTTTATAAGTATTTCCTTTCCTATGTATTTTGTTACGCTTTATTGCATACTTTAACGCACTAATCCATAGTTGCATATTTTAATGAAATAGAAGGAAATGTTATATCTGGCGTAGGTTCATTTGACTTTTTTTTCATTGATCACACATTGCTTTTCTTTTTGACGTTTGATTAGTATCATTTGGTAAATTTAGTTTCATTCTCAATTATTATTGAGTGAATACGAGTAGCTTGTCGGTCCTTTAAAACTGTTATCCTGTAACACCCGGAAATTTTGTTGGTTAAAGAAAAGAAAAGAAATGAGAAAAGAAAACAAAAGTGTTTAGAAAGAAAAGACAAGAGGCCTAAGTGGAGGGGCTAAAATGTAAAAAGGACAAAATAATATTATTATTATGTTTAAAGTGGGCATGGCCGCCCACTTCTCTGTTACATCAACTGCTTGGCGGTTTTAGAGATAGAAAGCAGAAGATCTTCAGCTTTAGAGAGGGAGAACAACTGAATTTGGCCTTGGTAATCAATTTTTTGTATAATTGGGTCAGTGTTTATGGATTTTTGACCAAGAAACTGCTTTCTACATGTTCTTACATGTATATATGTGCTTGGGTATGTGTTTTTGACATGTATAGGTGTTAGAAACCTTTGAAAGTTTGAGTTTAAAGAAGTTGAGCTTGAAAGCAGTCTAGGTGAGTTTCTAGACCCTGTTTTTTATTTGTTTTTACGAGTTTTGGGGCTGAAAATGCATGTAAAACATCTTTACAAGTAATAAGTATGTAACCGTATGTATATGTGTATGTGTTTGATGTTTGATGGTTGTTAATTCCTTGATTGATGTTTAGAACGGTTGTATAAAGCTTAGAACAGGTTGAATTGATGTTTGGGACTGAAAAATGACTTAGAAACATGTATGTAGATGGTCATGCGCCCAAATAGAGCCCATGCACCTAAGAATTTACCTTAGAAAATCTTAAAGTGAGGTCATGCGCCCAAACAGTGGCTCATGCGCCTAGAAAATGTCTTAGAAATACTAAGTGCATGTCCATGCGCCTGAACAGTGGTTCATGTGCCTAAGTTTTGTCCAGGAGCCTAAGTATTAGGGGTGATGCGCCCCAATAGTGTTCATGCACCTAAGTGTAGGCTCATGCGCCAGAATACTTCATGCGCCTAAAGTGCGAAATAATTTAGTGTAGGGCCATGCGCCCAAATAGCTTTGAAACGCCTAAATAGGCTTCATGCGTCTGCATAGTGTTAAAGCGCCCAAACACTTCGAAAATTTTCTGAATTTTGGAAATTAAAATTTTTAGGGTTTTGACCGTAGTTTGACTTAAGACTTATGTGTGCCTATTTTATGCATGGTTATGCTCTGTTCTTTTGCTCCTTATGTATATTGATGTGTGACTTTACGTAATGTGTTTATGAATATAAACATAAAGTATTATCATTAAAGAAAGAGATAAGATTAATGATAATGAAATTGGAACATAAAGAACGAATGAAAGAAAAGGCTTGCAAGCAGAATGAAAGGAGGATCGCAACTCATTGAGAGTTGTTAGCTCAACTATGCGTTATATAGCATGCGATTTTGGCTAACCCATGAGGGTTTACACACAGGGGGATCAGTCTTGGTGACTGATCCATAGTACGAAACGGGATCCTTGTCATTTTACCCTAGAAATGAGGAGGCTTTGTGCCCGGAATGGTGGCTTCGGGCCACGGGCTTTGTGCCAGGAAGTAAAGAGGCTTTGTGCCCGGAAGTAAAGAGGCTTTGTGCCCGGAATGGTGGCTTCGGGCAACGATGGGGGTAAAGTTTTGACAGGATCTAGAATCAGTGAAAGATAAAGATAAAGTACGAAACGAACGAAAAGATAAACTATGAAATGAATGAATACATGATAAATGAGGTTATACCTGGTTGTATGTGCAATGAATGATCACGTACAAAAGAAAAGAAAGTATTTTAATGAAAAGAGTATTTTTATATATGAACCATAGAAAGTATTTTGGAACATTAAAACTTGAAATCACTTAGCAACATTGAATTTAATGCACTTTCAGTTGGCAGGTAATCTTGCTGAGGATGGCACACAGGGAGGCTACTCGGCGGGGCAAGACTGGCATCCATTCATGCATAATAATATTGTTGTTTTGTAACGCAATTGAATGAGGCTTTTGTAATTTAATAACGTTGTACTACTTAACAATAGTATTTATCAATGAAATGAATGGTTCTTGATGACTTAACTCCGCTGCTTATTTTATAAATTATGTAATATATGTGTAATGATGTGATGATTGTCCAACTATGAGGTATCAACGTTAACTGGTATTATGTGTGTGTGCTATTTGATTATGTGCGTGTGCTATTTGATTATGTGCTCTTAATAGATTTAGATACTAATATAGTTAGGATATGAAATGCTTGGGGTGTGAAGAGTAAAGTAAGTGGCTAATCCCAACTGGCCACTGTAATTAGGAACTTACTATACTCAACATAAACTAAGTTATTACCTTGTATGATCATGTTAGTGTTTGAATCTTATAGTGATTATAGAATGGCGGGAGGTAGATCGCCTAAGGCTTCTAGAGGTGGAGTACGTGGTGGAAGTGGTGTTGGGCCGCGTACTATAAAGAACAGGGCAAGAGCTGCTGAGACGACACGTGAACAACCCGAGATCCATCACCAAGAAAATGGTGATGAGAGGCGAAAGTAGTAGAGGAAGTGTAGCAAGTCATGCAGATGATTCTGCTGTCTGTGGTGACTGAAGTTATTAAGGCTGTAAGGGAGGATGAGAAGAAAGAAAGGAGGAGGACCACTTCGAGAGAGGAAATGGAGCAATTGGAGACAGAGACGGTTGTCTCTAGTGAGAAGGGGGAGGAGGAAGCTGTGCAGGAAACTACACGTGGTTGTAACTATAAAGCATTCCAAAGATGCAAGCTCTCAACTTTTGATGGCAATGACAATGCTGCGCTGCCCACCGTTGGGTAAGGGAGATGGAATCGGTTTTGGAGATTAGTGAGTGTCGCGAGGACCAGAAGGTTATGTTCACCACTCACTCATTTGTTGACTCGGCTTTGTGTTTGTGGGACAATATTGTCCAAGCCGAGGGCAGCAGGGCCATTAGGAGGACGAGATGGGGAAAGTTGAAAAAGCTAGTGATCAAGGAATTCTGTCCACACGGGGAACTTGATAAGATAGAGAGGTAATTCTAACAACTTGAGGTATGCACCATGACACACCAGTAATACGCCACCAAGTTTAATGAGATGGCAAGACTGGTGCCGGATCAGGTGACGCCGATGTCAAGGAAGATTAAGAAGTATATACGGGGATTGCTTGCTGATATTTGTAGGCATTTGATTACTGCTTGACCATGCACGTTTAGGTCAGTAGTGGATCGGGCTTGGAGGTTATATGATGAGAGAGAGGTGGCGGTAGTTGAGGTGAAGAAGATAGGTGGCGGTGACAGGAACTGGAGTGGGAAAAGGTTTGGACGTGGTGGTTTCACTCCAAACAACAAAAGGATGAAGGTGGATGACCGTAGGGTGGTGTCATCAAGCTCGGGGATGAAGAAGTGCGGTAGATGTGGGAGGGAGCACACTGGTGAATGGAAAGAGGGAATGAATGTGTGCTTCAGGTGTGGGAAGCCCGATCATATGGTGAAGATGTGTGGGGCTATATGATGTTATAATTGTAGCGAGGAAGGCCATGTGAGCAAGGACTGCAAGAAGCCATAAGCCGAGGGTTCTAGAATGAAGAAGAAGCCGGAATAATGAGGACAGAGGGCAAGTGCTAGAGCCTTCACGATGACCATAGAGGAGGCCAATGTAGACCTTGATGTTGTGTCAGGTTTGTTTCTAATAAACTAAACTTATGCCTCGATGTTATTTGATTTTGGTGCTAGTAGGAGTTTTATTCCTACTGCTTTCTGTGCTAAGGTGCCTGCTAGTAGTAGAAGTATCGATGAACCTTTTGACGTAGAAACTGCTATTAGTAAGTCTACTAGAATTACTGATATGATAGAGGACTACGCCATAGAACTAGAAGGTCATAGGTTTTCTGCTGAATTACATGTGATGCCCCTAGGCAGATTTGATGTTGTACTAGGGATGGATTGGTTAGCAGCCTATCAGGTGAACATTGTGTGTCGCAAGAAAGTGATTTGATTGATTACGCCCGATGGAAGTTTTGTGACGGTCTATGGTGATCGCATTGTTACGGTTCCGAAGGTGATTTCGATGGCCGTGGCGGGGAAGTACATGCGATGTGGATGTAGTGCCTATCTGGCCTACGTGAAAGATGTGGATACATCAGTACCACAATTGTCTGATGTACCAGTGGTGCGCGATTTTCTAGACGTGTTCCTAGAAATTTATCAGGCGTGCCACCAAATCACGAGATTGAGTTCCAGATTGATTTGATACCCGGAGCTCAACTCGTTGCCAAAGCACCATATCGATTAGCTCCGAACAAGATGAAGGAGCTAATGGCTCAACTGCAAGAATTAATGGATAAAAGGTTCATCCGACCGAGCATCTCTCCTTGGGGTGCTCCGGCATTGTTTGTTAAAAAGAATGACGGTAGTATGCGGATGTGCATCGACTACCGGGAGCTGAATAAGTTGACGGTGAAGAACCGGTATCCATTACCGAGGATTGATGACTTGTTCGATCAGCTCTAAGGTGCCAGTTGGTTCTCAAGGATAGATCTCTGATCTGGCTATCATCAGTTGAAGGTAAAGGAGCAAGATATCCCTAAGAACTTTTTGTATGCGTTATAGACACAACGAGTTTCTTGTTATGTCTTTTGGTCTAACTAACGCGCCAGCTACCTTTTATGGATTTGATGAACCGAGTGTGTCAGCCAATGTTAGATAAATCAGTGATTGTATTTATTGATGATATCCTGATTTATTCAAGAAGTGAGGAAGAACATGTCGGTCACATACGCGAGGAGTTGGAGACACTTAGAAGAGAGAAGTTATACGCTAAGTTTTCTAAGCATAGCTTTTTGGTTGCGTGAGGTTCAGTTCTTGGGTCATGTTGTTAATGCGGAAGGAATTATGGTGGACCCGGTGAAGGTTAAGGCGGTGATGCAATGGAAGTCTCCAAAGACGCCATCCGAGATTCGCAGTTTCTTGGGTTTGGCGGGCTACTACAGAAGATTCATTCAAGACTTTTCCAAGATAGCCTCACCATTGACCAAATTGACCCGCAAAGAGGTGAAGTTTGTATGGGGTCCAGTGCAAGAGAATGCTTTTGAGGAGTCAAAGGCAAGATTAATTCAAGCTCCTGTCTTGACATTACCTAAAGGAAGTGAGGACTTAGTGGTCTATTCAGATACTTCCTTTTCAGGATTGGTTTGCGTGTTGATGCAACGAGGAAGAGTAATAGCTTACGCATCCCTATAGCTGAAAATCCACGAAGTTAACTACCCTACTCATGACTTAGAGCTTGCAGCCGTTGTCTTCACGTTGAAGATTTGGAGGCACTACTTATATGGGACGAAGTGCACTATCTTCACTGACCATAAGAGCTTGAAGTACTTCTTCGAGCAAAAGGATCTCAACATGAGACAGAGGAGATGGTTAGAACTCATTAAGGATTATGACTGTGAGATCCATTACCATCCGGGTAAGGCCAACTTCGTGGCCGATGCCTATAGCCGAATGGAGAGACCCGAGCCAATTTGGGTGAAGGCTTATCAGCTGGTTATGACCGCTGATGTGATGATACAGGTGAAGGAATTTCAATATGAGGCATTGAAAGAAGATCGCCTTAACTCCGAAAGAATGAGAGGACTAGTCATAGAGTTGGGTGAGAACACTCTCGGTGTCAGGACCCGAAATGGACGAATGTGGATCCCTCGTTATGGAAACCTACGAGGGCGGATTATGGATGAGGCTCATAAAACTTGATACTCGATTAATATCGGTGCCACGAAGATGTACCAGGACATGAAGAAGGATTACTGGTGGCCGCGTATGAAGTGTGATGTAGTGGAGTATGTGAGTAAGTGCCTTACTTGTTTGCAAGTGAAGGCAGAACACCAAAAGCCATACAGGAAGATCCAACCATTGGATATACCTGAATGGAAGTGGGAGCATATGACCATGGACTTCAAAATGAAGCTATCTCGTACGGTGAGGGGTGCGATACCATTTGGGTGATTGTTGATCGTCTGACCAAGAGTGCTCACTTCATACCGATTCGCGAGACGTATTCATCCGAGAGACTGGCGGATCTGTTTATAAAGGAGACTGTAGCTCGTCATGGTGTGCTGGTGTTAATTGTGTTGGATGGTGACACCCGAATCACAATTAAGTTTTGGAAGAGATTCCATGATGCGATGGGGATGAGGCTACATATTAGCAAGGCTTACCATCCTCAGACAGATGGTTAGTCTGAGAGGACGATTCAAACGCTTAAGGACATGCTCGGAGCATGCGTAATCGATTTTGGAGGAAGCTGGGATGATCACTTACCGTTAGCTGAATTATCATACAATAACAGTTATCATGCCAGCATTGGTATGCCTCCTTATGAGATGCTATACGGTAGAAGGTGACGCCCGTGTGTTGGGGCGAGATCGGAGAGAAAGAGTTGGAAAGCCTTGAGGTGACCGAGGCTACAACTGAGAAGTTAGAAAAGATCAAGGCTTTTATGAAGGTGGCAAAGGATAAACAAAAGTCATACGCCGACAAGACGCGTAAACTGATCGAATTCAAGGTGGGCGACCGAGTTATGTTGAAGGTCTCACCTTGGAAGGGAATTGTCCGGTTCAGAAGGCGAGGTAAGCTGAGCCCGAGGTACATAGGAACTTTTCGAATCATCGCACGAGTAGGAGAGGTGGCTTATCGATTAGAATTGCCTGATGAGTTAAGTGGAATTCATCCGACATTCCATGTATCTCATCTAAGAAAGTGCTTAGCTGATGAAGCTATGATTGTACCACTAGATGATATTGAAGTGGATGAACGGCTCAATTACGTAAAGCAACCAGTGGCAATCATCGACCCGAAGGAGAAGAGATTAAGTAATAAAGTGGTTCCACTAGTGTGTGTGCGGTGGAAACACCGAAAGGATTCTGAGTCCATTTAGGAGACTGAAGAACAGATGAGACAGCATTACCCACAGTTATTCAAAGAGTGATGGGTTTTAGGGTCGAAACCTCTTTAAACGAGTGGACTTGTAACACCTGGAAATTTTGTCAGTTAAAAATAAAGAAATGAGAAAAGAAAACAAAAGTGTTTAGAAAGAAAAGAAAAGAGGCCTAAGTGGAGGCGCTAAAATATAAAAGGACAAAATAATATTATTATTATGTTTAAAGTGGGCATGGCTGCCCACTTCTCTATTACATCAACTGCTCGACAGTTTTAGAGAGAGAAAGCAGAAGATCTTCGGCTTTAGAGAGAGAGAACAACTGAATTTGGCCTTGGTAATCAATTTTTTGTATAATTGGGTCGGTTTTTATTTTTGACCAAGAAACCGATTTCTACATGTTCTTACGTGTATATATGTGCTCAGGTATGTGTTTTTGACATGTATAGGTGTTACAAACCTTCGAACGTTTGAGTTTAAAGAAGTTGAGCTTGAAAGCAGTCTAGGTGAGTTTCTAGACCCTGGTTTTTATATGTTTTTAAGAGTTTTGGGGCTGAAAATGCATGTAAAACATTTTACAAGTAATATGTATGTAACCGTATGTATATGTGTATGTGTTTGATGTTTGATGGTTGCTAATGCTTTGATTGATGTTTAGAACGATTGTATAAAGCTTAGAACAGGTTGAGTTGATGTTTAGGACTGAAAAATGACTTAGAAACATTTATGTAGATGGTCATGCGCCTAAACAAGGCCCATGCGCCTAAGAATTTGCCTTAGAAAATCTTAAAGTGAGGTCGTGCGCCCAAACAGTGGCTCATGCGCCTGAACAGTGGTTCATGCGCCTAAGTTTTGTCCAGGCGCCTAAATATTAGGGGTGATGCGCCCCAATAGTGTTCATGCGCCAAAGTTTTTATTCAGGCGCCTAAGTGTAGGCTCATGCGCCGGAATACTTCATGCGCCCAAAGTGAGAAACAGTTAAGTGTAGGGCCATGCACCCAAATAGCTTTGAAACACCTAAATAGGCCTCATGCGCCCGCATAGTGTTAACGCGACCAAACACTAGGAAAATTTTCTAAATTTTTGGAAAATTAGATTTTTAGGGTTTTAACCCTAGTTTGACTTAAGACTTATATATGCCTATTTTATGCATGGTTATGCTCTGTTCTTATGTTCCTTATGTATATTGATGTGTGACTTTACGTAATGTGTTTATGAATATAAACGTAAAGTATTATCATTGAAGAAAGAGATAAGATTAATGATGATGAAAGTGGAACATAAGAACGAATGAAAGAAAAGGCTTGCAAGCAGAATGAAAGGAGGATCACAACTCATTTAGAGTTTTTAGCTCAACTGTGTGTAATATTACATGCGATTTTGGCTAAACCATAAGGGTTCACACACAGGGGATCAGTCTTGGTGACTGATCCATAGTACGAAACGGGATCCTTGTCACTTTACCCTGGAAATGAGGAGGCTTTGGCCCGGAATGGTGGCTTCAGGCCACAGGCTTTGGCCCAAAATGGTGGCTTCGGGCCACGGGCTTTATGCCTGGAAGTAAAGAGGCTTTGTGCCCGGAATGGTGGCTTCGGGCCACGATGGGGGTAAAGTTTTTACAGGATCAAGAATCAGTGAAAGAAAAAGCTAAAGTACGAAACGAACGAAATGATAAAGTACGAAACCAACGAATTCGTACGATAATGAATGATGAATGAGGTTATACCTGGTTGTATGTGCGATGAATGATCATGTACGAATGAAAAGAAAGTATTTTCATAAAAAGATTATTGTCATATATGAACCATATAAAGTATTTTAGCACATTAAAACTAGAACTCACTTAGCAACACTGACTTTTATGCATTTTCAGTTGGCTGGTAATGTTACTGAGGATGGCACACGGGGAGGCTACTTGGTCGGGCAAGACTGCCATCCATTCACGCATAAAAATAATGTTGTTTTTGTAATGCAATTGAATGAGGCTTTTGTAATTTAACAATGTTGTACTGCTTAAGAACAGTATTTACCAATGAAATGAATGGTTCTTGATGACTTAATTCCGCTGCTTATTTGTAAATTATGTAATATATATTTAATAATGCGATGATTGTCTAACTGTCCGGGAATGGGGCCTTACAAGTTGGTATCAGAGCTAAAGTTTAAGTGAATTAGGTAAATATTTTCAAAACATAATCTTAAACTAAGAATGGGACAGAAGGAAAGGGATGCCAGCCCGAGTAGCTACATGCCATCAGGTATTTCTTTTCTCAACGTTAACTGGTATTATGTGCATGTTCTATTTGATTATGTGTGTGAGCTATTTGATTATGTGCTCTTAATAGATTTAGATACTAATGCAGTCAGGATAGGAAATGCTTGGGGTGTGAAGAGTAAAGTAAGTGGCTAATCACAACTGGCCACTGTAATTAGGGTCTTACTATACTCAACATAAAGTAAGCTATTACCTTGAATGACCGTGTTAGTGTTTGAATCTTATAGTGATTAAAGAATGGTAGGAGGTAGATCATCTAAGGCTTCTAGAGGTGGAGTACGTGGTGGACGTGGTGCTGGGCCGCGTACCATAAAGAACAGGGCTAGAGCTGCTGAGACGACACGTGAAGGGCCCAAGATCCATCACAAGGAAGGTGGTGATGAGAGTGCAAACTTAAGGGCCTCGGTGAAAGAGGCAATAGTAGAGGAAGTGCACCAAGTCATGCAGACGATTCTACCATCTATGATGACTGAATTTATTAAGGTTGTAAGGGAGGATGAGAAGAAAGAAAGGAGGAGGACCACTGGGAGAGAGGAAAGGGAACGATCGGAGACGGAAACGGTTGTCTCTAGTAAGGAGGAGGAGGAGCAAGCTATGCAGGAAACTACACGTGGCTTTACACTATAGGGCATTTCAAAGATGCAAGCCCCGGACTTTTGATGGCAATGGAAATGCTACAGCTGCCCACCGTTGGGTAAGGGAGATTGAATCAGTGTTAGAGATTAGTGAGTGTCACGAGGACCAGAAGGTGAAGTTCACCACTCACTTATTTGTTGACTCGCTCTATGTTGGTGGGACAATATTGTCTAAGCCAAGGGAAGCAGGGCCATTGGGAGGATGAGATAGGGAGAGTTGAAGAAGCTGGTGATTGAGGAATTCTGTCCACACCGGGAACTGGACAAGATAGAGAGGAAATTCCAACAACTTGAGGCAGGCACCATGACACACCAACAATATACGATGAAGTTTAATGAGATGGCAAGACTGATGCCGGATCAGGTGACGCTGATGTCGAGGAAGATTAAGAATTAGCAATCGGCAAAACTTCTTAGTTTTAGCTTCATAGAAATGATCGTGCAATTCCTAGATATTAATCTGTACTCGTTGGGAAAAATCCAATCCTTCTTGCTCTGAAACCATTTATCTAGCGTATCCTGGTTGTCCTGACTAATTAAAGGCATGCACGCTAATATCCTCTTCTTTTCAATCGTTCTTAAGATTCTCATTGAGGACGGTAACACCGTCAGGATTTTGGAAATTGTCTCCTTGCTAGATCTACCTTGTAGGTCGGTGCGTTGAACCGCAGTGGAGAATCTCTTCTTGTTAATTATGTACGATTGTTAAATGATCTGATTGTGAAGCCAAAAATCTGTTCATAATTTGACTCACTGATCCTGTCAAGCATGATTCTAACATTCGGATAGTTACTTCTGTCCAAATCAAACCTGATTAATTGACACCTAATCATCAACATTTTTCCTGGTATGCTCAGCTAAATAACTTTAAATCCTCAAGATTCATACTATGAGTGCATCACACTCGGAAACAAATGTTAACGATACTAAAATTTCGAGGGTGAAATTTCTAAAAGGAGGGGAGAATGTAACACCTCTGAAATATGCCCAATGGGAACCTAAAAATTTTATAAAAACTCAATAAAGGTCCGAATTAAGTTGGACGTATGAAAGAAATCTTGCAAAACGAAACTAGCCTTTTTGGGCCCAATAAGCCCAATAAGGGCCCGAACTTATAAACAAGGCCCATTCAAGGCCCAAATACACGTTGACAAACTAATTAAATGAGAAACCATGAAACAATGAATTATTATGTGATTTGAAATAACTATGGAAAGATCCAAGCTAAAAACAGATTCAAAACCCATACCGGGTAAAATCCGGCAATTCAACGCGTACTAACGTCTGAATTCTATCAGAAATTCTTATAATGGCTTCTCATACAATCAAAATCATTTTTAATTATAACAAATGCTGCAAATAAGGCTTGCTAAAAGATTTTTCATCAAACATGCATAAGAATTGGAAATACGTAAGTGAAACGCGACCGTGACGTGAACCGGGTTACGATCAAGTCAAACCCAAGAATACGTCAGATAAGGTTTCAACGTGACCAACATGGGAAGTTAACGCACAAAATATCATTTTCAAACTTAATTGCATATAATTTGATACTAAAATGATCATAATAACGCTCATTCGATAAAAACGCGTAAAACCGTAAACGTGGTGATTACGCGGTAATTTGCTAAATTCGTTTAATTATTCGATATGTTTTTAATACGATAAAATTTATAATCTTGGAATATTTATAACGTTTTGTATAACCGAATCTAATGGGAAAAGAAAAGTTTTAACGTTGCGCGAAAACTTAATCAAACGTGTACGAACCGACCCGTATTCGAACCCGTCATCTAACCCTAGTATAAAAGCAACTATTCCCCCATTTTAGGGTTTTACACATTCAAAATAATGCTGATGGAGAGAGAGAGCCGCAACCCTCCCTTCTCCAGCGAACTTTCGGTCGTTTTCCGGCCACCGGCGGCCATTCCGGCGACGCTCCGGCGACGCTCCGGCGAGTGCTATATATCAAATCGAAGCCCTCCGAAATACAAACACGATGACAGTGGTGGTTTCTGCTGATTCGTAACAAAGAGGAAGTTATGCAAGAGAGAAGGTGGTGTGGCGGCTAGGGTTCCGACGAGATTCCGGCCGTCGCAGCCTGCGGCTGGCGGCGAGTGGCGGTGAGTGCCACCCATTCCCTTCTTCCTCTCGACGAGATCTTTTTAATGGTGGTAGCCTCACCCTCTAACTTGTAGCAGATTGAAAGTTATGAGGTGAAGAAGGTGGCGGCCAGGGTTTTGGTTCGAAGGTTGTGTTGGTCGTTGCTGTTGGTGTGGTTGGCTGTGGTTTGCGGCTGTGATGATGGATGTGCCTGCAATGGCGGTGTATGGCCGCGATGGTGGTGATGGTCGTGGTAGAAAACAACCGCAACACCCGACTGGTGGTGGTGGCGATGGTTGTGCACGTGACGGTAAGGACGATGGTTGTGATGGTTGTGGCAGTGACGGGTGGTGGTTGGTGTCGGCTATGGCTGTAGGTTTCAGTGGTGATGATATGGTTGTCAGGTTTTGGTGGTGATGATATCGTTTTCGGGTTCTGGTGGATCTAGGTCTCGATGGTGGCATGATGAATGTTGTCCAAAAAAGGGTCGTGGCTGTGGTGGTTATCGGATGGTAAAATGGTGGCTGCATGCGATGGATACTTATGGTAAAAGTCACAACCGAAGCATATGGTAACGTATATTGCGGTTATAGTCTCGTTTGGGTATAAGATATCAATATCAAAGTGTTTGAAAATATTTTTAGTGCGTTTTGACTAGGTTAAGGCATGACCTAAGTTGATGGTCAATTGAGGTCAACGAGCAGTCAACGGAACGGGAACGCGATTAAATCAAGGCGTAAACGAGTGGGTTAGAAAATATAACTGAGTGGAAGGTAAAATCGCACACGCAACGCATTTGAAATTAAAATATAATTTGCATACGTGTTATTTGAGCTCTAAATAATTAAAGGCGTAAATTACAAAATACATGAATTATAAACGAAAATGAACGTCACTTGTTATAATTATCTGATTTAAATGGATGGTTTGGACTTGAGATTTAAATCACAACGCTATTTTTGTAGAAATCAACCTAGATAAAATATAGGAAGCATTACATTTTTGGAAATGGTTATAATTTGCAATAGATGATACAAATAAGTTTATTTCGTGCAACATATAATCATACAAGATTTAGAGATGTAATTCATACAAATACGATTGTAAATTTTTATATTTATGCAATGAATATTTAGGTTAACCGACATCTATACGTTTTATTTAAGATAAAAGACCTAAAACGCTATAATGATCTATCATCTTGTTGTTATTAATTGTCGGTCATCACATTGTTATTGAAATAAATTTTAATTGTAACACTCTTTTTATACAAAATATCGTTGACTATCATCAATAATTGGATTATTTAGCGTCAACCGAGTTAACAAATATGATATAAACATGAACATTATAAACATCGCTTGAAACATTATATATTACTTACATCGTCAATGCAAGTTATTTATAAAGATTTGGAATCCATGATATAAATTGATTTTCTACATTTTTCATGCTAAGACTCAATTCTTGATCAAATGCATTACTTAACCTAATATGCATGGGTTAATTCATAACAATTAACAAATACACAAGAAGCTAAGCTACATTAAGGATACTAATCACCAACTTAAATTTAACTAAAGAGCTCAACCGCACGCATGTAATAACATCGTGCTAATTCTAAACGTGAATCTTAAATGTTCTAATTAGGATTGCTATGTTGGTGATCATCACCTTTTGTTTATCAAGCTCAAAATTATTTAAAGATACCAGGTGAGTTCTAGTGATCTCTTTTTACTACTGCTTTGGGATGAAACATGCTCTGTTATTTATAAATTTTAATTGTGCTTTACTTGGTGATTGTATGTGGGATTTATGGTTACCTGCTGATACTTACATCATGATCATTAATTTTTTCGTGAACAGCTTGTTTTATGTGGATAGATCTAAGGGAAACCCCCACACACAGTGGCTCCCACCCCAGGGAGGTACCCCACTGAGATCCTAAGGGGTCGTTTGTGGCATGTGACAGGTTTTGCTAAGAAACTATGGTGAACCATCCGAGCAGGTAGGGTTCACTGGTTTGGGGCTCAGTTCTCCCCTTTTTGGGGGTTAACCGGTTAAACACAACTTTCGAAGAGGCTAACCAGGATTGAGTGCAGGGTTGATTGTGATACTCCCACGATATTCAAACTATGATTCTTTCCTTTTTATCAAATGAGGATTTTGTTAAGTACATTTGTTTTTAAACTATAAGCACTTGAACTCACCAACTTTATGTTGACAAAAAAATCTTTTTGAGCATGTCTTTAGGTATAGCTAGGGAGAATAGTTGAGCTATAGAAGATATCTAAATTCAAAGCATGAAGTAAGGGTAGATGTTGAAGAAAAAAGTCTAGCCTAGAAGCCTTAGTTACTGAAGCCTCAAGCAATTTTGACCAAGAGATTGATCATGATACCTATAGATTATAGATTAAGGCACCTTGTGTATTGAAACAATGCCAATATTTTATAGTAAATAATGTGAGTTGTATTGTAATAAACCATTTAGTTTCTGCTGCATTTTGGTTGTTGTTTACTAATCGTTACGTCCCGCCTCTCTGGGCCCGGGGTGTGACAGTGACTAGTGTAAATGGAGTGTAGTTTCAAGACAACAAAATGACCAAGAATACCCCTTGAGGGGTGGCCGAAAATGTTGCATTTAAAATGGGTTCCCCCATTTTAAACACCCACTCAATTGTTAACTAGTTGTATTGTTAGTTATATAATTAACCTTTTAAATATATAACTTAAACACACACTTTTATTATTTGATGTTATTTAACAAAATTAAATAACATTCCAAATAATGTCCATGAACAAACTATCCTTATAAGTTGTTCTTTCTCACATACAATTTATTTAGAAAACCCATTTTCTAAATTGGTGTAATGATTTAATTGCATGATCATATCATCAATTAAATACATATTGGTGTTTGCTAAACTTGTTATTAGGTATGACCCGACTAGGATCATTACGTACTAACCATATCAATATTCTATGTGTCATGGGCATAAAGAATCCAACAATAACACTTCATTGTAGTCGACTCCCTCGACTTGTCTGAATCCTTGAACAACCAATCTTGCCTTGTTTCTGATTACGACACCTTGGTCGTCCTTCATGCAACGCAGCACCCATTTGGGCCTGTCAACGAGTGTCCACACTCCAAGCTTCTTGAACTGTAGCAGCTCATCCTGCATAGCGTTAACCCAGGCCTCATCCTTCAGGTCATCACTTACGTGTTTGGGCTCTACTTGAGAAACAAAACATTTGAAAGCCCCATTATTCACGTAGCCCCTTTCCATAATTGCAGCGTAATCAACAAAGTATAGTTGATTTCTCCTCTGCACACCAGAGTGTAGATCCCAAATGATAGTTTCGGGGGGATGATTCACACTGAATCGAGTCACAGGTGTCGTAGGAACGACAACTTCAGTATCCAGATTTGGGATGGCAGGTTCAGTATCCTAATTCCCTGATACATTCACTGCATCTGTTGAGCTTCCATCATGATTAACGTTATGCTCATTGCTTGTCTCAACTGCCTTTTCATCTTCTGATAAATCATCACTCTCGTCCTGAGCAGTTGATGAAGATCTCGAAGCACCACTGGCTGGTGCTATATTGCTGATATCCAGATTTGGTGTTTTCAAGACATCGAACATCATCTGAGCAGCAATCTCGTCATCTGAACATGTTGGAGGAAGGTTGAATGATTTGAAAAAGCCATCGTAACCGAAGAATGACGACGGGCCTTTTCCAGCAGGGGGGTGGTGTATCTTTGCACATCTATGTTGCACCACACTTCTACCTGACCTGTCGAGTTGTTATAAACCCATTTGTCTGGTATGTTGTATCCTAGAAAGATCCCCTGATCTGCTTTCTCGCTGAACTTGCCCTCCGGAGTTTTCTTCAGTAACATACATGGAGCTCCTAATGGTTCTAGATACTCCAGGTTCGGTTTGCGCTTCTAAAGTAACTCATAGCAAGTCTTCCCATGCCGCTTGACTACTAAGACATGACCTAAGTGTGTAGCATGCATTGGCAACTGCTTCATTCCAGAACTATACTGGCAGCTTTGAATCTGCTAACATAGTCCTTGCAGTCTCGATCAAGCTCCTATTCTTGCGTTCAGCAACTCCATTCATCTGTGGCGTGTATGCATAGGAGAACTGATGAACAATTCCCTTTTCTTTGCAGAAAGCATCCATCAACTGATTTTTGAATTCAGTTCCATTGTCTGAACGAAATGACCAAGAATACCCCTTGTGGGGCGGCCGAAATGTTGCATTTAAAATAGGTTCCCCCATTTTAAACACCCACTCAATTGTTAACTAGTTGTATTGTTAGTTATATAATTAACCTTTTAAATATATAACTTAAACACACACTTTTATTATTTGATGTTATTTAACAAACTTAAATAACATTCCAAATAATGTCCATGAACAAAATATCCTTATAAGTTGTTCTTTCTCACATACAATTTATTTAGAAGACCCATTTTCTAAATTGGTGTAATGATTTAATTGCATGATCATATCATCAATTAAATACATATTGGTGTTTGCTAAACTTGTTATTGGGTATGACCCGACTTGGATCATTACGTACTAACCACATCAATATTCTATGTGTCTTGGGCATTAAGAATCCAACAATAACACTTCATTGTAGTCGACTCCATTGACTTGTCTGAATCCTTGAACAACCAATCTTGCCTTGTTTCTGATTACGACACCTTGGTCGTCCTTCTTGCAGTGCAGCACCCATTTGGTGCCTATTATTTTCATTCCTTTGGGCCTATCAACGAGTGTCCACACTCCAAGCTTCTTGAACTGTAGCAGCTCTTCCTGCATAGCGTTGACCCAGGCCTCATCCTTCAGGGCATCACTTACGTGTTTGGGCTCTACTTGAGAAACAAAACATTTGAAAGCCCCATCATTCACGTATCCCTTTCCCATAATTGCAGCATAATCAACAGAGTATAGTTGATTTCTCGTCTGCACACCGGAGTGTAGATCCCCAATGATAGTCTCCGAGGGATGATTCAAACTGATTCGAGTCACAGGTGTCGTAGGAACAGCAACTTCAGTATCCAGATTTGGGATGGCAGGTTCAGTATCCTGATTCCTTGATACATTATCTGCATCTGTTGAGCTTCCATCTTGATTAATGTTATGCTCATTGCTTGTCTCAACTACCTTTTCATCTTCTGATGAATCATCACTCTTGTCCTGAGCAGTTGATGAAGATCCCGAAGCACCACTGGCTGGTGCTATGTTGCTAAATCCAGATTTGGTGTATTCAAGAAATCGAACATCATCTGAGCAGCAATCTCGTCATGTGAACATGTCGGAGGAAGGTTGAATGATTTGAAAAAGCCATCGTAATCAAAGAATGATTACGGGCCTTTTCCAGCAGGGGGTGGTGTATCTTTGCACATCTATGTTGTATCACACTTCTACCTGACCTGTCAAGTTGTTATAAACCCATTTGTCTGGTATGCTGTATCCTAGAAAGATCCCCTGATCTGCTTTCTCGCTGAACTTGCCCTCCGGAGTATTCTTCAGTAACATACATGGAGCTATTAATGGGTCCAGATACTCCAGGTTCGGTTTGCGCTTCTAAAGTAACTCATAGCAAGTCTTCACATGTCGCTTGACTACTAAGACATGACCAAAGTGTGTAGCACGCATTGGCAACTGCTTCATTCCAGAACTGTACTGGCAGCTTTGAATCTGCCAACATAGTCCTTGCAGTCTCGATCAAGCTCATATTCTTGCGTTCAACAACTCCATTCATCTGTGGCGTGTATGCATAGGAGAACTGATGAACAATTCCCTTTTCTTTGTAGAAAGCATCCATCCACTGATTTTTGAATTCAGTTCCATTGTCTGAACGAACCTTCCTGACCTTCAGAATGTAGAGAGACTCCGATGTTGTGACAAGCACTTTGAACGATTCAAATGTTTCTGACTTAGCTTTCAGAAAATCATCCAAGAGAATCGTGAGTAGTCATATGTGACGACAAAGCAGTACCAGTCACCAGCGATACTCTTCGTGCTGACTGACCGAACAGATCCATATGCAGAAGTTCTAGGGGCATCTCAATAGAGTTAACGTGCTTAGACTTGTGAGACTTCCTGGTCTGCTTTCCCTTCTTGTACGAGACACAAAAATCTGGATGTTTGAAGTTCTTGACTGTAACTCCCTCAACTAAGTTGTTGTGAATCAGATAATTCATCTTCCTGGGATTTATATGTCCCATTCTCCTGTGCCATGAGATGGACTCCTTCTCCGTTGCTTTTGACAAAAGCACTGAGCAGTGGACTCAGTAGTAGAAGCATTTGACATGTCCAAGACGTACAAATCGTTGTACCTTGACGCTGACATTAATACCCGCTCCTCCGAAATATCCATCTCCTTCTTCAGAATGTAACACTTCCCATTGTCAAACATTACTTTGAAGCCCTTGTCACATATCTAAGAAACTGAAAGTAAATTGTTCTCTAATTGCTAAACAAAATTTACTTTATCAAACTTTAACTTTCCATTACCTACTTCTCCTTGCGTGGTAATATAGCCTCCTTTGTCTCTAGCAAACGAAACATGTCCCCCTTTAATTTGTTTGACGTTGAAAAGGAGAGACTGATTTCCTATCATGTGCCTGGATGTTCCGCTATCTACAATCCATGTGTTGGTAGAAGCACTATAGCGGACAACCTGCATAAAATAGAAAAAAATTAGTTAAGTAGGGGGACCCAAGGCTTTACTGTCTTGGGTTTCCCAGAGGCGTCGCACATCACGAACTCCACCCACTATCCATTTGGAGTTGGAGAAACCTCATTCTTCTTCTTATCATTTCTATCAGACACTTCAGAATTTTTCGCTTTCCACAGACCATCCTTGTGTAAGGCTTGTTTATGGTAAACCGATGACTGATTGACAGATTGAACTTTAGGTATTTTTTCAAAAACCGGTTTTCCCTCAGGCATCACATAATTTCCAGTTGCTTGTCTATGTTGTCTGTGGTGTTGGGAAGGGGTGTAAGACCTAGCAGGTGTTTTAGACCGTGCAGGTGTTTTAGACCTTGGTTTTGTGAAATTAGGTTTAACATCCGGATCTAGTTCGACTTTATGCCTAGGTGTCTGATAGCGAGGACAGTGTGAAGAAATGTGTCCTCTTTGTCCACAAGTATAGCATGATCTCCTCCCAACAGGACTAGGAGATCTCTTGTTGGGTGGGGAGTACACTTCAGGCATGGGCTTTTTGGTCGCAACTTTTTTTTTTCACTTTCTTTGACAAATTGATTTGTTTAACGTTATGATTACTTTGTCTTTTCAAATGGTTAAGATCTTACTTGACCATTTTAGACTGAGTAGATTTTGAAGTCTTTGGTTGTGTAACAGCAAATTTTGAACCCAACCCAAGAGGTACGTTATCATTCTATTCCACCCAGTTCTCAATGATGATTTTATCTTTTGTGCCCGATGTTGAAGCCTTTGGATCAGCAACCGTAGGTGCAGGTTTTACTGCAGTGTCCAGATCGCTGACCAGAGGAGTAGTCTCTTTGATAGGGTTATTTTTAACAGGTCTTTGTTTGGTGTTTAGAAGGATCTCATGTGGTGGGGGCATAACTTTATAACACAGCCCTTCCCTATTATTTCATTCTTTAACCAAGTTTTGCAAGATGTGAGAGGAACTAGCTAAACTATGTAGTTTTTGCTTTAAGGACTCATTTTCAACTTGTAAAACAGCTCTTTCCTTTTTAGTTTCCTCAATTGTCTTTATGTAAAACTTTATGTCATTTTCTTTGTTAAATGCTACAACTTCGGTTTGCCTTAGTTGTTTTCTCAAAACTTCGATTTTCTCTTTATAACTGCTCTCATTTTGTTTTAACATCCGACTAGCCCAGTGCACAGTTTTAAATCGTTTACCAAGTTGTCATTATGATCTAATAATCTAGCAAATTTTAGATCTATGCTTTCTCTAAATTTATTACAATCAACACAAGCATGTTTATCAAAGAGAGCTTCTTTCGATTCTACCTGCGCAGATGTAGAGGTGCCGGCCATGAAAGCAGCCTGGGGTTCTTGGTGTGTTGTTGATCCTGCATTCAGTTCATCCACCACCAGGTGATCAACAGCAGCCATAGTCTCATTCACATCAGCAGTATCAACCTCAGCCGAGTTCTCCCCCTCACTCACTAAGTCGTCGTTCAGATCATCAACCAATGCAATATTAGCTTCACCATCAGATAAAAAACGGAAGGACCAGTCTTGTCCTTCATCACCCTATGCTACCATGGCTTTGGAGTCATGGCTGGTTGAAGCTACCTTGTTGTCTTTATCCTGCCTGTTGGTTGAAGAAAACAGGTTGCCATTTCCTGTCTTCTTCGGTTTGACACACTCTCTCTTGAAATGGCCTCTCTCACCGCAGTTGAAACAGGTGACTTTTGACTTGTCAAATCCAAAAGTTGTATCCTTTGTAGCCACCAGGTTCTATCCCGTCTTCTTAACAAACTTCTTTGCTCTACACACAGCACTAGCAAGAGCCCACATGATAACCATCCGCTCTAACTCAGTTTCATCCACTTGCTCATAATCTTCATCGGCCAGATGATAGCTACCAATCTTCCCTGCTACTAACCCATCATAAGATTGGACCATAGCAACAAGTAAATCCATATGCTCCTTAGCAACTTCCACAGTTACGTTGCTCAGATTCTCTGTCGTTAACTTTGCCGTTTGAGCTTCTACAAAACTGTGTTGAACACTTGATGAAACACTTGATTCACCACCTGAAGATGCACTTTGGACGGTTGTAGTGGTGTTAGACACGAAGGCTGTCTGCAAGGGTGTCACACCCCCGGGCCCAGGCAGGGTGGGACGTCACAGACTAGCAACAACATACATGGCAGCGGAAACAAACCAATATAGGAGCTCAAAGGGAGAGAACATCACATGGCATTTAAAGTTTTAAAAGACACCGGGCTGGAAACAGATCCAACCCCAAATGTTTACATAGTTCAACAAAATAAAAATAGTCATTGAATCAAATTGTTCAAGTCATGATTTTGGTCACACAAGAAAATGCCATGGTCTCGGGGTTGAGTCTAAGTCTTCCATAATAGCTAAGAGTCTTCACGGGTTACCTGAAACATGCTCAAAAGAAAATAATGTCAACTAAAAAGTTGGTGAATTCAAGTGCTTAAAGTTTCAAAAACAATAAAAGGAACTCTTAAAGTCCACAGTAAAGGTTTTAGAATCAAGTGTGAAAGCTTATGAAAAATCTCATTTGATTTTAAAAGCATCATTTTTAGTATCAGTCATCGTGGGGTATCACAATCAACCCTACATTACTAACTCAAAAATATATGGTAAATATGCTATTCAAGTGACTAAAGTGCTTATTGGATTCGATTATGAAGTTTAACAAAATTTTACAGTTTAGCCCCTGATGTTTCAAAATTGACAATTTCTACCCTTAAGTTTGGTTTCTTGTATTAGATGACCTCTATAACCAAAAATCAGGTTCAAGACCTTAATCTAACTTAATTTTCAGAACATATACTCAAATTTTTAGTATATGGACTCGGTTTATAAATTACGCGTTTAACGTTGCCGGTTACGGTAAAACCGAAGGGTTTAAGATGATTGCCTATGAGTTTTCATGTTTTTGAGTCTAGGACCAGTAGCTAACTTTTTAAAGTCATTTTTATAAGTTTCCAACCTTTTAAATCATAAAATTTGACTCTAGTAGTGGAAAGACTCGTTTTTACGTTCAAACCGTTAAAGCACGTTTTTAACCGGGTTTGACCATTTTAAAAGCTTGTTTGACCAACCTTACTACTTTATAAGTTATTCTATCATTTATCCTACTGTAATAACATGATTTTTATAATTTCTAACCTTATTCCCTTTTTTCTTAGATTTTCCTCAAAACGTCTCTCGGTTAGCACCCGTTTTCATTTAAAAATCCATTTAAATTACCTTTTGACAACTAAAAATTCCCATTGACTCCAGAACACTTTATTAATACTTAATGAAATTTTAATTCTCTTTACAAAGTTTATAGCCCATGTTTTCTTGTTTTTAAGTAATTTTAACATGTTTTCGGGTCCCGAAAGTGACTAGAATGGGTCTAAACACAACATGTCCTTTATTCTAGAGATTAATCATTATTAACACTCTTAATATTCATCAAAACCTACTAAGATAAAAGTCCCAAATCGTGGCCTAGTTATTCTACACATCTATAGACTTCAAATACATAGAAAATGTCATAACCGACCATTACACTTGTGTAAATCATTGTAACTTGAGTTTAACCATTACCAAAACTTCATCTAACTTAAAAATCAGATTGTTGGGGTGTCTAAAACTTATTTTTGAGCAGGTTATGACCCTTGTTTGAGAGGGTTTTCAAGAAAGTGTTTAAGGTGTGTTGTAACTTGTAGAAAGAGGGGTTTTTCATGGTGTTCTTGTGCTAATACCTTCCATTCATGGTGTACAACCATTTGTGACATTAAAAACAGATTATTAGGAGTTTAATGAGCCATTAGAAAGCAGGTTACAAGTTTAGTTCTCAAAGGTTACAAGATGCACAAGTTGGATGGTGAGAATCACCCAAAAAGAGGGTTTTCTAGGTGTAACTCTTGTTACACCTTTGTTACACCTATAGATTGACATGTTATACTTGTAGGATACCTTCAAGAACTTGGAAAGCTCTCTAAATAAAAGGTAGTAGTGAGAATTTTCTGCTACAACAAGAAAAAGTAGGGTTTTTAGGTGAAAAATGAAGACAAACTTGAGAAATGACCAAAACCGACATATGGAGCTTACACTTGATGTATCTCATGGTTTGGGAGGTGTGGATGTTTGTGAATGGATGGAATCTCCTTGTACTTGGCTGTAGTACCTCGAACAAAAGCTGGAACTCTCGGTTTTACGAGATTCAAGCTTCAAAACTTCACAAAATGGACACCCTTCTTGCGGTTTGTTGTTGGCCGATGATGTTGTTGTTGTTGGTCGTGATTCTTAGGCTGAAATGGAACTTGGAACCGTGAGTCGTGTGTGTGTTTTCAGCTGAGTTCGAGAGAGAGAGAGGAGAGGAGTAGGATGGAGTGAGTCTTGCAAAAAGTGAAGGATTGCATGTGTAGTGAATGGGTGTTAGAAAGAGTTGTGTGTAGTGGTAGATAAGGGCACCCATTGGTGGTTGAGGGGGGCCGAATTTGTCCTCTTGTGGGGTTTTTCTTTTAAATTTTTATTGTAGAATAATAATAATAGGTAGTGTTAATTTGTTGTGTGGTGTAGTATTGTGTAGAATATAAGATGGTATTATTTAGTTAGTTGATAATTGTTGTGCATGGATATGCATGTTCTAGCCGTGGGTTTTAGTGTGTGCATGCACTCATTCTTAATTGTTCCAGTAATATATTGAAATTCCTTCTTAGGGTGACTAATTAATATTCCCGGGCACCAATTTTCTAAAAGACAAGACTTAAAATAACATATATTTACAAAATCACATAGAATCATAAAAATAGATCAAATAACAAATGGTGATTCTAACATTCTTGATATAATTAAATTGTTTCCATTATTAGTACTCATAAGACGGGATATGATGCAATTAAATTAGGGTTTAGAATAGTGACCTTGGGACCGGTTGTCACATTCTCCCACCGTTTAGGAAATTTCGTCCCGAAATTTTAGCTTCGATTAGAATTTGTACGGGTGGGTTTAAAGAGATGTGGGTAGTTCTTCCTCATCTCGTCTTCACGTTCCCAAGTGAATTCCGGCCCTCGTCTCGATTTCCATCTAACCTTAACCTTGGGTATGCGGCTTCGCCTGAGTTGCCTAACTAAGCGGTCCGTGATCTCTATGGGTTCTTCCACGAAATTCAGCTTATCATTGATTCTTGTCTCCTTCAACGGTAGCTCCAAGGTTTTGTCTACCAGACACTTCTTCAAGTTTGACACATGGAAGGTGTCGTGTATATAACTCAATTTTTGAGGTAGTTTCAACTTGTATGCCACAGGTCCAATTCTTGCAAGTATTTCAAATGGTCTAATGTATCTTGGGCTTAACTTGCCTCTTTTTCCGAATCTCACGGTTCCTTTCCATGGTGCTACCTTCAACATTACTCTATCACCTATCTGAAACTCTAATGGTTTGCGTCTCCTGTCAGCGTATTTCTTCTGACGGTCCCTTGCTGCCCGTAGACGCTCCTTGATTTTGAAAATCTTATCGGTGGTTTCCAATACGATGTCGGGTCCCAGCACTTAGCTATCACCAATTTCGTTCCAACTCAAGGGTGACCGACATTTCCTACGATAGAGAGCCTCATACGGTGCTGCATTGATGCTTGTATGGTAGCTGTTATTATAGGAGAACTCCACCAATGGAAGATGGTTATCCTAGTTCCCACCAAAATCAATCACGCATGCTCTCAGCATATCTTCTAAAGTTTGAATAGTCCTTTCGCTTTGCCCGTCAGTTTGCGGGTGGTAAGCCGTGCTTATGTCCAGCCGGGTTCCTAATGCTCGTTGGAGTGATTTCCAGAAACGCGAAGTGAAACGACTATCACGGTCGGAGATTATTGATAGTGGCACCCCATGCCTAGCCACTATTTCATTGATATACAGTTGAGCCAGTCTTGACATGTCATAGACTTCCCGAATTGGTAAGAAGTGAGCTGATTTGATTAGTCTATCCACTATTACCCAAATAGCATCATGACCTCTAGACGTTCTGGGTAACTTAGTAACAAAATCCATCGTGACATTATCCCATTTTCATTCTGGGATTTCTGGCTGCTGCAACGTCCCTGATGGTTTTTGGTTTTCAGCTTTTACCATGGCACAAGTTAGACATTTTCCGACATAAACAGCGATTGATTTCTTGATTCCAAGCCACCAGAAAAGTGCCTTCAAATCCTGGTACATTTTATCACTTCCGGGGTGAACTGAATACCTAGATTTGTGAGCTTCGTCAAGAATTACCTCTCGAATTCCCCCATGCTTTGGCACCCAAGTTCTCCCTTCGCACTTATATGTACCATCATTTCCTGTTTCAAATCGCTTTTCCATTCCAGTTAATCCTTCTCGCGCTAAATTTTCCTCCTTTAATGCTTCACTTTGAGCTTCTTTTAGCCTTGCAATTAGGTCAGTGTACACACTTATCCTTAAAGCTCATACACGAAGAGGTTTTTCTCTCTCCTTTCTGCTCAAAGCATCTGCCACCACATTAGCCTTACCAGGATGATAACGGACTTCATACTCGTAGTCGTTTAACAACTCAACCCATCTTCTCTGACGCATGTTTAGCATCTTCTGGTCGAGAATGTGTTGCAAACTTCGATGGTCAGTGTAAATGACGCACTTCGTGCCATAGAGATAGTGCCTCCACATTTTGAGGGCAAACACCACGGCACCTAATTCCAGATCATGCGTAGTATAGTTTTTCTCGTGATCGTTTAGCAGTCTAGATGCATAGGCAATGACCTTGTTGCGTTGCATTAGCACACATCCTAACCCCTGACGCGAGGTGTCATAATAGACTACGAAGTCTTCGACTCCTTCTAGGAGGGCCAGAACAGGTGCACTGCATAACTTTTCCTTGAGCGTCTCAAAGGCTTCATCTTGCTCTTGTTCCCACACAAAGGTTTTGTTCTTCTTAGTCAGTGCGGTCAATGGTTGCACAATGCGCTAGAAGTCCTTTATGAATCGTCGGTAGTATCCGGCCAATCCTAGGAATTGCCTAATCTCAGTATGAGTTTCAGGAATCTTTCAATTCTAGATAGCCTCAATCTTAGAAGGGTCAACTTGAATTCCATTATCATTCACTACATGCCCTAGAAATTGGATCTCTCGCATCCAAAATTCACATTTTGAAAATTTGGCATATAGTTGTTCATTCTTGAGTAACTCAAGAATTAGTCGGAGATGCTTCTCGTGCTCTTCCTTATTACTGGAGTGGATCAGAATGTCGTCGATGAACATAATCACAAACTTGTCGAGATATGAGCGGCATACATGGTTCATGAGATCCATGAATGCTGCTGGTGCATTAGTACTGAAGATAAGAGAAGAAGACATACCCAAGACGGCTTTCCGAACTAGGTATGGAAACTGAGTACTTAGTCATGCCCTTTGTTGGTAACCGGATCTCAAATCTATCTTGAAGAAGTAGCTTGCTCCTTTAAGTTGATCGAATAGGTCGTCTATCCTCGGAAGAGGGTAACGGTTCTTTATGGTCAACTTATTTAACTCCCGGTAGTCAATGCACATGCGTAAGGTTCCATCCTTCTTTTTCACAAATAACACCGGGGCACCCCATGGAGAGACACTCGGACGTATGAATCCTTTGTCCAATAGTTCTTGAATTTGCATCATCAGTTCCTTCATTTCAGGAGGGGCGAGTCGATATGGCGCTTTGGCTACCGGTGTAGCGCCAGGCAGCAAATCTATTTGGAATTCTACTTGTCGATTCAGGGGAAGTCCCGGTAGGTCTTCCGGAAACACTTCAGGGTATTCAGAAACTACTGGGATATTTGCAATCTTCTTCTCCTCCTTGGTCTTCATTACGTAGACTATGAAAGCTGAGCATCCGTTCTTTAAGCTCGTGGTAGCTTTTAAATGGGATATCATGGGGCATAAGGTGTTACTCCTTTCTCCTTGGGCCACTAACACTTCCTTGTCGTTCAATGGTATCTTGAGTAGGCATTCATCACAAATAATTTCGACTCTGTTCTTAGCTAACCAGTCCATGCCAACAACCACATAGAATCCTCCTAACTTAATGGGCATCAGATCTATTTTAAAGTTATTTCCATTTAGATTCATTGAACAATCCTTGACGATTTCATTAGTTTCTAGGATGTTGTTATAAGCTAATTCGACGGTAAACGTATTGGCTAAGGTACACGTAGCTAGGTCAATCAAGGATCTAAAAGCACTAGAGATAAAACTAGCAGTCGCTCCAGTATCAAACAAAACGGTAGCAGGATGATTATTTACAAGAAACGTATCGTTAACCACATCAGGTTCCTTTCAGGCTCCAGCTGGGTCCATTACAAAAGCTCTTCCCTTAGGCTTATTGGGCTTGGCATTCTTATCTCTACCCAGCTTAGGACACTTGCTCCTCATGTGTCCTGGATCCCCGCATTCATAGCATTGCTTCCCTGGTATGAAAGTACAATCCTTGATCAGGTGCCCAGTCCTTTTGCACCTAAAGCAGGGCATTGGGTTGCATTCCCCTTGATGGTGTAGCTTGCACTTGTCGAAAAATGGGCTTGTTCCCGTATACAGCCTCTGGGTCTTGCTTCCCTGATCATCACGTCTTGCACCTTTGAAACTTTTCCTTCCTGACCCGCTACTACTTCCAACTGCTTTCTTTGCTTCAAACCAGTTCATCCAGCCCTAACTAGGTCATCGGTCAAACTGCTGGTGAGGTCAACTGCGGATTGTAGAGTCAAGGGCTTGGAGGATCGGACCATTCCTCTAACTCTGGGATGTAGCCCCCAGATGAATCGTGCTACGCCTTTGGATTCGGGTGTCACCAGGTGTGGCACCAGCCAGGATAGGGCTAAGAAACGATTGATGTACTCCGTGTAATTGGGACCTTTCATCTCCAGGCTCAGGAACTCCGATTCTAGCTTCTCAAGTAAATTGACGGGGCAATACTTGTTGGTTATCAGCTCTCTGAATTCGGTACAGCTCATTTGCATTGCAGTATTCCTTCTCCGAGCTTGTGTGATCGTCTTCCACCACTCCAATGCCGATCCTTTCAGTGATTGAGAAGCGAATCTCACCAGGTGGTCCAGTTTGCATTTTCTGATGTCCAGTACAGGCTCTATCTCGTCAATCCATCTGTAAGTCTCTATAGCACCCTCAGTGCCATAGAAGTCCTTAGGTTTGCATGCCATAAAGGTCTTATAGGAGCATCCATTCCTTAACGCCTCAGATTCCTCGTTGTTTTCAGTCCCATTACTACCTCCGGCATCGTTCCTGTCAGCATTGATCTGAGCGATGAAGGTTGGTATCGCGTGAACAATTTGCTATGCTACGAGGTTTGCTATCCTCTCGTCATTCCCTGAGTTAGCATTCCCCCCGATGGGAGTCTCTAGAGGAGTAGGAGGTTGATTTCTGGTTCGCCCTGTTCCTTCATGACGACCTTGGTAGGCTCCTTGTCTCCCGATACGTGTTCCTCTTCTGGTAGGCATTCTGATATTATCACAGATAAAGTCGTTTTAGCGTCTCATAATTTGTTTCAAACAGTCTATGCATCACTTCCCTACAAGGCTTCCTCTATATGAGGAGAGAATACGGTGTATAATTATACACAACCTTCCAATTTCCCACAGATTACTAATTTAAACAGTTTAAACAGTCATCAAGAATGGCATGGCCCAACACCATGAAATACACAACACATGACAGATAATCATAAATGTTTCAACAACATTGTATCATAGAAATCAGTTCAAAATAAGACAAAGTCAAGAGTATCAGAGTCTAGCTCTTACAAAGTGGAAGGTGCCATCACCCCCATGAATAATAATAATAATAATAATAATGTTAGATAATGATAAGATTGTTTCCTTCAACTGTTCAAAGACAGATATCATTCCTCCTTCCACATATCACCATCACATCCACTTTTTCTTTAGCCATCCCATCCATCCAGAGCTCTTCTTCCTCTGCTCCTGCTCCAACCTCTGCACCCGTGTGACGCCATCATAGCTTGGAATTGAGCAGACTAGGAGGTCCGGGTAGCGTGCTGAAGAGTCAGCTCGTGGCGACGGACGGTCCTCAAAAGCTCCTCCAATGCTGCATCAGTGGGTCCTACGTCACTTGCCCGGTGGCTGGATTGGGAGTACCTATCCCCTGCCAGTACGCTAGGGCCATCGTACATGCTGTGCCTCGAAGGCATCTAGGTCTCCTCCTGTGGGTGGCGTCGGAGTGAGTCAAACGGCGGTGGTGCAGGTATAGGAGTCCTAATAGGTGGTGGAGGAGGAGGTGGCATCCTAAATGAGACCGAAGGTCCAGGTCTAGCACTCTTACGTGGACGAGTGATGGTACGTACTCCCCTATTCCCAATAGGCGGGATAGGTGAGTGGGATGGAGCGGCAACATGCGGCGAGTGGGAGCGCGTCCGGCTCCTGGAAGGTGTCGTCGAAGAAGATTCCTCGGAAGCTTCAATGTCCTCTGACGTGACGGATATCCATCCTGGGTGTCCACACCTCCTAAGGTATTCCTCATACTCAGTGCGCGGTTTTGCCTTCTTGGTGTCCCCCGTTGGTGCACTACTCTCAGTAGGGTAAGCAGGTGCCTTTCCCTTGTCAGCCATAGTTTGTTTCCTGTAAAAAGACATCATGAGTAATTTGGTTTCTCATAGCTCATCATAGTCTTACTAATAATAATATACTCATAGTACTAGTGATGGCATTAGTATCAGGAATCTCTATGTATTCTTCATCAATGATATTAGAATCAATTGTTTCTCAAAATAATGTCAGGCAAAACAGTTCATCTAAAACATCCATTTCAAATATCCAGTCAAAATAAGTTTCAAAGTTAATCAGCATTAAACAGAAAAGTCCAAACATAACTTAGAGGTTCGCGATGGAAATTACGCGTCCGGTAAGTTCATGATTACGTTGATCAAGTGTAATCATCAATTTACCCAACCCGATCATTCCAACACTTTCCCACAAGGACAGTCCTAGGGTATCAGGGTTGTAGCCTAGGGTCTACTATGGTATTCTCGACTTCTCTACAACCTTTGGCTCTGATACCAATCTGTCACACCCCCGGGCCCAGGTAGGGTGGGACGTCACATATTAGCAACAACATACATGGCAGCGGAAACAAACCAATATAGGAGCTCAAAGGGGGAAAACATCACATGGCATTTAAAGTTTTAAAAGACACCGGGCTGGAAATAGATCCAGCCCCAAATGTTTACATAGTTCAACAAAATAAAATAGTCATTGAATCAAATTGTTCAAGTCATGATTTTGGTCACACAAGAAAATGCCATGGTCTCGGGGTTGAGTCTAAGTCTTCCATAATAGCTAAGAGTCTTCATGGGTTACCTGAAGTGCTTAAAGTTTCAAAAACAATAAAAGGAACTCTTAAAGTCCACAGTAAAGGTTTTAGAATCAAGTGTGAAAGCTTATGAAAAATCTCATTTGATTTTAAAAGCATCATTTTTAGTATCAGTCATCATGGGGTATCACAATCAACCCTGCACTTGGTCCCCGGTTGGCCTCTTCTAAACTTGTGTTTAACCGGATATTCCCGAAGGAAGGAACCAAGCCTCAAATCAGTGAACCATACCTGCTAGGATGGTTCACCATAGTTTCTTAATCAAAACTTGTTACATGCCACATACGATCACTCAGGATCTCAGTGGGTACCTCCCTGTAACGGGAGCCACTGTGTGTGGGGGATTCCCCAAATAGATCTATCCATATAAAGCAAGCGGTTCACAAAAGAATTAATGATCATGATATAAGTGTCAGCAGGTATCCAAAAGTCCCACATACAAGCATTAAGTAAAGCGCAATCATAGTTCATAAAACAAAAGAGCATGTTTCATCCCAAAAACAGTAAGTAAAAAGGGATCACTAGAACTCACCTTAGATATTAAGCAAAGAAATCCTTCGTGTGCCGGGAATATGTCAAGTCTAGCACCCTAACATTAATATATATTAAGTGATTAGCTACTGCTCTAAACCTATTTAAGGTGCAACAAGAGTGTCTAAGTCTTAGTTGGTCGGATTCGGCTTTGATTCGGTTAGGGTTTGTATAAAAAGTTTCCTTTTATGGAAAGTCAAGGTTTCTCATACAATCAAGGGTTTCTACATTACTAACTCAAGAATATATGGTAAATATCCTATTCAAGTGACTAAAGTGCTTATTGGAGTCGATTATGAAGTTTAACAAAATTTTACAGTTTAGCCCCTGAAGTTTCAAAATTGACAATTTCTACCCTTAAGTTTGGTTTCTTGTATTAGATGACCTCTATAACCAAAAACCAGGTTCAAGAACTTAATCTAACTTAATTTTAAGAACATATACTCAAATTTGTAGTTTATGGATTCGGTTTATAAATTACGCGTTTAACGTTGCCGGTTACGGTTAAACCGAAGGGTTTAAGATGATTACCTATGAGTTTTCATGTTTTTGAGTCTTGGACCAGTAGCCAAATTTTTAAAGTCATTTTTTCCAACCTTTTAAATCATAAAATTTGACTCTAGTAGTGGAAAGACTCGCTTTTACGTTCAAACCGTTAAAACACGTTTTTAACCGGGTTTGACCATTTTAAAAGCTTGTTTGACCAACCTTACTACTTTATAAGTTATTTTATCATTTATCCTACTGTAATAACATGATTTTTATAATTTCTAACCTTATACCCTTTTTTCTTAGATTTTCCTCAAAACGTCTCTCGGTTACCACCCGTTTTCACTTAAAAATCCATTTAAATTACCTTTTGACCACTAAAAATTTCCATTGACTCCAGAACACTTTATTAATCCTTAATGAAATTGGAATTCTCTTTACAAAGTTTATAGCCCAAGTTTTCTTGTTTTTAAGTAATTTTAACATGTTTTCGGGTCCCGAAAGTGACTATAATGGGTCTAAACACAACATGTCCTTTATTCCAGAGATTAATCATTATTAACACTCTTAATATTCATCAAAACCTACTAAGATAACAGTCCCAAATCGTGGCCTAGTTATTCTACACATCCATAGACTTCAAATACTTAGAAAATGTCATAATCGACCATTACACTTGTGTAAATCATTGTAACTTGAGTTTAACCATTACCAAAACTTCATCTAACTTAAAATTCAGATTGTTGGGGTGTCTAAAACTTATTTTTGAGCAGGTTATGACCCTTGTTTGAGAGGGTTTTCAAGAAAGTGTTTAAGGTGTGTTGTAACTTGTAGAAAGAGGGGTTTTCATGGTGTTCTTGTGCTAATACCTTCCATTCATGGTGTACAACCATTTGTGACATTCAAAACAGATTATTAGGAGTTTAATGAGCCATTAGAAAGCAGGTTACAAGGTTATTTCTCAAAGGTTACAAGATGCACAAGTTGGATGGTGAGAATCACCCAAAAAGAGGGTTTTCTAGGTGTAACTCTTGTTACACCTATAGATTGACATGTTATACTTGTAGGATACCTTCAAGAACGTGGAAAGATCTCCAAGAACAAGGTAGTAGTGAGAAGTTTCTGCTACAACAAGAAAAAGTAGGGTTTTTAGGTGAAAAATGAAGACAAACTTGAGAAATGACCAAAACCGACATATGGAGCTTACACTTGATGTATCTCACGGTTTGGGAGGTGTGGATGGTCGTGAATGGATGGAATCTCCTTGGACTTGGCTGTAGTACTTCGAACAAAAGCTGGAACTCTCGGTTTTGCGATCAAGCTTCAAAACTTCACAAAATGGACACCCTTCTTGCGGTTTGTTGTTGGCCGATGATGTTGTTGTTGTTGGTCACGATTCTTAGGCTGAAATGGAACTTGGAACCGTGAGTTGTGTGTGTGTTTTCAGCTGAGTTCGAGAGAGAGAGATGAGAGGAGTAGGATGGAGTGAGTCTTGCAAAAAGTGAAGGATTGCATGTGTAGTGAATGGGTGTTAGAAAGAGTTATGTGTAGTGGTAGATAAGGGCACCCATTGGTGGTTGAGGGGGGGGCGAATTTGTCCTCTTGTGGGGTTTTTCTTTTAGATTTTTATTGTAGAATAACAATAATAACTGGTAGTGTTAATTTGTTGTGTAGTGTAGTATTGTGTAGAATATAAGATGCTATTATTTAGTTAGTTGATAATTGTTATGCATGGATATGCATGTTCTAGCCGTGGGTTTTAGTGTGTGCATGCACTCGTTCTTAATTGTTCCATTAATACATTGAAATTCCTACTTAGGGTGACTAATTAATATTCCCGGGCACCAATTTTCTAAAAGACAAGACTTAAAATAACAAATATTCACAAAGTCACATAGAATCATAAAAATAGATCAAATAACAAATGGTGATTCTAACATTCTTGATATAATTAAATTGTTTCCATTATTAGTACTCATAAGACGGGATATGATGCAATTAAATTAGGGTTTAGAATAGTGACCTTGGGAACGGTTGTCACAAAGGGTGCACTGAAAGAAGCAGTAGTAGAAGCCACATTGTAGAGAGACGGATTCTATGTGTAGGTTCCCTTTTTGGACTTGTACTGATGTCGTAGCTCTTCCTCTCTCAATTTTAGAATAAAATCATTTATATCCAACGTTTCCAGCACTGCTTTATGTCTTAAAGTGGAAACGAATGAATTCTACTTATCAGGTAAACCATCAGGCAAACTCGACACCTTATCTTCCATAGATGTTTTAACACCATAAGTGTGCAATTCACTCATCAAATGATAGAAGCGATCGATGATGTCGTCCAAACTCTCATTTCCATTTGACGAAAAGTTGTCATATTTTCCTTCTTCAAAGCTTTAGCCTTTAAAGACTTAAGAGTTGCATTTCCTTCATAACATTTCCCTAGAGCCTTCCATAACTTCTTGCACTGCTTGTGTTCTGAGAACTGATGGAAAATGTCTTTTGGAATGGACTGTGTCAACAATGCATAGGCCTTTTTCTCCGCATTGTATGCAACCTTTTGCGACTCAGTCAATCTACTTAGAGTTAGTGGAACACCGTCAGCTCCAACTGCCTTAGTTTAGCCAGTCTCAATAGTGCTCCATAAGTTGGTGTCCACCCCATTCAAATGAATTTCAAACCGTTGCTTCCATTGAGGATATTCATCAAGTGACAGAAGCTTCGGTGGTTTGTTGTGATTACCGATTTCATTTTCCAAAAGTAAGAGGTTCTGTATCCTGGAGTCCTTCCTGGCTGAGAAAGCAAAGTATTGTTCGTCCATGATCAACTTGACAAACTAACTGACTGATGCGACTAAGGAATGCGAAAGAGACTCAACTGTGCGATTGAAGTCAACCGGATGATTGAAGTGTGCGATTGAGTTCACACGTGCGATTGAGGTCAATCGTGCATATGAATCTATGCGTATGAAGTCAGTCGTACGAATGAACTATACGACTGAGATGATGTCACACCCTAGGCCCAGAGAGGCGGGACGTAACGATCAGTAATCAACAACCAAAATGCAGCGAAAACTAAATGGTTTATTACATAGTGTCACATGATATTTACATTAAAATATTGGCTTTGTTTCCAATTCACAAGGTGCTTCAACCTGGAATCTATAGGTGTCGTGATCAATCTCGGTAAATATTTCTTGAAGCTTCGATAACTAAGGCTTCTAGGCTTAACATGTGACTTTAACCTCTACCACATATCTTGCTTCAGATTTGGGTAACTTCTATAGCTCAACTATTCTTCCTAGCTGTACCTGAAGACGTGCTCAAAAAGATTTTGTGTCAACATAAAGTTGGTGAGTTCAAGTGGTTAAAGTTTCAGAAAACAAAGGGACTCTTAAAGTTCACATGTTAAAGTATTAGTATCTATTATAGCTGTTGTGGGGTCATAATCAACCCTGCACTCAGTCCCGGCTAGCCTCTTCTAAAGTTATGTTTACCGGTCAACCCCAAAGGGAGAACTGAGCCTCAGACCAGTGGACCGTACCTGCCGGATGGTCCACAATAGTATCTTATAAAAACCTGTCACATGCCACAAACGATCCCTCAGGATCTCAGTGGGGGTACCTCCCTGTAGCGGGAGCCACTGTGTGTGGGGGATTCCCCAAATAAATCTATCCATATAAAACAAGCGGTTCATAAAAGAATTAATGATTGTGATTCAAGTATCAGCAGGTATCATCAAAATCCACAACATAAGCATCATATGGTATCACAAATAAAAGTTTCAGTTTAAAAGAGCATGCTTCATCCCCAAAACCAAAGTAAAAAGGGGAACACGAGAACTCACCTGGTATCCTTATATAATTTCAGAGCTTGATAAGGAAAAGTGATGATCGCCAACAAAGCAATCCTAATTAGAACATATAAGATGCACGTTTAGAATTAGCACGATGCTATTACATGCGTGCGGTTGAGCTCTTTAGTTAACTTGAAGTTAACGATTAGTATCATTGATGTACCTTAGTTTCTTGTAAAAATTTTCAATTGTTATGTACTAACTCGTGCATATTAGGTTAATTATGCCTTTATCCAATAAATGATTCTTTGCATAAAGAATGTGACCATAAACGGCTGATATCAAGGATTCCACTTCTTTATCGATAATTTTTATTGATGATGTAAGTAATCTATAATGTTCCAATTGATGTTTATGATGCTTTCACTTACATCATACTGTTAAATTGATTGATGCTAGAGTAATCCAAATATTGATAATAGTTGTCGATATGTTGAAATAAAAGGGGTGATACAAATAATGTTTATGCTAATAATAACAAGATGATTGCTTCTTAATAATAATAAGATGATGAATTATTATAGAATTATAAGCCTTTTGCCTTAAATAAATAAGTGTAAACATCGGTTTACCTATTGTATATATCATATATATATATGTGTGTACTATTGTATTCGTAAGCATTTTACATCTCGGAGTCTTGTAAAGATTTGCATGATGTTAGATCAATAATTTCTTATATGTTGTCTAATATATTGTTTAAATGATAACATTACCAAACTTGTTTTACATTATGTGATTGGTCACGACACTTCTAGTTTACGCATTCATTCTTGACGATTCATAACTAGTTAACATTTTTATACATATTTGCAGCTCAACACACACAAGTTATTATATAATCACCATATTTATGCATATGAATTTCTAGCGCACGGTTATACCTAGGTTCACCTCCTAGAATCCGCTTGTTCCGACCCGCACCGTGTTAATTGTCCATTGACCGTGGTTGACCAGCTTTGACCAACAGCTTTGACTAACTTTTAACCTAGTCAGAACGTATCAAGATTATATACAAACACTACTATATTGTTATCTTAGATAATAACCAAACGCAACCATAACCAAAACATATGTTACCAAACACTTCGGTTGTGACCTCTACCATCTCCATCCACCACATGCAGCCACTCCCCACCATGGACCGCCATTAACCACCATCGGCAGCCTCTTGGTCTGCCGGAATTTCCCGCCGAAAGTGGCCCTAAATCATCCACCACCGACCGCCACAACCACGACAGCCAACACAATCACAACTAACACCATAGCCGACATGCACACTGATACACCACCATCAACAGCCCCAAATCACAACCACATCGACATTTACACTGATACACTGCCATCAACAGCCCCAAATCACAACCACATCGACATTTAAACTGATACACTGCCATCAACAGCCCCAATACACCTCGAATAACAGCAACAAACAACGACAGACAGAATCACAGCCAACATGAACCACAACAAACAACGACAGACAGAATTACAGCCAACATTCACCTTCATCACTGCTGTTTTGCATCCATCACCAAACACCAACCACATGCAGCCGTCCTAGCCGTGATTTCAGCCACCAAACAACCGCCGGCGCAGCTAACAACCACCACCAACGTGACCACAGCCACAATCATCACCATCGCGACCACCATCGACCACCAACACCATATCGCGACCCCTGTCGATCAACAACACCCCCGCCGGCGTAACCCATAGTCACGGTCGATCTCCACAGCCCCGAGAACCACTGTCACGACAACCACAGCCACCAACACCACCGTCGGCTTACCATCACCACCGTCGGCTTACCATCACCACCGTCGGCTTACCATCCCGCCTTTACAGCAACCACGACCACGATCACTGCCAAAACCACCATCGCGATCGATAGCCCAAAAATCCCAAGATTGACCTACGGCCGCCACTTCCACCTTCGATTCCCGTCTCTATGTTACGTTTTGGGAGAAATCACGACCACTACAGTGATCTGGGAGTCGAGGGGACTCGATGGAGGCGTGTCACATGCCGGCACTCGCCGGAAAACGCCGCCGGTGGCCGTTGGTCGGCCGGATTCGAAGAAAACGGGGGGGGGGGGGAGAAACCGCGACCTGCTCTCCCTCTCTCTTCTTCTCTTTTCTGATTTTTGAAAACCCTAAAATGTAGAAAGAGTGGTTTATATATGGGTTTTAGTGATGGGTTCGTTAATAGGTCGGTTCGCGTCGCGTTCGGATCAGTTTCTCCTATCGTTATAAATTTTATCTCACGATAGTTTTAATTATACTAATCGTTAAAAAAAACATCCCAAGATTATTTATTTGGTTATATTTAAATTTTCTTGATAATTAAACGAGTTCCAACATGTAAATATCATGTATTCAACACGTTTAATGGTTTTACGCGTTTTCCTCGAATGGGCGTTATAATGATCATTTTAGTATCAAATTATATGCAATTAAGTATTAAAATGATATTTTGAGCATTATCTTACCATGTTAGTCACGTTAAAACCTTATCTGACGAATTCTCGGGTTTGACTTGATGTGTTTCGGAACGTATTTATTCCGAACAGCGTATCACTCACCAAATTTACTATGCTATGATAATAAACAATGGTTAGAAGAATATTTACGGAGTTACAAGACTCGGTTGTCATAACAAACGTCAGTTAAATGCCGGTGAAAACCGGTATTCGCGTTTCACTTATGAAATTCTGTTGTTTATGCATGATTGATGAAAAATCTTTTTGCAAGCATTATTTACGATATTGTTAGCATTAACAAGGATTTAGATTGGATGACAAGCCATATAAGAAATTCTGATGGAGTTCAGACGTTAATACGCGTTAAATTGCCGGATTTTACCCGGTATGGGTTCTGAATCTGTTTTCAGTTTGGATCTTTTCCATAGTTGTTTCAAATCACATAAGAATTCGTTGTTTCATGTTTTCTCATTAAATTAGTTCGTAAACATGCATTTGGGCCTTAAATTGGCCTTGTTTGTATGTTCGGGCCCTTATTGGGCTTATTGGGCCCAAAAGGCTAGTTTCGTTTTGCAAGATTTCTTTGGTAAGCCCAAATCAATCATGACCTTTATTGGTTCCTATAATACATTAAGCTTTATAATTGGGCTAGATTTCGGAGGTGTTACATTCTCCCCTCCTTTAAGAAATTTCGTCCTCGAAATTTTAGTATCTCTAACATTGTTTCTGAGTGTGATACACTCATAGTATGAGTCTTGAGGACTCGAAACTACTAAGTTGAGCATTCCAGGATGAAAGTTGTCGATTATGTATCAAATAACCTGGTTTGTTTAGATTCAAGTAAGTATTCTGGTGTTTGAACATGCTTGTCAAAACTAGTGAGTTGTTTCATGCATAGATATCTGGATTCAGTACTCGATTAGTTGATATTTGTACAGATTTTTGACAAGAAAAGGTGTTCCATTGTGGTTCATTACACCGTCCTACTAGATAAATCTAGCAAGGAGGCGAGCACCAAACTCTCGACGGTATTACCGTCCTCACGGAGAATCTTATGAAAGATTACGAAGAATCAGATGTTGGTGTGAATATCTTCAACTAGACGTAATAGTCAAGTCGGCTATTCGTCACTATCAGTCTCATTAGAATACTAAGGTAATCGGTCATAAGATGTCATAGATTAAAGACATCAGTTCAAGGAGGATTTGGGTTCCCCAAGAGTACAAATTAATATCTAGAACTAGCGCACTTATTCTGGCCAAGTTAAAACTAGAAAGTTTTCATGACTGATAGGAATGAAGAAGATAGGTCACACACAATAGTCACTTCCTTTCCAACCTTCCTACTCCAGGAACAATACTGTATATAATAATCTCAATCTTCGAGTAGTTCCATACATCTTAACTTACGCATATCGAGAGTATTCCCATCTAGGATATGTCATAAGCTCTTGTGAATTGACGTTGGAAGAATTCGCAAGTTTCAGATGCGATGCAGGTAATGGCAATAGAGGATAAGCCTAACTGTAGTCTATCAACATTTATCAATGCAGTTTTTATCACCGATTATTGATCACCCTATTGTGTTTGAACTAGTATTCTAATGGGTAGTTGGGAGAGTAGTACAGATAAGGTATCCAAATGCATATTCTTATTTAGTAAAAGTCGCGCCCCGTAATTCCAGTTCATGTACAATGTAACCCTTCACATGTTTCTTGAATTGTCAGGTGGCTAGGAGATTGCCTTGTACCATCGTTTCACTAATATTCTCGGCTGATACATTTAAGGTGTATGTAGTATCTTGCAACTGATTAAGCAGGTTAATAATTCTAGGAGGGGTATCGTTTCTTCTAGGTAACTTTATTCAACTCTTGATAGTCTATCCATATTAGGAGCATTCCATTCTTCTCCCCACAAGTGTATCGGGGTTCTTCAAGGTGACACCCTATGTCTTATGATCCGTTTATCTAACAGTTATTAAATTTGCTTTCCTTCCACCAGCTCCTTAATACAAGTTTCAAGTTCAGTACCCCCCATATATATGTATTTCTTCTATTCTCCAACTCAATTTCCTTAACAGCAACCTCAACTGTTGTCTTAAGCTACAAAATTGCTGCAAACGTTTCCACTAGTTCCTTCATAGTGTTCCCCAATTAAGGTTAACCTTCTACATGACCTCTCCCTCGGTCCATATTCTACAAGGTAACTGTGCCCTGTAGAGGGTCTATTCGTGAGGCAAGTAACTCTGTTTAGATTCCAATCCTTTATAATCATATCGGTTATTCCAACGAGATATGGGAGTAAGACTTTTTGCTCGAATTTCCGACGTTATGGAGCGTTCTAGGGTAAGGTATTAGAGAATCACTTTAGGAGAGGTTTATAGATTTAAAGAGGAATAGCACCAACGCTTACGATCCCCGATGATTATGCAGACTTTCTTTGTCTACAATCTGCTGCATGTCTATCACTTCGTTGTAGTTGGATCTCAAGTGATTTAACACATGAGATTTCTTGTAGCTGATCTTCTATGCTTCTTAATACATCTTTTGGAGCAATACCATCCTTTAAGTTCGATCATGAGTTCTTCCCATGAATTCTTCATTATTATCGACCGCATCGATTCGAACAAGTTTAGGACTTTATCAAGGTGCTCGCTAGCACAAGAAGGTTAACTACCACTCTAATAACTTATCGTATAGTTCAAGATCGTATTCTACTTTAGATCTTCGCGCTCGAATCACGAACTTATCACTCAAGTAGTAGAGATCTCCGAGTAGAGATAACTTACAAGGTTTTAAAGTTTTCCGCATCTGCTATCACGCGTTTCCAAAGATGAGGGTTATGCTATAAGGCTTAAGGTGAGTTGCACTACTCGTTAAGAGAATAAATCAAGAACAGAGGGTGAGTGGAAAAATCGGGGATCCAAAGAAGTAAGTTCAGATTTTTGTCTTTAATCTCGAAGGTTAGCTTTTCTCGGCAATTAACCCTGGCACTTGGATCTTTACCTCCGGAGAATATGGATTTTAGAAGGAGGTTTCATTTCTAATTTATTCTAGCGCTCAGAACTTTATCAACAGCACGGTCTGTTAAAAGCAGGGTCAAAAAAGTTCAACCTAAGTTTCGTGTGAAGATTGTCATTAGATGACTAACGGTTTAAGATGATGAAAGATTTCACGAGCGTAGTATTTGGAACGGTGATTATCAATCACAATCAGAGTTGATATTAAGAATATTCCGGGGCTAAGTCGTTCAATTACAATGAATAGGTAGAGAGAAGTCATATTCCTCGAAGACTTTGAGAAAATGATCAGAGGAATTCTAGAATCCGGAAGATCCTATGAAGTGTGAACTACTAAGAAGGAAAGAAGTGACAAGTCTTCTATGTCATTGACCACATGACGTGCTTCTCGACAATCCATTACTCCAATCTATTCTCGGTTGTAGAGTTTATGTTAGGGAGTCTTTTACGATACCGACAAAGTTGAAACTAATTCTATAATAGGTAGGAAGGAATCCTTGGGCATCACAAAAAGAATGAAAAATTTTGCTAAAGTACCCACATAACTTAGGGGAAGTACCGTACTCTCGGCGCGAGGCTGGTTGAGCTTGAAAAGGAACATTTGATGATATTTTGAGTCAGATAGTTGCATCATTATAACCGAATAGGGTAGCAGGACAAAAGAAAAGAGAAGAAGAAAAAGAATAGTTACTACAATGTCGTCCTTGGTAGCTCTTCAAGTGTCAAATGGTTTCGCCTAGCATGAAAGTTTTGAACGTGAAATCATTGAATATATTCCAAATATTTGTGTTTATTCTTGTATTTATTGGTTCTTTAAGTGTTATACATAGATATTAGTTTACATGACAGGGCCCACCAGAATTCAAGTGTACCTGTAAATTCACCATTACGTGTGCACCCGTAATCGTCAATTTTACCTTACACTATCATTCTAGTCATTCCCATCATAAGTTCCAAGTTTTGCATAATTAGATCTTGAGTTAAAGTTCTCATTTGGTCATCATCTACAATTAAGTACACTTAGATTCAAATTATGCCAACATTCTTGTTAACCCCTAAAAAAATTGTCTCAAAGTTAGTTTCAACAAATCAAGCAATAAATGAGCATTCAGGTACATGCTATCCTAGGGAGCAGAGCAAACAAAAAGGCATCATGGTTACTATCTTACCACTAAATTCCAACATGTATCATCTTACAAATGAGGCATATAAGCAAGTATCATCATTCTAACTAGTATCATTATAACAGTTGTCTCATGTAACGACACAAGTCGTATCAAGTGTATAACTAACAACATTTGTTTCATATAGTGACAAAAGTCAACTGTGCAATCAGATAAGTGTCTCTCCAGGATTTAAGTCCTGATATATGTGCACAGCATTGGTTTCTAACATTCTTAGTACTCAATGCTCAGTGGTCCTGTTAGTCATCTCCAAAAGGTCCATACCTTTCCTAATTTACTCGGGTGCACCTATCATAGGTAATACCCTAATGTATCAAGGTTTCTAATAGAGTAGAGAATTCTTAATGGGATATATGTAAACCTTAAGGTATACAAGTTAAAGATGGGAGTTCTTGAGGGAACCTATTCTTACTGCAAACTTTGGATCACTGGATCATGGAAACAACCTACTAGGCTGGTCCTATTTATGGTTACCGCTTAGGTATTGCAAGGCAAACCCACCTTTCTACAACCTTGGCTCAACAAAGCTCAGAAGAGCATCTTACTAAGGTGGTCCTATGAGGTTCATATGGTTGTAGTTTAGGTCTCGCGAAGCAGACCTACTTCGCTACAACCTTTGGCTCAGATACCAATCTGTCACACCCCGGGCCCAGAGAGGCGGGACGTAACGATCAGTAATCAACAACCAAAATGCAGCAGAAACTAAATGGTTTATTACATAGCGTCACATGATATTTACATTAAAATATTGGCTTTGTTTCCAATTCACAAGGTGCTTCAACCTGTAATCTATAGGTGTCGTGATCAATCTCGGTAAATATTCCTTGAAGCTTTGATAACTAAGGCTTCTAGGCTCAACTTGTGTCTTTAACCTCTACCCACATATCTTGCTTCGGATTTAGGTAACTTCTATAGGTCAACTATTCTCCCTAGCTGTACCTGAAGACATGCTCAAAAAAATTTGTGTCAACATAAAGTGGTGAGTTCAAGTGGTTAAAGTTTCAGAAAACAAACGGACTCTTAAAGTTCACATGTTAAAGTATTAGTATCTATTATAGCTGTTGTGGGGTCACAATCAACCCTGCACTCAGTCCCGGCTAGCCTCTTCTAAAGTTATGTTTACCGGTTAACCCCAAAGGGAGAACTGAGCCTCAGACTAGTGGACCGTACCTGCCGGATGGTCCACCATAGTATCTTATAAAAACCTGTCACATGCCACAAACGATCCCTCAGGATCTCAGTGGGGGTACCTCCCTGTAGCGGGAGCCACTGTGTGTGGGATTCCCCATATAGATCTATCCATATAAAACAAGCGGTTCACAAAAGAATTAATGATTGTGATTCCAGGTATCATCAAAATCCACAACATAAGCATCACATAGTATCACAAATAAAAGTTTCAGTTTAAAAGAGCATGCTTCATCCCCAAAACCAAAGTAAAAAGGGGAACACGAGAACTCACCTGGTATCCTTATATAATTTCAGAGCTTGATAAAGAAAAGTGATGACCGCCAACAAAGCAATCCTAATTAGAACATATAAGATGCACGTTTAGAATTAGCACGATGCTATTACATGCATGCGGTTGAGCTCTTTAGTTAACTTGAAGTTAACGATTAGTATCATTGATGTACCTTAGCTTCTTGTAAAAATTATCAATTGTTATGTACTAACTCGTGCATATTAGGTTAATTAATGCCTTTATCCAATAAATGATTCTTTGCATAAAGAATGTGACCATAAACGGTTGATATTGAGGATTTCAGTTCTTTATCGATAATTTTTATTGATGATGTAAGTAATCTATAATGTTCCAATTGATGTTTATGATGCTTTCACTTACATCATACTGTTAAATTGATTGATGCTAGAGTAATCCAAATATTGATAATAGTTGTCGATATGTTTAATAAAAGGGGTGATACAAATAATGTTTATACCAATAATAACAAGATGATTGCTTCTTAATAATAATAAGATGATGAATTATTATAGAATTATAAGCCTTTTGCCTTAAATAAATACGTGTAAACATCGGTTTACCTATAGTATATATCATATATATATGTGTGTACTATTGTATTCGTAAGCATTTTACATCTCGGAGTCTTGTAAGGATTTGCATGATGTTAGATCAATAATTTCTTATATGTTGTCTAATATCTTGTTTATATGATAACATTAACAAACTTGTTTTACATTATGTGATTGGTCACGACACTTCTAGTTTACGCATTCATTCTTGACGATTCATAACTAGTTAACATTTTTATACATATTTGCAGCTCAACACACACAAGTTATTATATAATCACCATATTTACGCATATGAATTTCTAGCGCACGGTAATACCTAGCGTTTCCGTTTCACCTCCTAGAATCCACTTGTTCCGACCCCCACCGTGTTGATTGTCCATTGACCGTGGTTGACCAGCTTTGACCAACAGCTTTGACTAACGTTTAACCTAGTCAGAACGTATCAAGATTATATTCAAACACTACTATATTGTTATCTAATAACCAAACGCAACCATAACCAAAACATACGTTACCAAACACTTCGGTTGTGACCTCTACCATCTCCATCCACCACATGCAGCCACTCCCCACCATGGACCGCCATTAACCGCCACGGCAGCCTCTTGGTCTGCCGGAATTTCCCGCCGGAAGTGGCCCTAAATCATCCACCACCGACCGCCACAACCACGACAGCCAACACAATCACAACTAACACCATAGCCGACATGCACACTGATACACCACCATCAACAGCCCCAAATCACAACCACATCGACATTTACACTGATACACTGCCATCAACAGCCCCAAATCACAACCACATCGACATTTACACTGATACACTGCCATCAACAGCCCCAATACACCTCAAATAACAGCAACAAACAACGACAGACAGAATCACAGCCAACATGAACCACAACAAACAACGACAGACAGAATTACAGCCAACATTCACCTTCATCACTGTTGTTTTGCATCCATCACCAAACACCAACCACATGCAGCCGTCCTAGCCGTGATTTCAGCCACCAAACAACCGCCGGCGCAGCTAACAACCACCACCAACGTGACCACAGCCACAATCATCACCATCGCGACCACCATCAACAACCAACACCACATCGCAACCCCTGTCGATCAACAACACCCCCGCCGGCGAACCCATAGTCACGGTCGATCTCCACAGACCCGAGAACCACTGTCACGACAACCATAGCCTCCAACACCACCGTCAGCTTACCATCACCACCGTCGGCTTACCATCACCACCATCGGCTTACCATCCCGCCTTTACAGCAACCACGGCCACGATCACTGCCAAAACCATCATCACGATCGATAGCCCAAAAATCCCAAGGTCGACCTACGGCCGTCACTTCCACCTTCGATTCCCGTCTCAATGTTGCGTTTTGGGAGAAATCAAGACCACTACAGTGATCTGGGAGTCGAGGGGACTCGATGGAGGCGTGTCACACGCCGGCACTCGCCGGAAAACGCCGCCGGTGGCCGGTGGTCGGCCAGATTCGAAGAAAACGGGGGGAGGAGAAACCGCAACCTGCTCTCTCTCTCTCTTCCTCTCTTTTCTGATTTTTGAAAACCCTAAAATGTAGAAAGAGTGGTTTATATATGGGGTTTAGTGATGGGTTCGTTAATAGGTCGGTACGCGACCCGTTCGGATCAGTTTCTCCTATCGTTATAAATTTTATCTCACGATAGTTTTAATTATACT